>JAODLH010001543.1:57325310-57340449 GCA_027575645.1 Cossypha caffra | reverse complement strand
GAAGGAAGGAAGGAAGGAAGGAAGGAAGGAAGGAAGGAAGGAAGGAAGGAAGGAAGGAAGGAAGGAAGGAAGGATGAAAGAAACATGAAAAAAAGCAGGGGAAAAGGGGAAGTGGGGGAGAAAATCTCAAGCCCTGTTATTACCACCACAGGACTTGTGCAGACAAATAGTACAGCCATAAGTGAAACTAAGCTAGATGAATGAACACTGCATGACTGCCTCACAAATTTCACCAGATATTCCAAGGTCCATCAACTACACTTCCTGACAGCACTTGTTAGCAGACAGCCCTCGCCCCGTTCGAAAACAAACACCAGGGATCAGCCATCCAAGGATGCGCCCACGCGCAGCATGTGGCGCACGCTGACTGCTGCAGCGCGAGGAGAGGTGGGAATCACACATCCCTCCTTCATGGGAAACAGTAAGCTTCCTCCTCACTAGCTCTCACCTTGCTGAAACACAACAACACAAACCAAAGGGTTCCTGCCAGAATTAGCTCACCTCTTTGCCACAAACCTGACTCTACACTCCACATATGGCTGTAGCCCAAAAAGGGGCCAGACCCTTCCACCACCCCTCCAAGAAGCAGAGGTTAGGAGCAGAAAGAACAAAGACTGATTCCCAATAGCACTGCTGCTACAAGTCAGCGCAAGACCTGGGAGATGCATTCACCCTGAGACAGTGGGACAGAGATAGTCTGATGGTGGCGGATGGATCTCCGCCTGCTGCAAAACAGTTCTGTCCACTCCACAGCATTTTTTCTCTGGAGACTGTCAACTCATGTTTACCAGTCCTCTTGGTTTTAAGGTAAGCTTCCTGAAAGTTTTCTCTCTGATTTGCAGAGAAACTGAAAAGCATGAGTGTAAAAATCTCAAGAATGAAGAGACAAATTACAAAGTATCACCATGTTTTTCGCGCTGCTGTGGCTTTAGAGAACTGCTGCTGCAGGGAAGGGGAAGGACGCAGGCACATCCACCTACGAGCACTGGGCACGGGGCAGGAGGGTAATGGAGAACTTCCTGCCCCCAGAAAGGCAGAAGGATGTCAAAACACAGCCAGCTCTGACAGAGGCCGTGTTCAGCCAGGGTGTGGAAACTCCCCAGGATGGGAAAAGCCTGATCACTGCCACTGCACTGCACCATGCATTGCACTACACATGCAGAGCCCCTGGCTGCAGCCCTATGAAGCTCAGCAGTCATGAGTCTTGGGACTGTGTGACAATACCGACAGAAAACAGAAAATTAATCAAACATTACTGTCCAGCTGCTGGTACTTCTGGACTGAATTGCAGAATTTGAGCAAATAATCTGCAAAGCAGTTTCATATGCCACTTCTAAGCATAACAGTCAAGTCTCAAAAGACCTCATGGATCAGAAGCTCCAGAGCCAGTACAGCTCAACAGCAATGCTGGAGGTCAGGATTTTTCCATTTTTTTTCTTCTTTCTCTCAGGGAATTTTCTTCCAGTTGTTGCCTCACAAATGATATCTGTGATACTTAAGAGACAAAAGATGTGGCTGGAAGGAGGAGAAGGGGTAAGTGTGCAGTTTGCTGCTGGGAGCTTTCTCTTGGGAATTGTAGATACTGCAAGATTTTGGCTAGTGGGGGAGGGACGGGGCTGAGCCTTAGCTCGTTTATTCATTCTCAGGATCAGAGGGCGGGTGGCTGTGGTCTTGCTGCTGCGGGGAGAACTTGCCACCACCACAGAGTTCTTTCCTGCACTGCTTCTCCTCACCTTCAAGGTAAGCCTTTGCCTGTAGGAGTTGACCTGGGACCTTTTCAGCTCTGGAAACAACCCTCACCATCTGCTCAGCTGCCTCAGGGGAACGTCTGGGACTCCAGCCCCCTCCCCGCTCCAGAGGGAGCGTCTCCCACGGCTCAGCCCCACTGTTTTCTGCGCTGCTTCGGGCTTTTCGCTACACTTTACCCAACACCCTGTGTCTGCCTGGACTCCTGCAGCTCCAGGCTTTGCCACCCTAGATGTGCTCTCCTCTGCTGTTCCAGCCTGAGGTTCCTGCTGCTGTCCATTTCACCCCCAGAGAGGCGCTGAGACCAGCTGGCCCCTGAGGCTGTAAAAAAAGCCCCTTTTCTCTTTCTGCCACGGGCCCGCCCGCCGTCACCCATGTGGAGAGACGCGGCCGAGCGCTCGGCACAGCGCCCCCTGCAGGCGGGGAGGAACCACCGCACCCACCCGGCCGGGAGCCAGCAGCGCCCCCTGCAGGCGGGGAGGAATCACCGCACCCGCCCGGCCGGGAGCCAGCAGTGCCCCCTGCAGGCTGTGCCTGGAACTGCACCAAGGGCAAAGGGAAGGCTGGGACTGGGTCTGTGGGTCTGCGGGTCTGCTTGTTCGTTGGTGCTGATGTTGGTGTTTGTTCACCTTGTTTTATATATAACAGTAAAGAACTGTCCTTTTCCTGACAGCTCCGACATTTCAAAGTTATCATAATTTGGAGGGTAGGAGATCATATTTTCCATTCCAAGGGAGGTTTCCACCTCCTTGACAGGCACCTATCTTTCAAATCAAGACGAAGAGTCAGTTACGCGCAGACAGGCACAGGTCTGGACACTTTTTTGAGTTTTCTCAGACACCAGGTTTTTGCACAAAGCATGTGGAACACCGAGAAGCCATCAGGAACATGGGGGTGGATGTTCGTTATCCATGCAACGGTTATTAGTAATACAACATGCAGGTAATGCAATGCACCTTCCTCTCTGCCACAGCCATGTGACAGCTCCCAGCTGTCACCCAACAGGGAGAGTGACCATGACCTGGCAGTCATGCCATCCTTCCTGCCAGAGTTGCTGCAGCTGCTGGTTTCTCCACTAGCGTGCACCACTGGGCCTTTTTGTTAACCAAGCTTTCCGTTTAGGACAATGTGCTATTCAGCTCTTCCATTTGGCAAGAAATTAAACCAGCAGAAATGGTATTGAATAAACACAACTACTTAAGAGACAAAACAGAAGAGGAACAAAACGCAGAATTACACCAGAGCAGCAATATCTTCAATACTCCTTCAGGGGGGTTTTAGATAAGTTTAAAAACAATATGCTATATTTGTCCCTATGTTGGTTTTCTGCAGACTAACCCATCTCCCTGTTAGTCCAAACTCCTGGTGCCTCTACCTTTCCCTTCTGATGAGGGATCTTACTGTAACTTTTTAAAACTAACATTCTCAATACTTTTATTTGTTTTCTATCGTTTTATTTTGAGGAAGTAATCACATGGATCATAAATTTCTTCAGCGAATTCCAATAACAATCATTACCCTAGTAAGCAAAGACATGCTTGACTGCGTGGGGAGCAGGCATAAGCACTGCACGAAGCCACATGTTCACACCCACACATCACTGGCTGACTCTGTGAGGCAGCAGCTATCCAAACACAGCCTGGAAATCTGTTACATCAAAGTTCTGCCTGCCACAGGGCCAGCCATTGCCTGAGCTGGAGAATATAAATCAAAGCAGAAGCTTCTTGTCACTCTGTGCCAGCACCGCCTCAGAGACAGTTTCATGATCCAGCAGCTCAGGCAGCATCCCGCATAAAGTCAGAGGGACAAATAACTGTGAGGACCCTGAAGGGCAGGAAAAGGGTCTGAGCTCTCAGCAGAGAACAATAGCATGGTTTTCCCTCAGTAAAATGAACTTCCCTCTCCACACCAAGCCATTGCAGTAGCTCAGGGTGAGAGAGAATGAGGTTTGCTGTCCTGTCTGGGAAGCTGCTGCCTCTGAAGCTCACAGGACTCATTCCGATAGAAGTTTTCCCCATGAACAGGAGAGATGGGAAAAAACTTTCAGTTGACACTCCTCAGCATATGCAAAAAATGCTGTTTTACATACTAACATATTTTTGACAATTTGTGACAACTCAGACAAAATTCTTCTAGTGAGAGTCATGGATTTGGGTTTGGGTTTTTTTAATCAGTTGTTTTCCAAACAAATATTTTCCTTTTAAATTCAGAGAAATACTACATTTTCAAATTTAATTCAGGTTAAAAAATTGAGGTTAAAAAAAATAAAATTTAGCCAAAAATCTCAATGTAAACTAACTGTACCTTTGAAAAGAAGAAAGAACTGTACCTGTGAAAAGAAGTCCACAGTCATTTTTATTGTTATTTTCTGTTTTGATTGAATCATGAACTTTCTTCTAATTTCAACATTAATTAGCAAACAGCAGGATTGGAGATATACATTGCTCTAAGCTAAAAATATCAGCTTCATTTAACCTGGGGGAGTAGCAACCCAGGGCATGCCACAGGCTAACCACCAGATTATCTGCCAGGTATTCTCCTGGTCCCTCACCTGCTTTTTGTGCAGAAGTCCCACAGGAGAAAGGAAAGGATCACCCTACTTTCGGCTCTGCAGACTAAACACACTTGGCTGCTAACTTGCCTGCTCTAGACCAAGCAGTCTACATGAGACAGAAGTGCCAAAAACTGGGGAAAGTTACCAAACTGCAGCCCTACTGTAATAAAGCGGTATTTCAGAAACAGCATCACCCCTGGGAAGAAGCTGAGCAGGAAAATACACTGCAGCTAGCAAAAGCCTTCCATGATCCACCCAATTTGTCTCAATGAAGATACCAGGGTCATAACCAGCTAACATCCAGGACAAGCCAGTGGGATTCATAGATGAATCTTTGAAGGGCAGACTTGGAGAATTTTCTCAAGATTGTGTTACCATAAACTATGCCAGGAAGGATCTGACAGACTGGGGGCCAATACCCCCCTTTCAGATGCCACTCTGGTGCCCATTCCTGCAAGCAATGCATTTGCCACCACAAAGCTGTATCTCCACTCTGAGCACAGTGACACATGATGGCAGCCCCTGGAGCTCACATGGTGCTTGGGCTGGCATGGGTTGTGGTGGAAAGAACTTTTAATAAAAAGAAATGTTTTCCAAGGGGGCTGAAAAATGTCCTTTTGGAGTGAGTAGTTTCAAAGAAAGGAAGCTGCTTTTCAACATATCTGAGGTGCTCTGCATCAAAATGGGAAGCTGCTCTCTTCATTGAACCTACACTTACATGGCATTGTATCCAGCAATCTATTTATTTTCACAGGAAAGAAGTGAAAAAAGCATTAATAATGAAGAAGCAGAAATGCCTTCTGTACAATTAATATCCCACCCCCAGCCTTTTCTATTCTGATGATGGAATTAAAAATAATAGATTTCATCAAAAGAACAGCCCTCACAAATGGTTTTCAAGTAAAACTTTTCTTATACAGAACAAAACCTTCACTTGTTGATCTTAAATTTAAAAAAAGCCCAAACAAACAGTGAGTGCTTAGAGCAGTAAGCCTTTTACCCATGTTCTTTCAACACAACATGACAAAACTGCATCAAACATTTCATCCACCTTTAGCCAAGACAGAGTGTCTGGAGCTGTGATGTGGTGCAATCGTCAGGCCAACCCTGAGACACTGGCATTCACAGGATCCCAGGCAGTGCCACTAATCTATATTAACAATTAGACAGCATTCTGCCTGTAGGAAGAACTGCCAAAAAACGTTGCCACATTTTCTATTAATTACTGGGGCCAGTGGTATAAGCTGGACTCTTCTTTGGCCATTGAGCACCTGCAATACCCTCCTTCAACAAATCTGAACAAGAAGAGGAATACTTTTGTTTGTTTGAGCTATTTTCTCTCCTAAAAGCAGGAGGAACAACCCACTTTTCTTTTTCCCCAAGAGGCTGCAATGTATACATATATATAAATAAATATACAAAACTATACACTGCATGTTCACTTATCTACAGACACTATCACAGCAATACAGCTGGATGACATCTGGACAAATGCTGGGGCAAAACCCAGGGTCTGCTCCCATAGCATGTGGGGTATTGCATACAGGGCCACTGGAAAGGGGACCAGGCCAGTCCTGGGATGTCAGGGACTGCAGCAGCAAGGGTGCACAGACAGAAATACACCCCACATGTAAGGACAGACACACACACACTAACAAAGACCTGCCAGTATGGACTCAGAGATATGTGCACGCTCCTTACATACGCAGGCTTGTAAATCCACTGGCAAATCTGCTGTAAGTGGATCAATGGAACACTTACAATCATCTACGACCCCTCGCACACTCACACTCACCAAAAGCACATCCAGCCCGTCTGACCCATCTTGTAGTCATTGATTAACTCTTCAGAGAGCTGCTGAGGTGCAGCCATCCCCCAAATTTTCACACATGTGATTTCAAACTGAATTTAGCCCCTGCTTTGGCTAATTGTTCCTGCACATCAGCCAAGGAGAAGTTTATCGCAGTTGTGCTTGGAAGGCACTTGGTCACATTCAGAGAGTATGTCCCCAAAGTTCCCAGTCCCATCAAGACTGCCAATTAACTTCTAATGAAGGTTGTATATAATTCTATGATCACAGAATTTGGCCAGTCTTTCTCCCTTATTTTATCTTTACATTAGCCAACACTGGTCAAAGATGTAGTATTTCCGCAGTTCTGAGTGGGATGTCATATTGTAAGAAAACAGTAACATGCAGATTTTTGTAACACTACTGCATTTCTGAGAAGCTGCAAGGCACAGAAATCCCATCAATGACTAATGAGTTGTGGGTTAAGGTGGACGTACCTTGCTGAGAAGTCACTGTAGTATTCTCGACCCGTGCTGCCTGCCATAAAATTTTAATGCTGCTTCTGACATATTTATGAAATACCTCACCTAGTCTTTGCAGGATGACAAAAAGATTTACATCTGCAATTACTGCAAGCACATAGGTTTTAGCTGTGCACTTTAAACTTTTGTACACAAAGGTATTTAACTTTAATACAACAAAGGTAGGTGGTGCCACAGAGCAACCATATTGGAACTGCATTAGGAGAGATCTATTTCTCTATACTGGAGGACAATTGCCCAACTCATCTGAATATAAGATGGCATTGCAATTAACTGCAATGAGGGATTTGCCCCTTCCCTCTCTCAGCTGCCCCTGTGGAGTCATCTCCCCTCTCCACCAGCCACTGGCATGCAGACTCCTGGGATCCAGGAGGAACCAGCAGCAAGAAGCTGCACTGCCAACAGTGATATCAAGATCAGCAAGCCACCCCTGGCCAGGTACACAGCCTCAGTACCAGTACTGCCAGATATGGGACTGAACACACTGCTGCAGTTCTTGGAGCACCTGCTTCATTTTCACTACAGTATGCCATTTTGATTGAAAGTTCTCACTTAATTTTGCTTTCTTTCTGTTACCTCATTTTTATTTCTTTTGCACTGATCACATTACAGTGAATTGCACTGCACTGCTATCTATTGTACTGTCTAAGCATTTTCACCTGTTTTGATAAAGTCACAAGGAATCCAGAAAATCCTGGGAATATTTTATTATCAAAGTATTTAATTTCAATTTGTGCCATAGGCATCGGTTCTGAGAACTGGAGCTCACCACAGGGCAGATGTTCTGTGTTCAAACAGTCCTAACTGCAAGCAAATCCTCTCCAATCATAAAGAAGTCAGGCTTACCATCTCAGAATATAAGCCAGGCAAGTAGCAAAGAGACTTAGTTCATAAACAACAGCCTGCAGGAGAACGGCTGCAAAGTCCCCCAAAACCTCTGCAGGGGTCATCTTCCCATGGCAGGGGGGAGTGCTCAGGGAGCTGGGCATGCTTGGGTTCAGGATCTAGTCTGCAGCATTCCCTTGGCCACAAAAATGCTGGAAGCAGGAGACTTCCTTCTCATTGCAGGACAACTTCTTGACACCTTGAAGCACATATTGAACCCCAGTCACCCTGAGCTAGGCACATCACTCAGTGCATACAGAAACCCAGGCTGGGGATGGCGTATGAGAACCTCCCCGAGACAAGAATCCCAGCAAGAGGTGGGGTGGCCAGGTCTAACGCTCAGGAGGGAAGGAAACACGTCATCCCAACCCTCACCACGTGGAAGCACTGGACAGCTGGGCTGTCGAGCTCAGATGCAATGGGAACATAGGCTTTACCCTCCCATCACTGTTCCCAGCTGCCATGCTGAGTGTACAGCAGGAAAAGAGCAGCCGTGTCACACTGCTGCTCATGGACACAGTGGGCCATGAGGTGCTTTCCACTCTGCTTGCTTTGGGGATCTCAGCATTTGCTCATTGTCAAGCACAATTTGTCTGGAAACTGCCTGATTGATTTGACGGCTGGTCTGGCTGCTCCACACACCCCACATACAAGGTCATCTGATGCCTGAGCCACAGCTGGCAGCCCTGCAGATGCTGGGCACTTCTCAGGCCTCAAAGTTCTGACAACTTGCTGTTCTCAACCACGACATTTTTGTAATCTCCAGTTTTTTTAAACTCTGTGTGCTGACGTAACACAAAGGAGACACAAGCATGAAAAACAGAATGCTCAGAAATTATGTGTTGTGTGCTCTCACATGGATATTTCTCTCCTCTGAGAAACCACACTACATGCAAGGTGGTTGAGCTCAGCCCAGCAAGCCCAGGTCAGCTCTAGCTGTTCCTTCCTTGCTCATAGGCAATGCCTGTGTGAGGCTCAGAATCACAGAATAACAGAATGGCTTGGATTGGACAGAACCTTGAAGTTCATGTAGTCCTAACACCTGACATGAGGCTACACCAGGCACTATACCATTCCACTGTCCCAGAGTGCTCCAAGCCTTTCCAACCTGCCTTGGACAGCTCCAGGGATGGGGCAGCCACAGCTTCTCTGGGCAGCCTGTGCAATGTCTTACCACTGTCATAGCTCTGCTGCACCAATCCAAACTGCAGCTTTCCAAAATCTGAACTAATGCAGGTCTCATGGCTTTTTAATGACAGTCATCTTTTCCTTACTGTGTTTCCACCAAAGAACAGCTGTCTGTAATGAACAAACAAGAGCAAACAGGAGTGGACCCATGAAATGCAGAGGATGCAGCAGTGTTCCTCACCCTTGGCATGCCACATCTGGCTGGACACAGGCTGCCACAGCTGGCACATTGGGGGAGCATCACTGGGCTGCCATTGTCACTTTGAGAGACAGCTGAACAATGATCTCTTAGCAAACCCTCTGTGAAGCTGCTCCTGCCTTTGCAAAGGAGGATTGCAGTGCCCCTGCACCCTCTGCATGCAGAGAGAGTGTCCTTAATGCCCAGAGGAAACCTGGGAGTTGCCTGGGTAGGGACAAACTGATCCTGCATGTGGCAAACTCTTAAAATCAGACCCATGTGCCAGGTCCTACACAGCATATTACTGAGCTTTTAATGCATCATCTTTAAATTTCTGGCTCTAGATATTTTCGGGCAGTTCATTGTGGTGCCAGCACAGGGGGTCTCAAAATTACTGTATTGCAGAGAGCAGAAAAATGTTTAGTAACATAACCTCGCCTTAAAAGAAAAGAAACAAACCAGCAACAAAAGACTTACTAAATTCTCACTGTTGCTTTTATAACCACCAATCTTGCTTAAAGATGGGCAGCATATCAGACTGTAACACTGAATAATCATTAACAGAGAACCACTCCCAGCTGCCAGCAGGGTCTCCCTGCGGGTTCCTTAGAGAGGGAATGGTCCCATGGTTCCCTTCTGGGGATGCAGGACAGAGCCCTGTGCCCCCAGCTGCACGGTTCTCTCTCCCCCCTCCCATCTTCAGGGACAATGGGCAGATATGGTGCAGCAGCATGCCACCACTGCCCAGAGAACCATCCTCTGCAGTGATGCTCCAAGAGCTTCATAGCCACAGACAACCCGGGAGTCTTGGCTACAGCTCCAGAAGAAATTACCCCAAGCCCTGGTTACCACCCCTCAATACTAAAAACCCAACCTCAACCAACACTCCTTGATCCAAAGAGAAGCTTAACTTGAGCACCGGTATCTGAACAGAGCAGTCCCCTATCCCAAGGGCAGCATCACTCAGCTCTGGAGCCCCAAACCCTGGCAGCATCCCGGGTGACAGTTTTGGCAGGGAGGTCTGGCTGGAAGGCACACCCCAATCCACGGCCCCGGTGTCACCCCTGCTGGCTGACGAGATAGATGGATTTGACTGAAGGCAGCCAAACTGTCACTCAGGAGGTGCCCCCTCGGTACTCTCCTGGCTGGATCTCCTGGAGGATGGGCCTGCCTGAGCCCCTCCTGTCAGGGATTTCAAAGGGAACAAGCAGCTGAATGCGGATCTGACAGCTCGGCCGAATTAGGGCTATTTGCATGCTAATTTCTACCATGCTTAACTCACTGGCAGACCTAGAGCGAGAGGCAGCCTCTGCATGCTTGGAACAATGCTTGACTGATCTAGCTGCGTTAACGAGCAAATTATGGTAATTTTGTTATTACAAATGCATAGAAATTTCCAAAGAGTGGAGCAATACAATATGTTTTCTCTCCTCCTCCTCACTCCTAAATACAGACCTCTTTGTTTATACACACTTCACCTTGCTTACTTATGTTTAGATATGCACAATGTCTTACCTCGACGGGAGGAGGCAGAAATTAGGACAGAGCAGAGAGGGCCAGCAAAGCAGAGCAGTCTGCCTTTGCCACACGTGGGACCCTGGGGAGCGCATCCTCAGCTGGAGGGAAGAGCAGAGCCCAGACTGACCCCAGGGAGGATCACTCTGCGGGGGGAAGGTGGATCAGTACATCCAAAGGCTGTGGGCTTTCCAGCATTTCATCTTCCTGCCCTCTTCGGCATAATTTCTAAGTCAATTCAATGAAATAATATCTGACAAGATCATATTGAAAACAATATAGATTTTATCTATATTCCGTGCAAGCATTCCTGACAGATGGGAACCAAAACATTTCTCTAGACTTCCAAGATTCTGGCAGATCCTCATTCAAAATGTACACAAGCAGAGGATAAACATATACCATTTACCTAACTGCTTCATTATTAATTAAGGGAATAATTTGTCAGCTGGTTTGCAATTTGTCCCAAGATATTTGTGATGGCACATCACATACTCCATCATAGCTGATGAAACTTCTCTGGGATTCGTCTTCTAAGAACTACAAAAGGGTGAGGAGACACTTCCATGGAACAGCCCCAGACTTGGGGAAAAATGAAATAAATTTGCTTAACCAGAGAAGGTCATGTCAGCACTTCTGCCCTTTGGTAGCAGGTCTTCTGACTGGGGTATTGAAGCCTTGGATTTTTGTGCATCTGCAGGGGCTGAAGCTGTGTTTGGGGTGCAGCAGGGGACATGTGGGGTTGGGTTTGGGCTGCAGGAGCTGTCAAAAAGGCAGAGGTGGCTCTAACCCAAGCACACGTCCCCTCCCAGCCACAACAGCAGCACGAGGCAGTGGAACAGAGGGACGCCTGGGAGTCACTCCCAAGCTCTGAGGAGGTAACTTGCAAACTTTCTGCTTCACGGAAGAATTGCTGAGGTTTATTCCCCATTTGCTTTAGGTCCATCTACCATAAAGGGCTAGAACCCTCTTTCCCCCTCACTGGCCAGAGCAATGCCAGTGTTCAGGTAACCAAGCAGTTCCAGCACTATGCTGTACAACAGAGAAGGGCCTGGTTCCCTGATGCCCTCTGACATCCCACAGACTGCAATTTGGTTTCTCTGCGCCTGGTTTTAGGCATTTTATCTCTCAGCTGCTTCTCTATTATTTCCCAAATATTGTCATGAGATTGCAACACACTGTTGCAAAGCTTTGACAAAAGCAGAGCCAGAACAAAAAACAATAACTAAAAAAAAATAACTACTGATAAAGTCTTCAGTGTGCCAGTGGATCCAAATTCCACCAGTCTCTACAGACTGGATCCTGTAGTCCCACTCATCCAAATGTCTGCCTCCTAAGCCCTCCAGGCCACCAGGCTGGCATTCTGCACCCCTTGCTGCAGGCTGGGTGCCAGAGGACTGAGGGAGGGTGCTATCCCTTGCAGACCCTGAGTAAGAACAGCCCCAACAGGAAGAAGTCACACAACCTTACTGCTCCTCAGCATCATTACCAGCCAGCTACAATGAAAAAATGCATTTGAAAATCACATGTTTTGTTTGCAGCATCACCTCCTTCCCCTTCACACGTTACAGCAAGCATCCCCTCCTAGATAAAAGATTGCTAATGACAGCATTTCTATTTTTTATGCCTTTCTTTTCAAAGCCCAGTTTTGAATGTCAGTGTTTTCAGGTCCCTTTAGTCGGGTAATTGCACATAGACTTCTTATAAAGGAAATTCATTTGTTCAGGGTCACTGCATGGTTTTTCATTAAAAACAAATTACCGGTGTTCAGAAAGGACATCTGGGTTTCAAGAGTCCCATTAATGACTATATTCTCAGCATCACTATTCTGGAGAGTCTACCCTTTCCTGTCACCCAGCAAGCAGAGCCTGCCAGGAGAGGAGGGGATGGGGTGAAGAGCAGCCCTGGGGAGGGGGAAAGGGCTGGCAGAGCAGGGGCTTCAACCCTGGAGATGGGCAGAATGAATCGGGGGAGGGGGCAGAAAGTGAAAGGAAACAAGGACTGCTGTCCCAGCACTTCCAACACAAGAACTGGAATAGGATTTAAGTGAGTTATCATGGCTACTTGCATGTGACCTGTGTCCAGCTCAGCTGCAGCATCCTAAGCATGGTGGCAAGGGCACACACACACTGGACACACTGGTGGCTTGTCCAGACCCCTGTCTCAGCAATGAAATTGCTGCAAGCCCCTCTGCCCAGCATTTTCAGGACTCAAATAGGACACAGCTTCTCGGAGGAGTTGCTTAGAGCAGGCACACAGGCTGTGGCTCTTACACCACTCTCATGTGTCCCCTCTGTCCCCTTGCTGTGGCTACCATCTGCCCCACACATGGGAGAACACTGACCTCCAGATACAGCTTGGGAGCAGACCCAGGGACACAAGTCACGATCTGTGAAGAGAGACCCGAGCCAGTGCAGGAAACAGGCTGGTGCTTTGTGAAGCTACAAAGGACCAAGAAAAGACCCAGGCAGGCAGCACTTGTCCCTAACCCCATGCCAGCTCCAGCCAGCAGGGCAGCAGAGCCCATGAAGGAGGAGGAGCAGCGCTGGAGAGAAAGCCCAGCCTTTCAGAGGTGAGGGATTTACGGTGATTGTATGGTCCCTGTCACCAGCCAACAGCTGCTCCAGAAGCTGTGCTTCCATTCTAACACTCCACCTCTGGAAAGGGCTCTGAGGCCCACACTGGCCACAGAGTGAAACCCCTGCAAATGTTGCATTTCCCCCTGTGCACACAGCTTGCTTCTGCTGAGCTCCCAAAGCAAAGTGTGAGGCAGTAAGAGGAGAAGAGGAGGCAGAAACTGCCAGCAGGAGACAGCACCACGTCCATCCAAAGAAGCAAGCAGCCCCAGGAGCATGGCTCTGTGGTGGGGCAAGCACAGCCAGGTGGCACAAGGCTTCACGTTGTGAGTACGTGGCAGGGGGGAGAAGATGCAGTTTGCTCCTGTCTGCTCTTCCCCAGAGACTTTCCCCCAGGAAGGAAAGGCTGCTGGGGAAACACTGCTTCATGCTTCCTAAGCAACAGCACCTTAGGGGCACTGTCACAGTGTGGACAAATAGCAACAACAGTACCAAATTATTTGGGGAAATTTCTGCATGCAGCGTCTCAGTAACCTGTGAGATCCTGCGCCCCGAGATGATGCTGAGGCCACAAAACTAGTAGGAACCAACAGTGGATTAAAGCTTTAAACAGATAACAAAAATAGACAGAGAGCTGCATTAGACAAAATGAACATTTACAAGGAATGTAAACTTCCATGCTTCAAGCCACCAGACAGTGAGGGTTAAAGAGAAGTGTTCATTCTGTGCAAGCTGCTCCAGGCACTGCTATGTCCCCTTCCCCAGGTGAGGTTGGTGGCTGTTCCCAGGATCCTGTGGCTCCCCATGACATACCACATGATAGAGCCAATGTTGGTGCCTGCTCCTGGCACGTCCAGGAATATTTACCAATAGTCACCAATCTTATGTTGGGTCTACCTGCCTCCCTCCTGCCATTAATAGTCTCCCAGAGGAAAAGGTGAGAGAGGCATGGGACATGGAGCACAGGCAAACAGGATGCAAGCCAGGGGCTGGAAGAAGACTTTTGGACTGTTGTAGGGTGAGACCATGGTCAAAAGATGGAAGAAGAATGTGCAAAGTGATTGTTTCCAGTCCCTGTGTAGACATTAGGATCTTCCCTAGACAGAAATGTCTGTAGGGCTCCCTCCAGCCTCAAAGTGGGATTCATGGGTCAGTGATTTAATGGTAACGGGTCTAGAGCAGCAGTGTGTCTTCTACATGGACTGCTGGCACCAATCCTCTACAGAGAGGGGCCTGATCTCCCTCTGTTAACAGTTTCCTGACTCCATCCCTACTCACAGAATCATGCATATGAATTTCTGCAGCACATTTCCAGCAGTGCCTTAGTTCAAACATTGAGTCGTGGAATGACCAGCCATTTCAGGAAAGGTCATCAGGCAGTTGCAAGACCCTTCTCAGTGCAGGATCAGCAATGAGGCCAGGGCAAAATACTCAGGGCTCCACATAACATGGCCTTGAAAATCCCCAAGCATGGGCTGCAGAGCCCCTCAGCAACCTGTTCCACCACTGGGCCTATATTTTGGGGGAAAAGTTTGGAGACTTTGGTCATACCCCGCTGCATCTTGCTTCTTTTGACTTCTGCCAATTATTTCTTTGTGTTAAGAGGGCCCAAACCAGTACCATTGTGAGTCCATAAGTTCCAAGTGAGGCAGGATGGCTCCATCCCTCCAGCTCCTGCCCAGGATGATGCTGACCGTGCTCATGACCAGTGCAAATGGCAAATTCATGCTCAGCTTCTCAGCCTGCCTCATCCCTGGAGCCCCTTCAGGAACTAAACAGTCTTCAGCCCGTTTTGTTGCAAAGTGCTCCTTTTCCTTGTGCAGGATCTTTCGGGTTGCCCTTGCTGGGTTTCATGCTCCTCCCCAGCCTGGCTACGCGCCTCAACATCACTGCCCTGCTCTGGATCCTACTGATGGAATCATGCAGGTTGGCATCCTCTGACCACCTGATAAGCTGGCTCTCTTCTAGTTATGGGTGAGGTTGTGACCCAAGAGAGACCTGTAGCCATGCCCTGCAGTCTGTGTGTGGCACCAGCATCCACCTGGAGTGTGGCATTAGGCACAACCTCCGAGCCTGACCACCCAGCCAGCCACTATCCCTCCTACCCACCCATCCGTCCCCAGCCTGCACCCTGTGACATCAGAGCGCTCAGCACAGCCAGGCAGC
>JAODLH010001543.1:57282861-57313112 GCA_027575645.1 Cossypha caffra | reverse complement strand
GAGGTGCCTCCTGTCAAACTCACATGTTCAAAGGGGAGAGAAGAGAAATTTCACATAAAAATAATGGGCTGACCATCATGGCAGGTCTTAGCCTACAAAATGTTATTTTTTGGTCAAGCACATCATGCAGTGTAATTCACAAGCAGCAATGAAATAAAACTTTCAAATAGAAACAAGAAAAGCAACTTTAAAGAGTTGAGAATTAAATAAATTCAAAAGAAACCAAAATCATAAGCCAAAATATAAGATTCCAAAACAAAACAACTTCTGCTAAAATGTAGAAAGTGCCACTTTGGCTATTTTTCTGCTGTTGAGTAGCATGCATCTGCATTTCATATCACCTCACATGTCAGGTCTGAACAGCCTTACACACCTCACAACCACTGCCAAATTAAAGAAGAGGATTTTTTGTTGCCTTATTTCTAAAATGTACTCTAGCCAGCAAGCTACATGCAATGAATGAAAGAAATAGGAGAATTAAACCACGCAATGAAACAGCTTTCTGACGAATAAAGCTATGGAAATTTTAGGCTCCATTTACTCCTCAATCTAATTTTGCCCTCCAATGCACATTATGTCTGAAATGGGATCTCATGTGGTTTGATCAGTGCTCTTAACGCATGTAGAGGCAACATATTCCCTTTATTGTTGTTTTCCTTCTGCAGCACAGCAATACTTCTAATAAGAGCAGCACAGCAGGCTTGGTGAGACTGTCTCCACAGTAATCACTGTGCTGCTGGAAAGATGTAGGATGACCAAGAGGATCAGCAGCTTGAAAAGTTTGTGGTCTGGGGGATCCCTGTTCCTGTAAACACACAGCTAGATGCTAAACACCCCACAAAAATCATGAGAGAGACTGAGTTATCATGAGATATTTAAATAAAACATTTTCCCTTTTTTTCTTTTGTGCTGTTTGGATTTTTGCAAATGCCCAGAAGGTGTTTTCTAGCTTCTCTTTGCAATCAAGAAGACTAGAAGGATACTACCATCAGTTTGACAAGAACTACACACTCCTCTCACTGTAACAGGACTCCAGACAACTCCTTGGAGCTACAAGGGAAAAAACCAAATAGTAGGACCTGTAGTATGAAAAGCAGCATTGTTAGCATTTTCCTGTGCCAGCATGGATCCTCCCAAAAACTGATGGATATGTATGGGGAGAGGTGGCTGGCCTCCAGCCTCTGCCTCATCAGGAAATGGAAATCCAAATTTTTTCCGATCCCCCGTGTTCAGCCTATTTAACAAACATTTACCATGAAAAGAGGCATGCCAGCCCCGAGGAGTGGTCCTGCACATTTCTGGGGTCCTGAGCCTTGGCCCAGGCTGGCGGCTGCCCTGGGAACAGAGATGCTGCTCCCAAGGGATAGCTTCCCTCAGCAGGGCTCAGATGTTCAGGATTCCTTCCACAGACCTGGCTAAAAGACCTTGCTATCCACAGACAGCTCGGAGGGCTCGCACCAGGCTGTGCAGCCACCCCTGGGACCTGCAGGCACTGAGGCAGGGTGTCAGGAAAAATGGAGATGGCCCCTGAACCAGCAGCTGCCACCACGGGCTCTTCATCAGGAGAACGCTGGTGACCTGGTCCCACCCAGGAGGAGCAGGGCTGCCACCAGCTGGGCTGTGCTGTGCTGAGACAGGAGCTGCATGGAGAGGCCCTGCTGCCACAGGTGCTGCTCCAGAGCATCTGAATGACCATGACACGATAGGGGACAATATAATACAATATGCTCTATCAGGAGGGCAGGGCAGCCCACCTCCTCCTCCCAGCTGGCAGCTGGGGTGACACTGCCCCCAGACCTGAGAATTACACAGCATGGCCTGGAGAGGGACTGGAATCCAGGCAAGCCTTCAGGCTGCTGAGCCCCAGCTCCCTGCCACGTCCTGGTGGGCTGGGATGATCCCCAGCCGTGTGTGGGAAAGCAGGTAAGCTGATCCAGCCGAGCAACCAGGTGAGAGGGAGGGCACAGCTTTCCATCTGCGTCCTTGCAAAGGGCAGCAGTGACATCCAGAGGGCTTTTGGGAGCAGCAGGAGCAGGGGAAGCCCAGGCAGCAGGGACACCTGCCTCAGTGGGAATCCCTTTGTCCCCCAGCCAGCCCCTGCAGCCCTCCCAGCACGCCAGCAGTGAGGATGCCCCGGCAGATCGTGCCCAGCCAGGCTCAGGGCAGCACGGCTGTGCTGGGGGCTGCCAGTGCTCAGACACAGGTGACCTTCAGTGTCCTCCCTGTCCCGTGCAGACACACACCTGCCCAGAGCTGACCCAGGTGAACACGCCCCAGGGCCTGCCCGTGCATCCAGGAGTGGGGAGACACGAGGATGCTGGCAGCTGGTTATTCACCTTGCTACAGCGTAAGCACAGAGGAAAAGAAAATCCTACCGCTTCCACCAGTCTGTTCCACAGTGACATTAAACCCATGCTGAAATTTTTCATCTCACAAAGATCAATATTTATGATCTGCTTCTGGAATTAATCTGAGATGGAGGCATTTCCAATCCAAGCATCATTGCTAATGTCATGAGCAGTTTTCTACTCCTCACAGAAGAAATATTTACACCCTCAATTTTTACATCTTAATTAGGGTTCAACGAAGTCCAAATCAACAATCTATATGCTATTTTTCTGATATTTAAGTAATGCTTTTTTTTATCCTGGAATAAGATGAAAAGCTGAAATCAGGCACTTTACCCAGATTCTGTGATGGAAATAGTGAAGCTGTGGAAATGTTGATACATTAGGGTTTCAGTATTTTCCACCAAATATTCTCAGTTGTCAAGTTCGAAATGTTTTACTCTCTTCAGTTGAAGGAACCTGAATCATCTCATTTGAAATCACTTTGAGACAAAATTGCATTTTTCATCTTCCACATCAAGCAGCGGGACCAAATTCATATTTTCAAGTCCCACCTCTTTCTGAGCTTTCTAGTGGGTAGACAGCATCTCCTAACATAGTGAGATATGTCCCACAGCTGATGAACCACGTAGTTGAAAAAACAACAAATGCATGGATTACTTTATGGGAAGCACCCTCCAGTACCTTCAGACCAAGAACAGAAGGCATTGTGCAAAGGGATCCTGCTCCAAGGCCCACGTGACGTTCCCCTTCTGCCAGCTTCAGGCAGGGCTGCAGGGACCCCAGAGTGGCAGCCAGGACGGGGGGATGCTGGGGGATGCCCAGGGCCACGGGCATCTCCCCCCGTCCCAGAGCTGGGGCTGTGCAGCCTGCCTGGGCTGGGGGAGGCACCTGGGGCTTGCTTGGCCCTCTGCCATTCCCTGCAAGTGGGAGCTCCCAGCTCATTTTTCCCTGCCTGCTCCTCAGCTGACCGTGGACAAAAGAGGGGCAGGAGAGTGGCCAGAGGGGGCCCCGGCTGACAGTGGCCATCCTGGTGTCAGAATTTATAACTGTATTAAATGGCATGACTGTTGGCCACAATAAATCAGCTTCCCTTCTTTCCAAATCACAGACAATAAAAGGTTTGGCAGTGAAAGTCATTCATCATCATAAAGACTTGAGACGTTCCAGCCTTCAATTTCTCTCACATTCTCAATACACCAGAGAGGAGTGCTGGGGTTTTAGGGGAGAAAAAAGAGAGGGAGAGAAGAAAGGGGAAAATAATTAAAAGAAAACATGAAGAAAGATTGGACAGAAATAATTACAAAGGTCAGAGAAAGTAGTACATTCAGGACAGCATTTCTGAAGACGGGGGCAGAGCTGCTCTGTTCTCTGCAGGGTGTGTGTGACGCTGAGCAAAGCAGCAGGAGAGGCTGGGACAGTGTCCCAGAGGGACAGACAAATGTCACGCTCACTCCCCTGCTTTCCCAGACCTGTGGTGCCACTGCTGATCCCTTCATGCCCCAGAGTGGGGCGGAGGAATGAGAGTGATGACAGCGGCTGGTGGAGCACCGTGCCCACAGCCACGGCAGTGCATTCCCCTCCACGGGGACTGCAGATTCCCGATGTACCCACCCAGCAGGAGGCACCTCACCTGCTGCACCTGCAGCCGCCACAGAAAGGGCGAATTTTGCTGAGGGTCTGCAGGCAGTGTCTTGCAGACGAAAGCACAGAAGGAGCTCCATGGTCTACAAACCCTTGGGCGACACCAGGCACAGGAGCAGTGGGTTTCCATCCCTCCAAGGGGTCAGCACAGGGGATAGGCACTCCTGCCCCCCACATGCTGGTCAGGGTGGGGAGGCAGTATCACAGCACCACAGAGCTGCCTTATCCACGTCACAGTGGGGCCCAATGATATCCTAGTCGTAACTTAAGAACTTAAGATCACCTCTCATTAAAACCTGAGCTGGTATCAAGACTTGAAGGTAGTGAAGACCCCAGAAGAGATGGATAAAATCTGTCTCCTGATATTTAGTGAGGATGAAGGAGTACATCCCCAAACCTGTTAAATGACAAGGTGCACCTGGCCGTGAGGTGACAATCCCACCTCTGCATGTCCCCAAAAGATCCAAGGTGACTGCTGCAGCCTTGTGCATCCTTACAGTGGGAGGCCACAGCAGCTGCCTGTACCTCTTTCAGTCAAGCATTTGACTGCAGAATGAACGCTGGCCACTCTGGGGTGGACAAAGCCATCAGGATGCTCTGGGGCAGGACATGGGGGCTCCTGGAGCACCTGCTGGCCTCAGCAGCTGCAGACACACAAAGCAGAGGTGTGCTCTGCACCCCTGTACCCCGTGTTTGTGCACCAGGAGGGTCCCTGCACTGCCAGCGTTCCCTTGTTCCTGCAATAACCATCCCAGTGCAGCCCCACGGGGACAGGTGGGCCGTGCTCTCCAGAGAGCTCAGGGGCCAGATGCAGCTCTGCCACCCAGGCCAGGCTGGGCAATGCGTTGGCTCAGCAAGGCTGGTCCATAGCTTGCCCTGGTGCAATGTTTATCCCAGAGAGCCTGGCTCTGTCTGCATCAGCATGGGGGCGAAGCTGGACCTGGATGCATTTGGGACTGCCTTTCCTGGCTAGCATACACAGCTCAGGCAGCAGAGCACACAATTCTCCTACTGTGTGACCAGCTACCAGACCTGTTCAAGGCTTCACAGGGCTTGGGAATAGCTTGTGTCCATACACCGTGGTTATAGCAATATTAACAAGACAGAAGGAGCAAAAACAAGGGCTATGTTTAGCAACAAACACCTGATTTGCTGACAGCCTCATCCACAGCCCCCAGCATCACCCCACCTCCTCTGTACCTTGCAATTCGTGCAGCTGCAGCAGCACCTGCTGCCTCCCCACCACACTCTTCCACACACTGCTTCTGCAATCTTTAACTCCCATGGGTCAAGGACCGTCTTTCCCCCGGGAGGATGCTCACAACTGGGGAGACCACAAGGTCTGGACCCACAACTGCCAGAGATGGGCAGCTGGGGAGGGGATAACCCACACATCCCTCTTTAGAGGCATACTGCTGATACACGAGCCTTTTTCAGAAGCTGGTGCTCAAAAAAAGCATAATGTCATCGCAGGGCTGAGCTCAAGGATTTCAGACTGCTGCAATGAATGTACAATGAAAAGAAGGAAAACTCCAGTGGGACCCCAACACTCCTTTCACTCTTTTTGCTGAATTTACTTTTGAGCCACATCTGTGTGAAAATCCCAAGCCAGGTGTCAAGTCTGTGGCAGCACAGGCAGTCCCCATCCCTGCTGATTCTTGTGGGATTTCCACAAGTGATATTCCACACTGCTGGTAGATGTGCCAATTCCATCAAGCAGCTCAAGGCCAGGCAACTTGTATTTTGATGAATTGCCAGTGACATTTCTCTTTTTTTCTACTGGATTTTTCTTTTTGCATATTTTTTTATTATAGTTCAACATTTTGAGAAATTATACAAAACCCAAAATTCACACATTTTTTGCTCTAATGTAACATGAAATCGTAAAGAAACAATGGTTCATTATGAAGAAAAACCAAAACCAACCAACCAAACACAAAAACAAAAAAAAACAAGAACAAAACCAAACAAAAAAAAAATCCCGATGGCTTATAGATCTCTATTCTTGGCTAACACTGTTTTCCAGGGACAAAACTACAGGAAGAGCTCTTTCAAAGAATAGACAACATAAGCAATAACTTTCCTCAAAAAATAGACTGCAGGATTATTAAAACATGACTTCAAACACTTCACAGTTCACAGTTTTTCTTTCTTGAGTCCTCTTAAGTTCTGCCTAGATTTCTCCCGTATTTCTCCTAGATTAAAAATCTGAGTCATGCTCCCATTTCTAGGGGAAGGTGGGAAGGTGTGAGCACGAGCAGACTGCACGTGGCCTCCTGGCACGCTCTCCACTGCTCAGGGGTGCACGAAGACCCAGAACTGTCCCTTTACGCACTTCCCAAAACTGCTGGCCTGATTGCTCACAGCCAATTCACTGCAAATACATAATCTCCCAGCTGGTCAGGTATTATTTAAGAATTAACTCCTATTAAGAAAATTAAGGCCACGTACCAGCAGGGTAAGAAGAACAGAGTGGTTGAGGTGAGATGAGCTCTCCAAGAACACTGAGTCCAGCATTCCCCAGCAGTGCTGAGAACACCAGCACCATGTCCCCAAGTTCACATCCACAGGGCTTGTAAATCTTTCCAGGGATGGCAACTCCACCCTAATAAAACTTGTGAGCCAGACCCTTCCTCAGCCCCACTGTCGTTGGACGCATTCCAGCACCTCAATATCTTTCAGAGAGCTTCAACCACTGCCATCAAAACAATCACCTTGTCCTAGAAGCAACTTCTGCAGCCTGCCTCACTCAGACTGCCACTAGATTTTATTTTCGTAGTGTGCAGATGCAGAGATGCCAATGCATCCCCCTAATCACCTGGAAATGTAATTTAGGTGGCTTGCACAGAAACTCTCAAATTAAAAAAAAAAAAAACAAGGCAAATAAGGAAGCATTTAAGCTAATCAGAACATTTTCCTTTCTTTTCTGTTTATTTCCTATTTTATAATTATTTCCAAATTGGAGATCTACAACAAATTTCAGCATTTATCTGGCAGTGAGGAATGCTTCCTGTGGTCTGAACTGGCTGTCGATGCCCTCAAGGCTGCCAGCCAGCCCTGAGCACCTGAACCCCCAGCTGCCAGGGCACTGGGTGGCACAGCTGCTCGTGAGCATCCCCAGGACACAAACACCAGCGCAAGGTGGTACATGAAGCCTGCAGAGCACTTCCCACCCGGCAGCGTGGGGCTGGTTTGACATCCTTGTGTTTCTCAGGGTGTTTCAGAGCGCAGTGAGCCCAGGACGAGGCTGCTCGGCACGTTTGCAGAACAAGCCCCAGGCCTGCCACAATCAGGACCACCACGAAGGCACCAGAACTCTCTTGTCTTAATCCTCCTGCTATAGCTGCTTGATTTAAAATTGTATTTATTATCCATACCACAGTGGTATTTGGGGCAGAGGGAAACAGATTTAATTAATTAGACACGGCAAAATCCTTAAGTAAAAGATGCTATGTAAATGCAAATTGTTATTATACATGCTTTGCACCAAAATATGTTTACCATAGTTAAATTCAACGTTTAAATCCACAGCCAAACTCCCAACAGAGTCAGGCTGTACATCATCAAAAGAGGCAGTTAATAGCCTGGGTCTTAGTGGGGTACAAGTGCCCTCGTTTGCTTTCTCAAATGTACTTCTTCTTTAATGGCAAGATAAGAATTCATAAAAATTGAAAAACTCAACAGTGTCGCAGTTAGACTCTGTCTTCTCATTAAAAATGACACTTCTGTTTTTCAGACTGGCTGCTTTCCACAGGAGTTTATGTGGCCTTTGTTCAAGTCTTTAACACAGCAGATCCTGTTGTGAGTGGTGGATAGATTACTGGAAAATGCATCTGCACTTTTATGTATTAAATGTAGAAACTAAGCTGTAATTCTTAGCATAATGCTTCACTAGAAACCATCCATCTACCAACACCCACCTGCACTTCAAAACAGTCCCAGAAAAGTTAAAGTATAATTCTGTGACTATGTTCCATTTTTAAACACAGATCATCATTTCCAGGTAGGAAATATGGTTATATGACCAAAACATAGCCGCAGAAAAAGACTTTTTATTTTTGCTATTACAACTAGGCAACAACAAAAAAACCACCAAAGCATTTTTCCAGAACAAATCTTTACTTTCTTCAAAACCATGCTAGTTTGAGGATAGGGATGGGAGGGCTTAAAAAAAAGAAACGGAGTTGTGAAAAAGTTACATTACTCTTATTTCAAAGAGTTGGAACAGGAGATACAAACTGAAATAACTTTTCATTGAAAAAATGCAAACATGTTTAAATTTTGAATCAAAATAATTTAAATCCTTGCATTCAGCTGGTGAAAGAACAGCTGTAAAACTGCTGCTGACTATCAGCTGGACAACAATTCTCCCCAGAACCTTCAGGTGACCCTTCTTCCTCTCTCCAGGGCAGATCCATCCCACCTACACAGGTCCAGCTTAGACTAAGCACTCCTCATTCCTCAATAGCCATGGGAAAGCAACAGGCACATCCTGATGAGAATCCCTAACCCTATACACAGAAATTCTTTGGACAAGTCACCTCCTGCAGGTGTTTTCTCCTTTCCTCCTGGAGATCTTGCTCCAGGGATGACCTGCCAGAACAGAGAGACATCAGCAGAGAGAGCCCAGTGCTCTGTCACTCTGAGAATCAAATATATGCAGGTAACAAGGGGGCCAAACTCCACAGCTGAAGTGTAAAGAGTAGATTTATTCCATCACCACACTGGCACGAGAGGGACAAACACACTGCTAAGCTTTCATCCTAGCAGGGGCAAAAAGCGTGTGGGCTGTTCCCAGCCCCACACATCAACCTGTGCAACACTTGGCACTGCTGTGAATTTCCTCTGTGCTTCTAAGATCTCTGCCTTTATCTCTCTGCCAAGACAGGGAGCTCAGGAATGTCTGAGAGGAGGCCTCCAAGTGTCCACAAACACCCGTGTTCTTTCTGCACACAAATTCTACTTGTCAGAAGAGACGGAGGATACAGAGCATGAATTATGTTTCCCCACACTGCTATTCTCCAGCCCTTGGCATTTCCAGTTGCAAAGTCACTTAACTATCATCCTCCTCACCAAATCTTCTTTTTACAACACTTTAGTCCCAGTCACTCTCAAAATACAAAGTAGTAAGTGTTTAAAACGAGAAAATTTGTTTAAGGGACAAATAGTGTTTCCTAATTAAACCAGGTTTGTCATTGTGGTCAGTAAGATCTGGATTTAGACCTGAATTCAAGAGAAAAAACAACCTACAACTGCTGAATCAGCTAGATGGGAGATTCCTAGGTTCATTCTTTTTGACTGCAGTAATATATGAGTTAAAATAAACATCCTCTTTTTCCCCCGGGAGCTGCCACCAGCAGATTACACAGTGCTTTTCCCATCATTATTAAGACACTTTTTTACTTCCTGTTATTGAAATACTAACCCTGTATCACACTTTTGCATCTCTAAAATAATAGTAGTCTTCACTGTAAACATCAGGTGTGCACAAAGGAGAGAAAAGTTTTATTTCATTATGCATTCCTCAAAGGCATCTATGGGAGCTTTTTTCCCAGTAAATGTCACATTATTGTTTCAGTCAGACACAAAAAGTACTTAGTTGTCTCAGATGAATGTCAGAAATGGTCCAGAGAAGGCAGCTCAAGCAAGGCTGGAGAGAGAGGAAAAGCATTCCTTCCTTGGCTCCTGCCAGCACTAGGTTCACAGCAGAGTTAAACTTTAGTCGTAAGCACAGCAGAACTGAAAACTAAACAGAAGTGGAATTTGGAAAGAGGCTGTGACTTTGTTCTGGTGTGGGATCCAGAAAGCAGCCAAGACCCAGCGCAGAGGGACAGCCTTCCCTCCCTGGGGCTGAAGGGTTCAGTCTGTGCCCACCTCCCACCCACCCACCCACACTGCTGAAACAGAAACAGCGCTTAAATGGGCAGGAGCCTGCAGGTGCACACCTCACCACATAGATTAAGGCTGAACTCTCAATTTCTCTTCTGTACCCCTAGGACTCCTAATTTCCCAAGCCACAAAGAGAAATAGGCCAGATTTCAAGATGTTTACAGAACCCAGCTGTCCTCTCCCAGCCATCACCAGAGGAACCAGCCCCTTGCAAGCCTCATCAGAGAGGTTTGGTCAGGCCAAGAATCCCAGGGAAGCAGTTTGAAGGCTGGTGTATTTTCCTGGTGACTGGAAAGCAACAGGACAAGATGAAACAGCCTCAATTGCACCAGGGCAGGCTTAGAGTGGACATCAGGGAAATTTCCTGCCCTGGAGGGGCTGTCAGGCACTGAAACTGTCCACAGCAGTGATACCCCTGGAGGGATTTAAATGACACATAGGCACTTGGAGACATTGCTTATCATAGATTTGGAAGTGCTGGATTAGTGGTTGGACTTGATGATCTTGGAGGCCTCTCCCGGCCTAAATGACTCTCTGACTGAAAAAAGGAAAAGTTACAAAGATGCAAAACCACTGCCCCCAAAAAATGAAACAAAGGAAAGCAAAATATCCATATTTTCCTTCCATGTTTTGTGGGATCTCTAAAATGTTCCCCTAAACTCACATACAAAAAGCAAAAAAAAAAAAATTGTGAGAAAGCTTCCTTCCCCACCCACTCCATTTTCATGCATCTTCATGTCTGGTAGGGACAGACCCTCAGAAGGTACCAGTGGTCCCAGTAACGTGGACTGCAGGCAGCCCTAGAGTGACACTGGGCACAGTCCCACCAAAACAACAACAACAGCCTACCCAGGAGCTTGGGAGCACAGAGCCACAGAAACACAGGCAGCTGAGATTGGAAAGCAGTTCTGGAGTTCACCCAGACCAGCTAACTTGCTTATGCTGAAATGTAGGTGGTGAGTCCAAATTCAACACCTAAGCTGTAGCCTGTGGAGTCAGGGGGGTTTTCCCAGAGCCCTCCACCCGAAGAGTGGTCTCTAGAGTGGCTCAGATGAATCCTCCATCCACAGGCTGAGAAAGATCTGTTGCCACTCTTCTGGAAGTGATCTGCATCCGATTGCCACTTCTTTTCTTGCCAAGAAAACAAGAAGTCCTTTTGGATTGCATTGAGCTAAGTGCTGAAATACATTAGTGTTTAACCCTGGCAAGAGATCAGCCTGGGATTTTAGAGTAGTGATTTCTTTCCTCCTATGGAAGGCATCAGAATTTGTACTGGTGGCAAACGATTTGATTTTGGCAGTGTTCTGTCCAACTGCAGTTCCACCATCTCATGCCTAGTTTCAGAAGGGACCAATAACACCTTTAATTCAACAAAACCTGCCAAAACATTGGCTCATAAATTCCAGTTACATCGTGGTGGCACAAACAAAATAGCATGAAGACTCAGGGAGCAGATGAGACTGAGCAGTCCTAAGGAAAAACCTGGGACTTGTTGAGAGGCCAGCTGAGCACTGCATGTCACCACAGAACAGTAGCAAGAAACATCTTTTGGCCTGCATTTATCCCATTTTAGCAACTGTGTTCCCTACCTGCAAAAACTGAATACTATTCCAGGAATATGGATTGCTAAACATATCCCTGCCACCTGCATTAGCCACAGATCTGTGCCACCTGTGAATAGCTAACTACCTGCTGCAATACACTACACCTAAGGTGCTGAATGCATCTACAGCAATGAAAAGGTCAGGCTGATCTGCCCAGGGCTGGAGGAGTCTGCTCTGTGCTCAGTTCAGCTTCCCATCTGGGATCACCTGTGTCTGGTGGCAGAGCCCAGCAGCACAAGCCAGAGCAGGTAACTAAGACAACAGCCATTGAGAATGCCTCTCCTTCTCCATCCCTCCAGTCAATAAACTGACTCTGATCCTGCTCTAGTTCTCTTTTTCTCCCCTTTTTGATGTGCATACAAAACGGGCAGCAAAGTCCATGGATTTGACTCTCCAGAACCATTGTCTACCAGGCTGACCACGAAAAGAAGCCAGGAACGTAACTCTCCAAGCTGCAGCTGCAAGTTGGAATGCAGACAGTAAGACATAAATTGTGCATACCTGGCAGAGTCTTGGTCTCTCCCTGCACGTGAGGAAGAGCAATGAGCCAAGGATGATAGAGATGTCCCAGCGTGGAAGAACACCAGGCTCCTCTACTCCAGCATTTGCTACACAAGAAGCCCACTGACAAAACTCTGCTCTGTGACTTCTTTTGATGGAGTGACATAGAGTTCCCATCAGACTCCAGCCCAGCAAGTGATGCCTCTCTGCCCCTGGGTGAGGTGAGGCTGGTTGACAGGCACTCCTGGCTCTGTAAGAAAATACTGACCCTGCTGCTGGACACAGCCAGGCTGCTGCAGGTTCATCAGTCCACCCCCAGCACACATAAAGATATCAGAGTAACGTGGCTTTGTCCTCTCAAAGTGACACCAACCACGCTGAAATCAGCAATGCAAAGCAGGGAAAATGCATCTGGAGGTAATTAGTAACAATCAGGCTGCTTGGAAAGTGCTGACAGCAGCAGCAATGTGCCAGGCCCATGTCATTGGCCTGTGAATGGAGAGAGCACTTGCAGGCTGTGGCAGCATGCAGTGATAGAAGGCGTTTTTTAAACTTACCATTTAATGTGGCATAAAAGCAATGCAAAGAAAGCAAGGGGTTCTCTGATCAGGGATTTTGCTGGTGATCCACAGCACAGCAGAGGTGGTGGATGAAGCACAACTGAGAGCTGTGACTGCATTTCTCCTTAGCAGCAAGTGTGAGCATGAATGCCAATGTTTGAGCAATCCTTTAATTTTCAAGATCTATCCCATATGTTTGGGTCTGCCAGCTGGCTAAGAGAGAGAAATATAAGATTTTTTTCTACCAACAGCTGCACAGAGGATCTCTGCCATCTCAAATCTCAACATTGCTTTGCCACCCACACCACAATCTGGTAACAAGAGCAATGAAGAACTGTAATCATAGCTCCGTTCTCAGATTGATTTCCATTAAATTCTTTTATAATCTTACCAGTCTAAGACTGACAACATGAAATAGACAAAGTTCTTTTCACATATCGCAGCCCAGACCACTCTAGAATTTCTCATAAGAAATGATTAAGCTTGAATAGCAGATACAGCTATAGAAAGGACATAAGTGTTCCTGGCCCAAACTCCTGGTTTTCATATTTCAAGTTATTTTTCAGCCTTACCAATAGCCCCATTCTGTGTTGAAACACCATGCAATTGTGTTCACAGCTCTGCTCCACACACAACCAGAGGAGTGCCCAGTAGAAGAGATGTTTCCCACAAATGCTGTTCTGGATACTACAACTCATTTGAGAGTATTTTAAGCAGCTCTTGGTCTCGTGACACTGAAGGTGTTACAAAATTATTTATAATCTGGAATGTCAAAACAGAAGTGAGACCACAAGACATTAACACCACCAAACACAGACTTTGGACATTTGCTGGGCTTTTATCCAATTAACCCTCACTTCTACAGTGGAAACCACACTGCCTAGCATGCTAAAACATGTTGTCCCACAAGGCTTTCAGCTGCATTCTCTGAGTTTGTTCACATACACCACAGGACAGCCTGCGTGAAACAAGGAAGAGTGGCAACACTCAAAAATAGGGGAAGAAATTAAAAGCAGTGCAACTTCCTGAATCTCAGGAGAAGACCAGAGGTAAAGGCTCCAGTGAGGAGCAGTCCACAGGGGAAGTTCTGCCGTGGATCTGTGATGCTTAGGCTGCTCTGAACTGAGGGGGGCCAGGGACCAGGAGGTGGCTCTGGCAGGATTTCTGTCATGAGTAAGGGCCTTACCACTGATACAGGGCTGACCTTCCTCCAGGGACTGTACCTTACTGCTCACCCACATCCCCTGCCCATCCCAGCACAGAACACTAAACCAGTCACTGGATTTAGCCACAGCTTTGGCCAGACCACAAAAAAGCTCTGAGAAGGCAGAGTGGGTGGTGTGCTAGCAGGCATTTGTTGGACCTGCACTCATAAGCACTGTTGTGCAGCATTCCCCAGCTCCTGATTTTCAGAGTTACCTGCTACAGATGAAAGTCCACAGCAATATGCACCTTATGCTTACAAGGGAAATGCAGTTAAATAAACGTGTCTCCTTTTCCAAACTTCCTGTCTCACAAGGAAACAGGCTGGGAAAAGAGTTGTGACTGAAAAGGTCACTTACATTTGGGGAGAAAATAGAGAAATCTGTCTGGAAGTACAGTGAGAAATGCACCACCAAGTGTACTGCAATGGACATGCCTTGCCCATTACAAAGTATAGCTTGCTGATGAATCCTTCCTGCTCCTGACAACATCCCTTTCAGCTCAGGAAGCCTCAGGGTAGGGAGCATGACTCAGGCATACAATATGGGCTGAAATTGTGAGGGGGATTTCTGGGCACTTCCAGAGCATGATCAGCACAAAACAATTCCTACGGCTATTTAAAAAATAAAAAAATGAAAGTATAGCAGGCAGACAACTTCTCCAAAAATCTACCAAAAGGCATAGGTTTTAGAAGACTTTTGATATGCTCATGTAAATCTATGTTCTACGAATGTTGTTGATAGAAAACTCTACAGCACTGTAAAATTAAAGATATAATGTCTTGAAAAATATGTTCTGTTCTAGATGTCATTCTAACATATTTAAGACTAATGGCAGGTTTTTTTCTATAACCTGCTGTTCTTAAAGCCTGCTCCATGTTTTTGAGGAGAACTAGTAAATTTAACATTTGGAACTTTTGCTCAAGTGTAGGTAACATCACAGGGAGAACCTCTATGAAATCCGTATTGCACTCTGCAGCATCACCTCTGTAGTGGGTTTTTCTCTAACAGATGTGATCAATCAGCTCACAACAGTAAGGAAGCAGCAACAGGAGATGTGAGAAGTGCTTAAACTAGCATCAGAAAAGAAGTGCTGCTTATGTTCCAGCCAGAACAGCTCTTAGCTGAATCTCATCTGGGCCAGGTGTACATCCTGGATGAGCAGTCCCTAAGGAGATGGCAGAGGCTGCAGTTAGGTCACCCCAAAGCCTTCTTTCCTCCCGCCAAATCCCAGTTCCCTCAGCCTTTCCTCGTAGCAGAGGTGTTCCACCCCCGTGGTTGTTTTTGGGGTCCTGCTCTGCCCTGGCTCCAGCAGCTCCAGCTCCGTGCTGAGCTGGCCCCAGGGCTGGGGCAGCTCTGCAGGTGGGGTCCCACCTGGGCAGGGCAGAGGGGCAGGATCCCCCTCCCTGCTGCCCAGCCCAGCACAGGGGGTTTCTGGGTCCCAGCACACGTGGCCAGGGCAGGGCCACTTGTCACCCACCCGCACCCCCAAGTCCTTCTCCAGGGCTGCTCTCAGTCTGTCTGTCCCCTGCCTGGATCAAGGGGAGTAGCCCCACCCAGGGGCAGCATCAGCTTCTTTTTAGACCTCATGAGATTCCCATGGCCTTGCAGACCTCTTCCATCCCTCTGGATGGCCCTCTCAGTCAGGGTGTTACTGCACTCCCAGCCTGGTGTCACCTGCCAGCTGCTGAGGGTGCCCACAGTCACTCTGTGTCACTGATGAAGATATCAGGTAACACTGGTTCCAGCACGGACTCCTGATGGACAAGGATATATCTGCATCAATGCTCTACCTCCTGACATCCCACAAGCCACTCACCTCCAGAAGTCTCTCTTTCTGTCCATCCATCCACCCCCATTAGGAGTCCAACTCTCAAACCACCCTTCAGAACCAGACAGATATTAAAAGTTTCTCCCCTCCCACTTCAAAGTACACATGTATTTATTTAACATTCCAATCTCCTTTGAATCCTCCTAAACTTTGTCAAGAAAAGCCAAAGACTGATGCTGGGTTAAAACACCTTTGTGGCAACACTTGTGTTCAAAATTTCTTGGCTAGATGAGATGGTAAGGCTTTGAAGACACAGTAATACTTCACAAAAAAACAGTATAATCTTCCATTGTAGCTACAAAATAAAACATTACATCCAATCTTTGTCAAAACAGAGAAAAACCAATGAAATTTGCACCAATTAGACCTAGCAGTAACACACAGAGCTAACATTCATATTAAACACAGACCCTTACATTTTAAAAGCCCTCCTTTTTTCTTATTTGCACAACTAATTTGGGACACAGTTTAATAATTTGCTTACCATTTGGCCAATTTCCTTGCGAGCAATGGGGTCAGTTCCAAATAAATATGTGGCTAAAGCATTTATCAGACTCTAGCTGTTGCTTAACTCTTGTTCTACACCTGCTGAATAAATGCAGGTGATTTGGCATTCCTTGAACATTCAGCCTTTGCTTTTCATTTAAATGCTCAACTTCAGTGCACAAGTACAATTCAGAAACAGTACAAAACGAGCTTCCAAAATTCAGGCTAGTTTGAGCTGTCAGAAAAACTCCAGCCAGTCAAATACACCAGGTGCATGTATGAAAAATGAACACCAAAGTCCAAAAGCAGAGGTAAGCATTCTGCTTTTCAGTGATGCAGTGGTATTCAGGATGTACTTTTGGGGTGGAGGGGCAGATCCTTTCCTGAACAAGAGGGATGGATGCTCCATCTGTCAGCTACAAACACAAATGATTTACACAAGCCATGCAGCTGTCGTTCAACAACAGCTCCTGTGAAATCACACTCAAAAAGAGACTTTTTGAGCAAATGACTCCACATCTGACACAATTCTTCCATAAAGGACCTCATCATGCAATATGAAGGCACAGACAATTCAAACCACTTATCAGGGTTTGCAAATCCTTTACCTGTGACAATAGGATAGGACTGAGGCCCAGGAACACTCGCTCCCAAATCTGCAGAAGTGGGGCTGGTTATATTGGCCTTCATGTCATCCAGTCCACCAGCTAGTGAGGCCATGGCTGAGTATTCAGTTGCCTGCAAAAAGAAACGAAAGACATTTTAGTGGCAATAAATTTACTGATCAAGAGCTTTTTTTTGCCTGTGCCGACAGAAAGCAGATGCAAGACAGAACTCAAAAATCCTTTGATCAGCCATGTTAAAGGCAATGCCCATTTACACTGGGCCTTTCAACATTCAAACTCTTTAAGTAGGTCTGTACTTATCACCAGTGTTCTTGGAGAACACCAAAATATGTTTTCTTAATAACGCCAAAGCCAAACTCGTTAATATGCAACAAGGCTTTCCTGAAAGAAGAAAATTTGTAGATTACCTGCCAAGTGCAAGCTACTTCTTGTTAGGGAAAAATGTTCATGCCTCTTAAGCTCCATACTCTCCACATTTCAGAGTTGTCACTTGAGGGGACATGCACTAACAAGTAGGTGGGAACAGGTTTTACCATTTCCCTTTTCTTGGGAATGTTGCATTTCTTCATCATCTCACAGGGAAAGAAAAGGTATGTGTATATAAGAGTTGGCTTAATGGATGCATTTGTAGCTAACTGTTTCTAAATCCAAGTTATTTAAAAATAAATCACCTGACTGTGGTAAGGACACTGTGCCATTTCCAAATAATTTCTTAATCTCATCAACTGAAAGAGGCTATGGTGAGCAAGCACAGATCCTCAGAAATCAGTGTTTGTGTCCCATAACCCTGTTTAAGTCTCTGTGAGCTACAGCATTCTATAGCCAGTGAGGCCAGTGAATGCATCCAACAGATGTATTTGCACACGGCACAAAGCTTATCTTCATTTGCCCTTTTTCAATGATGTCTTATTGTCAGGATCATTTCCACAAATCTGGGAAGTTTTCTTGCAAAGTTCTCTGTTCCATGCTTCCTGCCCTTTAAATTTTAATCCCTTATTTGTGAGATGGCACAATCCCACATCAACTGGAGATTGATTTCAAATAAAGAACTGCAATGGGAACAGGTAAGCTGAAGAGCAGCCACTGGGATGCCAATCCCTACGGAATTCCTGAAGATTACGTCAATGCAGAAGCCGTGCAGAGATGAAGAAATGCAGATGAACCCAGGATCACATGGAGGTTTTTTGGAGCAACCAAAATAAGACTCAGAAAAACTCAGAATCCCAGACTGGTTTGGATTGGAAGGTACCTTAAAGACCAACTTATTCCACCCCCTGCCACAGCCAGGGACACCTTCCACTGGAGCAGGTTGTTCAAGGCCCCATCCAACTAGGCCTTGAACAGTTCCAGGGATATGACACCAAAATCAGTTAACTTTTTTTTTTTTCTAAGGAAACAGAAGCTGATCTGAGTGAATACATCCTGCAAGTTTCTCTGAGAGCCCAGCACATAATCTGTTGCTTGCCATTAACTCATCACTTTGGTCAGGAGTACATGCTGGTGTCTCTGTAGCTCACACTCAAACAGTAGTTAATTCACATGGATAATCCTGTATTGACAGTTCTGTGCATTGAACATGTGTTTTCTGCAGACACCACTTGCACGAGGCAGGAGTACAGCCTGTCACCCTGAGGGATCCCCCATGCAGACCTCTTGCAGATGAGCATGCGAAATACATTTACCAGGGACCAGCTGCTGGCCACCCTTGTCCTGGCCCAGCCCTTGCCTCACAGGCTCTGATTCCTCTCCCAGGATCCTAGATAACCTCTGCACTAAAGCTGTTCTCAGCTCAGGCCTCCTCCAACACCCTCTGTGCCCTCACCTGTGCCTTGCTGTCACGCTCTGAGGCCTTTCTGTCGACCAGCTCTGCCTCACAGACACCCACACCTCTGGCTCATCCCCCCGTGCACCTGGGAGAGGACAGCCCTGGGAACCTCCCTCCTCTGCAGAGGATGCTGACCATGGTCCAGCCTTCCTCCTTCCCAAAGGTGTCATCCAAGCTCCTTCTTCTCTTTCAGCATCACACCACAATGCATTTCTCAGCCTTCCCACACCATTCCCTGTTTTCCTGAGTCTCCAACCCCACCTGTCCCCTACGCAGGGTACATGCACATATGGAGGTGCTGCTAGATTTTTTCTTACCCCAAGACCATAATCTGACAAAATATCAGAGAAACAATAGCCCTGCAGAGACATCCCATGCAGCTGGTGATGCACAAGCACAGCAGAGGAACTGCTGTTTGGTATTTCTGGTATCTCTAGACGAGCACACACAATTCCTTTGGGAAGGATGCCTGAATTCACCCATGTTGCCCTATGAAAGCCATAACCACACCCTATTAAGGCTAGAAAATCTCTCTGGATCCTCTCATGGGGCAGTAATCGACCATTCCCAACAGGCAGAGGGTGGCTTCCCAATTACAAAGTGAGAGCTGCACACCTGTAGTTTGGGAGGAAGCATACACCTGGAAAGGGATGCCTGCCACGGGCTGGGTCACGTGAGGGCACTGAGGAAGGGAGGTGCACATCCCAACCTACAAACCCAGCTGGAACCAGCCTGAGCTCTCCACTGCAATTCTCAGACATGGGAATGCCTAACTCCACAGATTTCTCCCCTTCAGGAGCCCAAGGAGCTGACCCTGGGAGAAACAGGACCAGAGCAAAAGACTTTTGACTGGAATAATCTGTAAGCATCATGCCACTGAGCCGTGAGTCGCCCTCTGAGCCTGGAGGACCTGACAGCTGTAGTGTCAAGCAAGCAGCTACCAGAGTGCAGCACAACCTGGCAGGGTCTCGAGAGAGGTGGCCTGTGCCCTTCCACGTCACTGCGCCGTAGTGAGCTGGTGCAACAGGCACTGGAGCAGTCCCAAACCACGGAACCACACCTGCAGACTGGAGGGGCTGGAAGCATCACTGTGCACAGCATAGTGCAGATGGAGAGCCCACAGCCGAGCAGCACCGTGGTAGGGATGAGTTGAGGATGTGCAAAGTGGAGATTCGGGGTCCTTCCCTGCTTCTGGTCCCAGAAACTTCCTGCAGATCAGAGCCACGTCTGTTGCAATGGCCCAGCAACTTTTCTTGAGGTCAAAAAAGCAGGATTTTAAGGGATTTTCCAGCTACTTTGCTGTGCCCAAATCCCTCCTTGGAGCCACCATCAGCTGAACACTAGCAGCCACATGGAGCAAGCACTGACCAGTGCTCCCAGCCCTGAGGCAGAGCGAGCGCAGGCTGGGGGCAGCCCTTGTGATTGCTGACTGCCCTCTCCTCGTGCAGTCCCAGTGCAGGCGACCCCCTCGCATCACATCCACCTCTGCACTTACAGTTCACACCAAGAAGCAGTGGGGTCAGGGCCAGCACTGGGCTGGCACAGTGGCAGTGATCAGCACTTGCCTGTGGGCAGAAGAGGAAACAGTGCTGCCAGCAGCAAGGTGCTGCAGGGAGCTGATGGTCAGCAGAGGCGTCCTCTGGCCCCAAGGAAGGGAACATCAGAGGTGCAGAGCAGGTGAGCCTTCACCCTAAAACCAGGCCAGGGGTACTGCCACAGCTCTCCTCACCTCCATGGAGGGGCCAGGAACGCCCTGAAAAAGCAAAAATCCTCTCTGACACTGTGGGCTCACAGTGTTGGGTGTTGAACCACTCAGGTGAGACAGTGGCGTCCCCTCTTCCCATTCCCCCCCGGCAGATCTCTTCTTTTCAGACACCTCATCTGGGGATGAAAGGAAACCCCAGGGGACTGCAGTGCTCATGGAGCAGGCCCTCACCCCATGGCCCCACTGAGACCCCCCTGCTGACCCCTCCCAAGAGCTTCTCCAGCTGACTGGGGCGGGAGCAGCAGAAGGGATCTGAGACTCGGTCCTGCACTGGTGAGCTGGCACTGCTGCTGCTGAGAAACAGCCTGGAACGACCACGGGGGCCGGGGGTCCCTCCTCGTGCCGCAGGAAGCCTGACCTGCTGCTGGGTGGGTGAAAAAGCAAGAGACGGGTGTTCATTACCCTAGAAATTACCTGAAAAATGACTGCCTGCGGCTGTACCACGCACTGCCTCATCAGCATGGAGCACCACTGCCATAGCATGGAGGAGAGAAAACACAGACATGTGAAACCAGGAATATATAAAAGAGAGACTGAGAAGGACAAACTGAAAGGAGGGGCAAGACCAGGTCTCGTGTGCTCCCCTGCCCTATCCTACCCTGCTCTGGCTTGGCTCTGGCAGACAGGAGCCAGGGGCAGTGGCTGCAGTGGAGAGAGAGGAGTAATCTCTGTGCACCTGTTAGCAGCAGCAGGGTCTGCCTAGTCCCTCCCCATTAGACTTCTCTACAAAGTGCAGATGGGAAGATTTCTGCTCTAAGGAAAGATTCGAATCCACCTCCATTATGAAAGCTTTATTTCTAACTATTAATCCCCTTGGAGTGGTGGATGTGATAGGCAGATTGAAAGAAAAAGGGTGCAGGAGGGTTTAATAACTGTTTTCAAACCTGCTGCACTACAGCAAAGCAGAGAGGGCGACCACAACCAGCTTCACCCTGCACTTTTCCTGGCGAAGATGCCTGAGCGTAACGCACCAAAAAGTCAACCCACCGTACGTGTACAGAAACTGTCTTTGAGTTTTACCTGGGATCTTATCCTAAAGTGTCAGGAGAAGATGGACACACAGTAGAGAACAAGGCTGCTCCCTGAAACAGCCTGGTTCTTGGGTGCCAATGGGGGAATCTCAGGGAGCTGTCAGAGGCTGGAATGGGCCCTGCAGCAGTGCTGGGACCCATGAGCTGTGAGACAAACGTACTCCCTTTCTGCCCCATCCCTTCTGTGGGGCACAGACCTCACAACGCTGCTGAAGAGGCTGCACCAGGCAAAGACAGACAAGATCTGTCTGCTGCAGAGGGCAAATGGCCATTAAAATGAGCCAGCTGGGGTCCGCTGGGACTTGCACATGTTGCTTTTTGCATCTGCTGTATTTTCCAAATCAGAACACCAGGCAGGCAGGAAATAACACCTTCTGTGTTCTCCTGCCACTGGCACAGCTGCCCCCAGGCCCATGATGCAGCTCAGGATGCAGAAGCAGCAGCAACAGGAGCTCAGACCATCACTGCAAGGTGCCAGCTTGGGGCTTGGTCTGCCTCCTCACTGACCATGTGCTCTGCCCTCCTTCCTGACAGAGATGGTGCAGCAAGAGCCTTCATTGCCAAAAAAAACACAAAAAAAAACAAAAACAAAAAAAAACCTCACCAAAAAATAAAACAAAACAACAACAACAACAACAACAACCAACATTGAGGTCCCTGAAAAGCACAGTGCTGTCTGATCACATCCACCACACCCCCTGCTCACTCCTGATGGCAGCAGCAACCCAGACCTCATACCAAATATTTCCAAGTTATCACATCTTAATTTTTTAAAATTAATTAATGAATTGAGGCAAAAGTGGCACACGCCAGGCAGGCTGTCCACAGAAACCTGTACCTCAGCCTGACAAAGGGAAAGAATTTGTAACATTAGATATGGTTCGAAGAGTTTAATCCAAAGCAGCTCTAATTAATCTCCCCAGGCTTTCAGAAACCCAGCACTGCTTGCAGCTGCACAGGCACCACTGCTGCTCTGCCTGGGATTTCACAGGACTGGAAAATCCAGCCTAATGTCCTCCTCCTCAGCCACCCACAGTATGGGTGGGAAAGGCTCCTGGAAACCTATACATCAAAGTCTCACCACTGCTGCTTGCCAGCCACCACCCATTGAATAATTTACATGATATTCCCTGCACTGGCCACTGCTGACAACAAAACCAATCCTACTTTGGAGCAAATGTTATTTACACACCTAATTGGGGCCAAACCCTAGTTTCTCTTTGTTTTCAGCCACATTGGGCTCATTGCTGTCTCACAGAACGTGGAAGTTTGATTTCAGTGGTACAACCTTTTTCCCTCAGTTTAAACTGAGTGTTTCTGAACCTCCCTTTCACAATACGTATTTGTTTATAAAAAGTTAACAGCTGTGCTTCATTTCAGCCCAAATCCAATTAGGATTGTACACATCCCTAGACATTCCTTTGAAGGCAGTGAGAATTAGCTCGTGCACCCTGCCATGAACACACTTACCCTCATACTTCAAAATAACTGACCTGTTTTTGACCCAATCTTCACATTATCTGCATATGGGAAACGATATACTACATTTTACATTTCCACAGTGCAATTCATAAGTGGGTGCAGCTATTCTCAGATTTTCCAAAGGGACGCCCAAATCCAATCTAAATGCCTAGAATTTACCTGTTGTTTTTCTTTTATACATATAAATAGCTGCATTTCCATTCACTCTTTGTTTCTCATTTTCATTTTGTTCTAATATCTGCATGTAAATGTCTGAAAATAGCATCTGTAATTGAAGATTATGAAGTATAGCCAGCTCCTGACAGGCTGCTAAGGAAGATGGATTATCCTCATTTTTCTGTAAATTTTGTCAATTTTGGAATTCATAAGCTATCAACACTGATCAAAATGTGACTGCACAGCTGTGTCAAAGCGGACGGCGCGGCTCCGAGAGGACAGCTCTCCCCAGCCTCTCAGCCAGGGGCACACACTGCAGGAATCCTCCCTGCCTGCCTGCTGTACCTACATCCCAATCACACTGCCCCCTCCACCCCTGGAAAAAAAAAAAAAAATCAAATAAATAAGTAAATTGAAAATACGCAAATTCTCTGGTGCGCCAATTCAGATCACAAAGCACAATTTATTGCGTGTTCTCTCTTTTTATTTATCCCTAAGTAGTAAACACGATTTCCATTCAGGGGGTTCGTTATGTTCCACTCCTACCAGACAATCACGGCACACTTGAGGCAATTGTTTAGCCTCTTCCTCTCAATTTTCCCATTACTGGGAGTAAGTACTGTTGGGACTCTTTAATAGCCCGACTGCAGCCCATATCAATAACAGATGAGGTTTAATCGTCCAACACAAAAATTATTTAGGCTCAGTAAGGACATTCAATGTCATTTGCATAATGGCATTTCTATCCTGAGCACCTAACCCATCGTGCATAAACAAGACCCTGGGACCATAAATAATAATAAATCACGACGTCCATGCTCCTCTTGCTGTAATAGGAGCCTCTCTATGTAGAAATTATTTCAGCAGGAAACGGGCACTATAATTTTGAAGACATGTGGCATTGCACAGGCCAGTAAATCACGCCCGTGCGCACAGTCATGCACACGCACGTGCCAGGAGGCTGCCCACAGTGAGCAGCAAAACCCCACGGAGCAGCAGCACAGAACGCTGCCCGTGCTGGCTGCTGGATGTGTTTTTAATATTGTTTCTTAGTCAGAGGTAGCAGGCTGAACAAAAGCAGTGCTTGGGCATGTGCTCGATGGACCTGTCAGTCTGCCAGATGCCTGCTGGGCAGTCCCTCGTGCCTGCTGTCCTTGGGCCTCTGGGAAGGTCTGATGGGAAGAGAGCAGAGACCTGCAGATGCTCCGATGGGTGTTTTCCAAGCAAGCCCTTCGTGGGCCATTGCAGTCCCCAAACCCAGCAGGGGCAGAAGTGGCCAGTGGACTCCCTCAGAATCATGAGTCATTGAGGACAAAAAGCCTTCTAAGATCAAGGAGTCCAACAGTTAACATTGCCAAGGCCACCACAAAACTGTGTCCTCAGGAGCCATAAACTTCCTCTGGTTTTCAAAAAGAAGCCTCCACTGAAAACTATGTAAGGCCAGCTCAAGAGTGGCAAATGTACACAATGAGCTGAGGTGGCTTTCCAGATTTCAGCCTCACCTTGCCACTACCAAGCACCTGGATGAACAGAAACATCAACACCACCACAGTAGCAAAGCCAGCCTCTGTTTCCACCAGGATTTGCTAGTTTGAACATCACATATTTGTCCCCGACTGTCCTCAACTCTGGCATCTCTCTGTCTAATACAAACCTTGCTGTGTCTCCTGCAGGACACAAAACCATGGGATGACTCACCAAGCCTCCATCCACCCTCATCAGCCCTGCCCAGTCCTGCACAGGCTCTTCCTTCTGTCTCCGTGCCAGAGATCCCCGTTCAGTTCACTGAGAAGCTCCAAAACACATTTTGTAGGAGCCTGCTCCTGGCTCCAGTGTTGCAACACCAGCGCCTGTAACTGCCCCAACCCCCTCCAATTCCTTCTCTCCAGCCCTGCCCTCTCCAGCCTTCCTCCTCCTCCTCCTCCCAGGGCAGCCCCCTCCTGCTCTCCCACGACTTACATGGGGCATTTCTCCCCTCCTTTCCTGCCCTCACCCCAGCACCAGCTCAATTCTCTCAGCAGCCTCCACCATCCTATGTGCAATGCTAAAAAGAAGGCACCTAATCACAGTAAAGCACGAGACACACAAATGAAATAAAGCGTGGCACAACCCACCCTGGTGGAAAAGCCGTTCACCTTTTATAAACCTAGCACAAAATTTAGGCTTTTATGCCTCTAATTGCTACGAGATGTTGTTAAAATATGCTGTTTCTCAGGGAGGAACTGGACACTTTCCCTCTCAACACTAACAATTTCAGCCAGAGGAGAAGGGAAAAGGTACAATCCTCATGATGGAGGTGGTTCTCTGCTTCCACTGAAGCACTAAGCATGTCTGCAGGGAAAAAAACACAACCCTCAGCACAGTCAAGTATTTCCTTATGGAAAAATATGAATCAGAAATGTGAATGCACACTGAGAATATGTAAGGCTGGCACCAATATTGCCAGATCTTCAATCCGTCTCACCACTGGCTCCTCACACTTGAGAAGTCTTGTGCAAATTTTCAAGAACAGTTGGTATTTATGTAATGCTTTCACATGAACTACCCAAAGGTGTTTCACAAACGCCATCTGAGAATCCTGTCACGGCATATTTTGTATCATGTTAAACGTTGTGTACAATACACTGGTCACAAAGTGGTGTGATTACCAAAGCAGCAGATTACCAGGGTCCAAGCCTCACGGGTAGCCAAAGCCCCTGCACTCACTGCACCTACAAACAAGGGCACCAAAACTTTACCCAGGGGAAAGCCAACACAGAAAGCTGCATAGTTTGCTGTTTTGTGGCATGTTGCAAAGTCCAAGCTGAACAAATCCATGTCAACTCATCAACTCCTGCATTTCAAAGCCAAACACCAAGTGACACACTTTCTTCATTTTCCAAAAAACTTTTGTTTTTCCTGTTGGTGTCTCTTGGACTCTGGTGATCCTATGGAGGTCAGGAGCCTTCTGCCTTCCGTTTTTGGGGTGAAACTTTCCCTACAATGCTGAATTCCATATAATTCCCCAATATGGAACTGATCTTATTAAAAATTTTTAAAAAAACCACAAAAACATACTTTAAGAAACACATTAAAAAACACCCCCATAATTTTCGAAAGCTTTTCTTTCATTTCTTCACCTGCACCTGAACTAAAATAGTAAAGTCCCACAATATTGCAGGCCAGTTTTCATTACAGCAGGTTTATGGAAAAGCCAGAAATCTTAAAGGCCTTTTCCAATCTAAATGATTGTATGGTTCTGTGCCTGGGGAGGTAGGAAATACAGGAAAAGGTAGGATATTAGGAAAAGAAGTATTATGGAAAGGTTTGTAAATTATTGGAACAGGCTGCCCAAGGAAGTAGTGAAGTCACCATCCGTGGAAGTGTTCAAAAAACGTGGATATAGGTGAGGGCTTGGTTTAATGACGAATATGGTGGTGGTGCTGGGCTGACAGTTGGATTTGATCTGCAAGGTCTTTTCCAACCTTAACAATTCTATGATTCTGTAAGTGCAAATGTTGTTTTCAGAAGCATTAGGCAGCACTTTCTGATTACATGTCCTTGGAGGCATGGGATTAGAGCGGCAGCAGGAACTGAACAAACTCTGTGCAGTGACAGCAGGCAAAGTGACTGGCTGGGATATCTTAACCAGAGTGTTTTGTCCTGAAACAAAAAGTGTCAGGATGGCTGCTAGGAATGTGGAGTGGGGGAGATGGTCCTTGCCCTTCATGCTTGCTGCAGGAATGCCTCAAACAAATGGGAACCCTGGGCAAGGGAACATCAGGGGAGTGATGCAGTGCTTGCTGCGATGTGACATTCAGCAAGGACGAACAGGCACAGAACCCCACTCATCTTGAGGGGTAAATCTTGATCTGTTTTTCCTCTTGACAAATTATCTGAGGCCCACTGACAACAAAATCTGGCCAGCATCAGGTCCAGAGTGTGAAGGCTCCAGGACAATGTGCTGGAGACTGAGGCAGAACAGCACTCCCCACCTTAGTTACAGACATGTTGTCTGCCCTACCATGGGGCAGGGAAATGGGCTCCCCACCCTCAGAAATAAACCTAAGAACACCAGAAATTGTCTGCATACTGGTATAAAAACATTAATCAAAACAGAGACAAGCTGACAAGTCAGGAACGTGTAGGGTGCTGGTTCCAAGTAAAAGAGGCTGTCTGATGACACACAGAACAAGTTGCTGCTGGATGCCCCACTATCATGACAGGCTTCCAGTGACAGACCCTCTATACAGAAAAAACATCAAAGATGACAGGTTTTAGAGAAACATTTCAGTTTTTATCAAAACACTTTCTATTGGAAGGACAGGTTCAGCCAGGCACACTGGTGTAATAATCACTGTTCTGCTGCTAGAACTGCACAACATGCCTGGGCACCACACACGCAGCCGAGCATCACCACAAGCAAACAGCATCAGGCAAACAAAGAGACCCCACCCCCGGTATTACTTGAGCACCTCCTCCACCCCAAAAGCTACTCCACTTTTTATGCTAGAGAGGTATTTTGGGTTATATTTTCAAAATTTCCTCTTCAGTCACAAGAACCAGAGAAGAACCACTTGAACAAAAACAGACACAGGGGATGTGCAATCAACAAAATCTCCCGCTGTGACCACGCCTCACAGTTTGACAATGCTGAAAGGCATTCATCAGGTACATAATGACATGATGATGACAATTTCTTGTGTAATATCATTCAGTTTGTTACTTAATCCTGTGTTTCAATTATTTACAGAGGTCCTAATGATCAGTGAAATACTCCAAGCCTAACAGAGCATCTGATAAGGGCAGTTCTTCTGCCTGGCTTCACTCCATAGCTGCTATTCCAGGGATGCACTCATCACCTCCAGGACCTCATTCTCCCTCAGCCCTTTGTACCTGACTTATCTGGACTGACTCAGACCTGAGGCCAGCCCTAAGCCTGAAGGGGATTTTGTAGGGGAAAACCCTTGCCTCTCCAATGTTGCCCTTATTTAATTCCATTTTTAGGGTGAGAGGAGCAGAGTGTAGGATCATGCCCCTATACGTTAATCTACTTTCTTAATGCAGGAGTTCTCTCCTTTCAGGTTTTGTGGGCTTGTTAGTTAGTTAGTTAGTTAGTTAGTTAGTTAATTTGTTTGTTTGTTTGTTTGTTTGTTTGTTTGTTTGTAAAATTCTGCTGCAAAAAAAATTTAAGCAGTCATTATTCATATGAGCAGAGAGGAATTTTGAATCAGTCCCTTTTGTCTGGAAGTGGCTTAACGCCACAATTGCTTTTTGTCATCATTCAGACTGGTGTAAGTTGTTTTGTTCAACCTTATACTGAAAAAAAAAGGGAACCCAAAACTATGGCATTCTTTTGAAAACCCAGGCTCTGCACTCAGCAAGTTTCTCATACTCCTTGGCGCTCTCATAGATAGGCAATATGATGATTGGCTCTTGCAATTAGGGGATGGATATTGCGTGTAGGTTAAAAGTCGTTTTATTGATGTCTAATTATGTCACTGTAGTTTGTTGTTTAGATATCCCCTGTTCTCCTCACAGTCCCCTTTCCTCCTCTGCATTGTCACTACTGGACAGCTTGGGTTGTCCCAGATACATGGAGAGAAGGCTTGTGCCAGTGCTCCCTGCCCGGGGCAGGTGGGAGTTAGGGGAGGCTGGTGGCTGGGGGGACGCAGCCTGACGACACCTGACCTGCAGTCAGGTTGCAAGAAAGGAGTCTCCACCAACGCATGGCAGAGAAGAGTTGACTGACAGACCTTGGGAGGGGCCAGGGGTGTCTGATGCAACACCAGGGCTATAAGAGGCAGCCATCTCGAGCACACTGCGGCCGGTCGTGCGCTCCCAGTGCACCTGTGGGAATCCAGGACACTCCCCTGGCTTCCCTGGGCGCCTCGAGACCCGGGCAGGGGGCTCAGAGGCCTTGGCACAATGCCCAAGACCCCTGTGGGTTCCATTTCAGTCCCTGGGAAAAATTACCATCATTATGGGAAGAATTACAAGTCACAAAAAATAAGTAGAGCAAAAATTAGATTGTTAGAAGGTAGAAAAGTGAACTTATAAAATTGTTTATAAGGAACCCAGAGCCAAGATGGAGGAATTTGGACGTGGTATATCTTTCTTTCTTCTCCTTCATGGCATCCATGTTTTGGGTTAGGATGGCACTTCTGGATTGGTTCGGGAGAAAGTTGGACAGTGCAGTGTAAGGGTCATGAAGGTGCTGAGCTGAAACTCGGTGTCTGGAAAAACATCCCCTTTCAGCATTAACCAACAGGAACGGTGCCATGGCTGCAATCTCCAACCATTTTCCCAAGCTGCTGGGGGTTAGGATTTTTTCCTTTTGTGTCTTTCATGCTAAGAGAATAACGACTGATACTTGAGAGAGGAAAGAAATGGCCAAGGTGGGGGAAGGTGCAGCTAGCTACTTTCTTACCTGGGTGGGGTTTCTCTTTGGAGGGGCAGACATACTGTGAGGTTTTTGCAGGGGATGGGGGACTGAGCTGAACTCCTCTCACTCACTTTTGCTCTAGACATCAGAAGGGAGAGAGGGTCTGGTTGCTGTGGGGAGAATTCGCCCCTATCGCAGGGTTCTGTCTCCTGCTCCTTCTCCTACCGTGAGTGAAGCTGCTCGTAAGAGCAGCAGTTGCATTGGGACTTTATTAATGCCCAGCCTCACTAAGAAAAACTGCCCTCTCCATCCACTCGGGTGCCTCAGGGGAAGCCCTGGACCCGTCCAGGACCCGTCCCAGGGAGCCCCTCTCTCCCTGCCGTGCTCAGGAGCCTGGCTGCCGCTGCCCAGCCGGCCGCTCCTCTGCCACTGCTCCGGGCTTTTCACCACACTGCCCAGCACCCCTCCCTGCCAGGACACCCCGCAGCTCCTGCTGCAGCTCTGGAGTTTCTGATTGTGCTGGTTTCACGTGGCAGGGGGAGCCGCCTGAGAGGAGCAGCACGGGGCCAGAAACAGGAGGGCTGTCCCCCTGTCCCCTCTCCGGGAGCTTCCTCTGTGGGCTGCGGGGACCAGTCAGACAGCTGAATTAGTGGTTGACCAACTGAGTAACCAAGTAGAAAGTTATTTTGCTTTCTTAAATCACATTGGCAAAGCTAATTCGCTCTCTTTTGACTGCCGGCCTCCCCAGAGGTGAGGTGGGCTCTGGCTGGCGCCCCGGCCCCGGCTCGGCCCGGCTTCCCTCTCCGTGCGGCGTGGCCGAGCGGGGGCTGGGGGAGCCACTGGAGCCCCCTCCCCTCGCCCTGTTCTCGGCTGGGGAGCCCTGGTGGCCGGGTGGGGGGAGGCTTTTGCTGAGGTCCTGGTCCACCCCCCCAGTGTG
>JAODLH010001543.1:57258263-57275775 GCA_027575645.1 Cossypha caffra | reverse complement strand
GCCTCTGCTCCCGCCGCTGCCCCTCCGCCCTCCCGCCTGCCGGGACCCCACGCCCTTTCCCTTCGGCAGGGGTATTGATCTGCTGGCAGCAATGGGCTGGATAATTAGCCAGGAATTAGGGTTTCTATTACAGTCAGGAGCCTGCCCCAGCTGATTTATCACCTGAATAATTTACTGTGATTGAAAGGAAATTAAAATGAACTCCATTTGACAACTGTGCGCTTTTATGGGCTTTAGTGAAGACTCAAAAGCCAAATTAATAGCCTGGTGTTGTTTGATAGTCTACTGAGAGTAAATAGGGGAAGGCTTTTTGTCTCCTGATGTGCTCTCCTAGGCTTGATTTTAGAGTTGGCATTTTCTTCCCCTCCCACCAGTAAGGCTGTGGCCTGGAACAGGGGAGATTTCAGCTGTAGAAGCCAGAGAACTGCCCTTGCTCCCTGCTCCTCTCTGCACTGCCAGCCCCCGCCCTCTCCCTCTCTCCTCTGTGGGTGCAGAGCATCAGCAGATTGAGGATGAGCAGGTACTGCCTGCTGGCAGCCCCTGCCCCAGGCTGGAACCAGCACCCAGGGCAGCCCAGCTGCAGCAGGGTGGCCTGAGGGAAGGCATGGGCTAACACAGCCACCCACAAAGTCATCCTGTGTCCCACAGCCCCTTGTCACCTCCTCAGGCCCCCGCCAGTCCAGCAGAGCTGGGGGTGCACCTCGCTGCTGACCCTGCAGCACCGTGTCTTCCACCCACTGCTGCCTGCACTCCTGCAGAGCTGGCAGAGCACTGCTGGATTCTGCTTCACTTCTGCCTTTGTCTTTAGTTTCTCTCAGTTTCATATTTGTGTACAATTATTGAGCCACATATTATTGTTCCCTTTTCCTTTGCAACTTGTTTTTCATTTAGCATCCCGTGTAATGCAGCCGTGGTTAAGAGCTTGCCTTGGAATGTTCAAATCATTCCTGCAAGTGGCAGACTGAGAAAAGATTTGGTTCTTCAAACTATCCATGAATAATTTTCATAATTTCCACTGTTTCTGGACAACATGACACAAACAAATATTAGCTCTGTTCAATAAAAGTGTCAGAGTATTTTCAGATGCTCAACAGCCTCTGTCTACCCAAAGGCTTCCCAAGAAAAAACATATTCCTCACACTCTGGGGACCAGGACCAAGCATACTGTCCTGCAGTTCATAAAATCATTGCATGGTTTGGCTTGGGAGCGATCTTAAAGACATCTCATTTCAACACCCCCAGCACAGGCAAGGACACCTTTTAGTAGATTCATTCCTTCCTTCTGCTTCTCCAATAACTGCACTTTGGGAGTGAGTCCTCTTAAGACAGAAATGTGTTTTACTTTATGGCTTTACTAGAACTGTTCCCAAAGACAAACTCTAGTACTGTAAGGGGGACTGTGTATCTCGCTCCTCTCAGATGTTGGACTCCAGCTGCTCCTAGAAAAAAAACCCCAAGATTCCTCTCTCAAAGCTGGAGTGTACTTAGGCAGAAAGCAAAATGTGAAGGTTTTCAAAAGAAGTTTGTGGTCCTTTCTTGGTAAATTCAGAGTACTTTGGTGCAACTCTCTCTGCATCAGGTTTCAACTTTATGCAATACTTCCACCTTTTCCAGATCATAGTAATTTTGGGGGGCTCCCTTGAAAATCCAAATTGTGTTAGTTGTCCAAATTCCATTTGTTATCCAAATTCCATCTGCCTATGCCTATCTCCAGATCCACATTTATTTGCACTCTGTGTCATGAATACCTGTGTTACTATATGTTTGCCAGGTTTCTGGTTTCTGTGTGAGCACAGAATATCTACATTTTATCCAGAAATCAATCTGAACAGATATTCTGTTTAGTTCTAGCTTAAAGCAGTGGGAAAGCACCAGCATGGGCCTACAAATTATTTGCTATTAGCAGCAAGCAGTTATCTTCTTAGCTGGTGACCTACATAGTGTTGAATCTGGTCACATCATGTTATGCCTCATTATTGCCCTGATCTAAAGTTTATTGAAGTCAATAGAAATATTCCTCTTGGCTTCAATGAGTATTCGATTGGACCCATGTGTGAAACTGAAAGTACAAAAGAATCCATTTCTGTTGTGGACAGAAATCCAGCATGGCTAATTCTTTTCTTTATTCTGAGAAAATTAACGCACTGTCTCTCCCATTGAGCCAATCCAGCTGCATATCCTTCACCCTGCATTTTTCACCCCTAGATGCATTAATCCTGCTCTCACAGCCTCCACAAGCACACTGGTCCACAAGCCCTGGGCTTGCCCCCTGCCTGCTCCAGTGGGACTTTCTGCACTTGTCCAGCCTCACGTACCTGAAGTGCTCAGGACTCCTTGACCTTCCTGGGTTTGGTCTGCAAGAACACCTCCTGTCAGTGCTTTGACTGGAGAATTGCTGGGGTCAACAGTTCATAAAACAGGCTTGGCCAGTCTGGCACAACTTCCCAAAGATGCTCTGGAGCACTTCTCCATCCTTCTGGCTGGAATCACAGGAATCACCCTCACAGCCCCACAAACCCACAGGGGTTTGCTGAGTACAGCCAGTGCTTCGAGTTCCTCCGGGTCTTAATGAACTACAGACACTGGAAAATTTGCTACTCAGTGCTGCAACTCTGCACAGGATGAGCACCAGCTCTGGGTAAAGTCTGAGTTGTCACTGCAGTTACCATGAATAGTGGGGGGCTGCCTGCAGCAGAGGCCAGGCTGAAGTGTGTTGGTCTGACACAGGTGTACGTGCAGAACACAGTTCCAGGCAGGCAGGCAGGTGTGTGTCAGTCTGGGTTGTTCCAAGGGAATCTGGCGCGTTGGCAGCACCACCCGCCTTCCCTGTGGGCTGGCAGCCAATGCACTGGGGAGCAGCAGGCCCATCCTCACACACACAGAGCACAGAGGGAATGGCACTGCTGTGAAGGCTTTCCTTTTCCAGAGCCTGAGAATGGCAGGGTCTGGCATTCCATGACTGCAGGCTTTGTCCGTGCGGGTGGACGGGACACACAGAGCTGGCACACAGAATGGCAGTGCAACTCTGGCACTGCAAACACGCCAGTGCATGCTCTGTGCATTTCCACACCCGTGCCCACAAACCAGTGAAATCAGTGTTCTGTGAACGTTTGCAGCCAGTGCAAATTAATCATGGGCTGTTTGCAGAAAATGAGCACAAAAGGGCACAAACAGGAGAGAAAGGCTTTCATTCTTCAGAATTCTCCTAACAGAAGAATTTATTTTTATAGCAGGGCTCTGTCAGGAGGAGGTGGGCCAGAGTGCTTCTGAGAACTGGCTTTATGTTCGTGGCTCCTCCTGACAATATACAGACATGGAAGGAGTGATGCTGCAACCCTCAGCCCCTGGTTCCCTCACCATGGGCTGTTTTTCACACTCCCCACGTGCAGGAAGCACCCATGTGCCCTAACAGTTGGTGTGAGGCTGCACAACAAGGCAAGAGCAGCTGATGCCTCACTTCTGCCCCTTGATGCACAACTCCTGACAGTCTGTGGGATCCCTGCCTCACCCAGCACACACAGCCAGCTCTCTTTCTCTCGTGGTTGCCTTCCCTCTCAACACAGTATGAGCCCTTCCCCACACACAAGTATCTGCTCCTCATCAGTCTCTCCACAGATGCCACAACTTAGAGCAGAAAGTTAATATGATGATTGTTAACAGCACAGCATAGATTGGCAGATTCACAGAATATTCTGAGTGGGAAGGGACCCACAAGGATCCTTGACTCCAGCTCTTAAGTAAGGAACCCACAATCTTGGTGTTATGAGCATCATGCTCTAACCATGTCATAAGCTGATAAATAAGTCAAGAGCCTCCATTTCATACAGGTTGGCTGAGGGAAATTGGGAAATTGGGAAATTGAAGGAAGTGCATTGGAAGTACTCAGAGAAAGGGTTGAGCAATCACTCCCACACAGCCCCTCTACCTACAGGGAGGACAATGGACTCAGAAAGGTAAGGACAAATGTGCAGAAAATGCACCAGGAGGACTTTGGGCAGCGCTGGGAGCCAAGCATGACGAGGCTGCAAATACTGTGCTGTGCAGGAGGGACATCTTTCCCCCTCCCAAGGGCCTGCCCCAAGCACACAAGTGAGGAGGAAGACTTAGAGAGGAGCCACAAAATAGAAAGGAAAAGCGATCTACAGTGTCTACAGAGTACCAATTATTCCAATAAAATGCCTGGAGCCCTCCTCAGGTGAATGGTACTGGCTCATCAGTAAGTTTTTGTGCTGAAGCAAAATTAGTGATGTTCAGCTGGCTGCTGCTGGATCAGATTTCCAATAAAATGGATAAACAGTGGGTCACCAGCTCATACCAGTCTTCTTACCACATCCTGTGTCCATGGGGAGGAGTATCTTTTCCATGTTTTCCTCTGCAGAAAGAGCTTAAAGCTCCATGCATCCACCACTGGCTTAGCTCCTAAAGCACCACTTTGGGGTCCAGCAGCACTTTGGACAGACAAATGTCACGGGCAGATCTTGCTTTACTACAGTGATCTAATCCAGGGACAACTCTGTTTGTCCAAGGCATGTCACTGATATCCTCAATATTTGATTTCTCATAGATTCCTTTGGCCCTACTAATTGATGCAGACAGCGTCTCCACTGTGGTTGAGCATCGTGACAGCTTTGCTTGATGCACCAAGGGGGTGAGACAAGACTGTTTCTGCAAGGGCTGGGGTTCACACAGCGTCTTTGTGAACCACAGCAAGTCACACAGATCACATCTGGTCATGGTCAAAGTTACCCTTCACACACCATCAAAAAGCAGAAGCTGACCCCAAATATCCACAAGCCTCAAATGATGGTCCAGCCTTCTAAAAGCAAAGGTCATACTCTAAGCCAAATCAAAGCAAACAACTACAAATTTCTTTCATAATTACATGTCAAAACGCCAGGCAACGTGGTTCTGCAAAGCACATTTTGAAACTCATAATGCCAGATTCCTCAGCATCTTACATGACTTCCCAGAGCATGCAAGGAGTATCCTGTTCAAACCATTAAGAGCAGCATATCTCCAATTTTAATAATCTGGCTGTTTAGAGCCATTCTGCTCACAATTCCTTATGTGGCTCTGGGAGATCCTTTCTCCATCAAGAGCAAAAGATCCCGAATTTGATAATTGGGATAACACTTCAGCAATATCCTTATTCAAATTTCCCAATCTTTTTATAAAAGCAGTAAAAGTTTATCTCTGAATAAATGTTCACTCCCTGCTGGACTGTCTCCTGTGAGCTGCAGCTGGCCATGACTAAGAAGCTCTAGAACACAAAAACAAATAAAAAGTCCCCTCCCATCACTGCTCCCTTTGCAGTGACTATTTTGGCCTGTACAGTTTTTGCAGGAGCAGACTGGACATGTCACAGCTCCTGGGTGGCCAGTGCTGAAACGCCCTCGCCAAGTGCCACAGCCCTGGGCAGGTGCCTGCCCTCTGCAGCATCCCCGTGTTTGGATGTGTAACCACCATCTAGTGGCACACGAGGGCCACTTCACCTTCCAGAGACTCCCCTGCAGGGGCTCCCCGTCCCCTCCCAGCTCAGGTTCAGACCTGCACAGCCCTGCAGCGCACACGGATCAGGGAAAGCACAAGAGCAGCAGAGGATGGTGGGAGACAAATGTCTCTGTGGGTGAAAGAATGAATGAGAGATGAGCTTGAAGGCATGAGGAATTCCTGCTCTACTGTAGGATTTGCAGCATAAGTAATTCTAAAAAAAAAAAAGCATAAAAATATACACATTCCTCAACTGAAGCCGCAATGGTAGCAGGCTGCCATGAGAGAATCTCCAATGGCCCTCAAATGTACAGATTCCTCCAAGGGGAACCAGTACTAGAAAAGTCCATCCACCTTGCTAAAAAGCATGTCTGATATTAAGAACACTGAAGATTAATGGCTGAATACATCATTAAGTAGCAAGCTAGACCAATATCAGTGCTGACAGCAATATATTAATTTCTACCTCCTTCTCAGCAGCTAAATTAAATAGTGCCACCCAAGAAGAAGAACACAGAGAGATACAGCTCATCAGCTTTTTCATGTGCTTCTACAGTATGCCTGCAAAAATTGAATTTTTTCAAAATGTTAACGCCAAGTCCTCCTCAAGCACACTGTAAATCCATAATTTACCTTTACATATTAGTCAGGTGTTTTTATCAAAAAATGGGCAGTTACATGTCTAATAAGCCATTTCTGGCTACAAAAATCAGATTTTTTGTCCACAGTCATGCTCACTGTGAGCCAGAATAAGGCACTGGGTTTTGCAAGACCTCTCCTTGTTACCTGCACTGCCTGCTTTTGATCTAACAAAAACATCAGAAGCAGTGGTGCTCTTTAAAGATTCACTTGATGCAACTGGTCCAGATCAGGTGTAATTTCATAGCCAAACACTTGTTAATGCTTGCACAGTGAGTGTTTTCCTTGATTTTTTGATAGGCTTTAATGGCTAACATGGACTTGGCTGAAATGAGCTTGACAAGACCTCTGTCTCCATGCTCGTCTGCTGAAACTCTGAAAAGCCTCGGGTGATGTCCACCAAACAGATCTCTGCCAGTGGAAAGCATATCAGGAAAACATGGAATATTTGCAATAGTACCTGCTCTGGTTTGATGGGCTCTGTTGTTGTGAAAATGTCAGAATAATGTTGTCTCTCAAAGACACGATCCAACACTTCTAGCTGCTGCTGGGTGAAAAGGTCTCCTCGCATCTGTTTCCGGAGAAAATCTCTGCTTGGGAGAGACTGGCCATTTGGTACTGGAGATTCCTGAATACCTTTCAGAGAGGAGAGAGAAGAGGAGAAGTGAGTAGTCTCATGATGTGACCTAGAGCGTCTTATTTTTGAGCAGAGTAGGTGAAGTCGTAAAGACATTTTGAGAAGTTACAGTTTGCTGGGAAACACACTGCACAGTCCTGCATCACAGGCAGCCCTTAAACTGTCAGCAACTTCACACACAATTAAAAGGCAGGACACAGGACAACAGTCACCCTTTTGCCTGCATCACTTTTCCTGTGCCACCTGGGAAGCCGTGTGGCTCATGGTCTGTGTGCAGCCTGATGGTGACAGGCAGTCAGTCTGGGTCAGCCCCAGCAGAGCCCTCTGTCCAGGCACCACTCCCACACTCTGTCCCTTGCTGTGCTGCCTGCAAGTCCTGTACTGCACCCCGTGCTGACCTCTGAGCTCTGGCACGGACTGGGCGCTGTCAGCAGCGCCGGGCAGGCAGCCCAGAGCACCAGCACTGCCTGCTCTGCTCTGAGCTGGGGACTGCCTGGGCTGGGTTACCTGCCCACCCCCAGCCCAGTCCAAGACACCCTCCTCACCCTCCAGTTCACTTTGTATTTCTCCAGATTACTGGCAGGACTCAAACCTTTGCCCAAAACACATTTTCCTCCTTCTTCCCTTTGGCAGAGGCTTTTAGCAGGAATCCTAAGTGTCTGACCATGGCTGAAAAGCCATGAGACAAGTTTGGAAAACATTTGATGGGCAGTCTGAAAGACTCTTGCAATACAATGACTTGTTTCAATTTGCTTTTTGCAGGATCACAGTGGTTTCCTACTTTCCTTTCACCTGTCAGTGCTGGAAATATGTCTTTTATGCACTGAAAATTGAGATCTGCAGTATTCCCAGGACTCCAGGAGGTGGAACTCCAAGAACAACAGTAAATATCAGATTTCTTCTCCAGATGGCAACATCGAACTAGACAGAGGGAGGAAACGTTTTAAAAATAGCACCTAGCTGCCAGATTAGTTCTGAGGAGCAGAATTCAGCTGCACCCCTAACAGCTAGATTTCCATGGGTGCTGCAGCTGCTTACAGTCCAAGAAGTCTGCAGAGGAATAACATCACCTCCTCTGGCAGATTCTGCATCAAGTTTTTTGATTGTAAGTGTAGAGGTGATCTGAGAGAGGTGATCTGCACACAAACAGCCTGTAGACATCAGCTGTGTCCACAAGCCCATGCTGGCCATCAGTAATGGAGAGATGCTTGGTGGACAAGATTTTTCACAAAGGATTATTAATTTAAGATCATCCTTTAGCAGATGGATTTTGCAGAAGATGCTGTCTGTCCAGAGAGCCAGGCTTTTTTAAGGCAGAGTTCTCAGGCTGGGGGACCAACACAGGGAAATTCTTCTTCCAGCCTCAGTTGTTAATGCTGAGTTTAAGCAGAACTCTCCTTATACTGAACAGACCTTTGATGTTAGCAGTTAATGCTGGAAACTTCCTTCTCAATTTGAGATCAGCAATTTCAGTGACAACAACTCTATATATGCCCTTCTCATAGAAAGTCATGCAGTTCTATCCATAGTACATGATATTGGCTTTTGTGAAGTGCAAGGATGAGTTTATTCTGCACAGGAAGGGAAATAAAAGCCTGAACCTGTGGTCTGAGTAGGATGTCTAAGTGTGAAAAGGTACAGAGGGATGCAAGAAAGCAGTGTATCTTTAAACAGTTTGTTTTTCCTTTTTTCTTTTTTTTTTTTTTTTTTAACTATTCTAAATCAAATAATATCTAATAGACCCTGTGTTGAGTTTAGTCAACCATGGCTTATAGAATTAAAATTCTAGTTGGTAGCTGTATGGTAGCACAGGGCCAGGGAGACCCTGTCTCTGGAGCATGGAAATGCTGGCTTTAAATTTCAGGTTAAACTGTTACTCACAATTTGGCATCAAAGTTAATGCAGTTTTGGGATAAAGGGGATGACAAAAGGGAGTGAAATGGCACAAGACAGGCATGACCTGAAAAGTGTTCTTGGTGATGCCAGTACAGCCTGTGCACTGTTTGTGCCACCCAGAGACTGCAAGTGCAGTGAGATCCCCTTGAGTGTGAAAAGGGAGCAGCTGTCCCGCCTGCCTTTAGCACTTTCACTGGGGAGTCCAGCTCCAGAATTTTGTGAGTGAATTCCCTGGAGAAGAGGAGGCTGATGACAGGAAATCCTGGGCCAGCAGGGGGCTGGGAAGGGCGTCCCCCCCAGAACCAGAGTGTGGCATCTGGGAATAAAGGCACCTCGTGTGCCAGTGCCACTGCCCATGCCCCACCCCAGCTGCCCTTCAGCCAGGGGCAGCGGGGCAGGGGACGAGCCTGGGCACTGCCCCCGAGGCACAAGGAGGAGGAGGCCGTGTCTGAAACCACGTGGGGAAGGTGGTGGGGCTCTGGAGGGGTTTGGTTTCAGGGTCAGCATTTGGCATTTGGCTGGAAGCACAATATCTGCTGCCAGCCAGACTGGCTGCCAGCTCACACCATTTGTCCTTCCCTGTTTGCCAGCACTCCCCATGCTGTCCTGAGGGCCTGAGATGGGATCAGTCTCCAGGATGCACGTTCCAGTGCAGTCAGGCTGTCCTGGGATGAGGAATAATGCAGCATTTGTGCCAGGGAGGGACCTGGGCAGGAGTCAGGCAGGACTGGGACCGCTGAGAGGCTGACACTGCACAAAGGGAACCACCCAGGCCTCCCTCACTGTCACTATCACCTGCTCTCCACACCCCCTGAGCAAAGGAATAGTTTGCACTTCTGCACCGTGTCCCCCAAATTCAGACTAATTCCCAGCAAGTTCTGGGTTCCACTGTAGAACCAAAGGATTTCCTGTACACAGGAGTTTGTGGAAGTCTTCAGGATGTGTGTGGCTGTTAGACATTATATAAATAATACCATTAACATTATACATTGCTTAACTAGGATATCTTTGATAATTAAAATACTGTTGGAGGACTTGAAACAATTTAATTATAAATAGGCTCTAGGGAGTGGTAAGAACATTTTTCATATAATCAGTGCATCCACACAGGGTTGCATCCACATGTTTTATTGACAGTAGCACTACATGTATCCCTACCTATTCTGTGAAACAATTAGCTCCCAGTTCAATGGCATCTTCCCAGAAATTCAAGTGAAGAGCACAGATGCAATACCCTCCTTAGTACAAAAGATGACATTCTTCCCAAACAAACATTTCATCCTTTATAAGATTCTGCATGTAGAATAGGATGGTGCCGTTATCCCACGGTTTCCTGAGCTGTTTCTGATGAGATGCACGGGGATGTGATGCCCTGGGACCTGTCACAATGCCAGTTTGCACAGGGAGAGCACTGCCCCAGCACTGGGCTCCAGCCCTGTGTGCACAGCCACCCTGCTGCCCGAACCACGTCCCTCCCAGGCAGCCCACCCAGCCCAGAGCACTGCCCCAGCCTCCCAGAGCTGCACACAGCTTGAGGAGCAGCCCCAGCTCCAGCCTGCAGCTGGGGGTTTGTCATGCTGGGGACGGGTCTGAACATCCTGCCTGCTTCCAAACTCACTGACAGGCACTTCCTTGGCAGGGAAAACGCAACCTTTTCTGACTCTGAAATGCATGGACACCTTCTGCTCACACCTCGCCCACAAAAACTGACCTGTGGTTTCACAGCAAACCTGGACGTGCTGCTGAGGAAACTGGCCTTGACAGAGTCGTGGTATCGAACACAAGCAGAGATATCCTGTGGCTTGCCAAAGTCTGAACAACCCACGGAAACTCTGGGAAGAGTCAGGCACAGAAGAGGTTTGCCTCTGAGGAGAGACACCACCCACAGTCCTGCTGACAAAGGACTGCCCAAGTGATGCAGATTCCCTCCAGAAAACATGGAATCACTGCAGGGCTTGGGGTGGAAGGGGCCCTACATACCATCAAGTTCCAGTCAGCTGCCACAGGCAGACACACCTTCCTCAATTCAGGTTGCTTAAAGTCCTCTCTGACCCGTCCTTGGACACTGCAACTAATACATCTTTGTTAATTAATGGCAAGTTATTTCCTGGGGACCTAAGCAAATAGCAAGATCAGTTTAAAGAATTTGATAAATGGAGATCTCATTTTTCTAATGCACTTCTGTGGTTAGATACTTATCCAGGACATGCTTTCTGAAACAGCAGGAGAATATCTGAAATTGGAAATACAAGGAAACCAGAATTTTAGTGATCCTCACCACACAACTCACTTGATTTAAAATACTGTTTCTAAGGCTACAGACCAAAATAAGAAGAAAAAAAGACAGTATCTTCACAAAACACTAAGTATATCTAAAAACCGTAATGCTTAGTATGAAAACAAGGCAAAATATAGAAATACCAGTGAAAAGCACTGAAATATAGAAATTATTCAGCTCCATCATTTTTTATACTGATAAGGAGAGCAGCACAATTTCAGATAGTGATAGGACGAGGAGCAGTGCTTTTAAACTGAAAGAAGAGAGATTTAGATTAGATGTTATGGAGAAATTCTTCCCTGGCAGGGTGGGCAGGGCTGGCTCAGGGTGCCCAGAGCAGCTGTGGCTGCCCCTGGATCCCTGCAGGGCCCAGGCCAGGCTGGACACTGGGGACAGGGGGAGGTGTCCCTGCTGTGGCAGGGGTGGGACAAGGTGGTCTTACAGGTCTGTTCCAACACAAAGTGCTTTATGATTCTATGATTCTGTTTAAATACTGCATTACAGTGTGGCACAGACCTTGCCCTGGGGCAGTTCCACTTGAGAGTCTTAGCAAGGTGACAACAGCTGACAACAAACTGGTGCCAACCACAAGTCCAGCTGGATTAATATTTCCAATGCTGTTAATAATAAAGCTGTGCCATGAAGTGTGTACCTCCATGGAAGATTCATCTGATGCAGTGCTCTTCTGAAAATAAAAGGAATCTACTGGTTTCAGTTTTTCAGGCTGTTTTCTTTCTTTGAGCAATATGCAGGGTGAATCAAGGAACAACACAGCTAGTGCCATGAACAGCCTATATTCATAAAGGACATGAATTCTGCCTCTAATTTGTACTGTCCAACTTCATTACCTGTTATCATACCTAATTACTCCACCTTATAGGGAAATGCAGACTAATTAGGGAGGACGTTATTCACCACATTTAAAACATCATGAGGCAAATGAAATATTACCAGGAGGCAAAAAGGTGATTTGTTTTCTTGTAGCATGCCTGTAAATTAGTCCAGAGAAGATAAAGACTCTGTTTAATTACCACATGGAAGGTTTTTGTTTAAAACGTAAGCTGAATTTTCGTACCACCCTCTCAGGATTGTATACATTTGGCAGACAGCTGCCTCAGAATGCTCTTCCCAGCCAAGCATTAGTCTCAGAACCACACATGTGGACAGAGATCTTTGTATTTACACTATTCAGATTTTCTAAGCACTGCTATTTCTTTTTTCCAAAGGACAGTATCACTACAAAGGATCTTCATATTTTGACGTGTATGCAGCTGATCACTGCGCAAATATTTTCCAGAGAAATCACTATATTTCACAAAGGTGGGTATGAGTTTCATCATAGATCAAAGTGAGAAAGAAGGGGGGGAAAAAAGATAAATCATCAGAGATCCAAAAATACTTTTCATTTGGAGAAGATATCAGGCCATTTCTGCGGCACTGATAGAGTCTCTGCTCTGTCTCCATTACCCTGAAGGCAGCCGGAGTCAGGAGCTGACTGCGCTGGATTATATTCCCCATAAGATGGTCACCAATATATATATATCTGATCTTCAACCTCTATTGATTGACCAATTTCACAAGCAAAGACTGGTGAAATGAAGCTGAAATGAACATCATGCTTTAACTCATTGAACCCATCAGGCCTGAGTTAATCTCACTGCCCACTGTCTCTGATAGAATTCAATTGATCAATCATGTTTCGGTGATAGTACCATTTCAGTGGCTTATTGCTTCTTCATTTCAAGCCTTGACCTGTTAGATGCACTTGGGCCAGCTCGGCTCCTTCTGGAGACAGAGACCCACGTCTGCCAACAGCAGTGCAGGAAAGCTCAGGGGAGCACTGGTAGATGCTCTCAGGTGAACACACCTCCACCTTCTGTTCTTACAGGTATTCCACCAGCTTTGCAGCCAGGATGGGTGTGAGGACAGTCTGAATGGCTCGAGCCCACTGCCCTCTGGTCAGTGCTCGGACAAGCAGGGACAGTGTCAGTTTGGTGGCCATCCAGCTCCAGCCCTCGTGTGCAGCACGAGCAGAGCACACTTCCAGTGCAGGGGCAGACTGTCCCAGCTGCACACTGCCAGCACACCTGCACACCCCAGGAGCACAGGGCTGGCCAGGGTGTGTGTGCCTGTGGCCAGCACTGCATGGCAAGGGGTTGTCAGTGATGTTTCATCTGCCATGTGTATGCACAGCCAGCCTGAGTGCATCCCATTTGTCACCAGCCTGGCCTCCCTCCTGCCCTTTGCTCCTGCAGAGTCCCCTGCACTGCTGGAGACAAGGGATTGGATTCATTGGGTTAAATACATTTGGATTGCACTGCACCTTGCTCCCAGCTGCCCTTGCTCCAGCCAGCAGTAACTGGGGGTCCCTGGCTCCTCCCAGGCTGCCTTCCCCCCATGCACAGCCTGGCAGACCAGGCTGCAGCTCTGCCACACCACACTCCTTCCAGCAGCTCCTGTCTGTGCTGCAGAGCAAGTCCGGCCAGCACCACTTTGCACTGGCTCTGGGGAATGGAAGAAGCAAGACAAAAGGAGCTGCACTGTGTCATTGGCCTGTCTCTGCTGCTCTTCCTAAAATGTTCAGCAGCAGCAGAGCCATTAGCACTTCTATCACCAGCCAGACACCTCTGGTCCTTCATTGATGAGTGATGGAGCTCCTCTCCACCTTGAGAACATTTGCCTCTTTTCTGCCAGGCAGCTGGAGATCCTCCCTCGTGTACAGGCTGGACTCAGGCTGTATTCCCTCAAGAGGTGCCTGCTGGAGCTGTGCCAGTGCACCTTGAGGTGCCACCCCACAGCCCTGCTGCAAATCTGCACAACAAAGCTGGTTATGAGACTCACCAGCAATGTGGGTTTTATTTATTGAACGGGTTTCCCACGCAGTTAGAGCTGTCTTCCTCCCAGAGTTACTTTAATCCCACCACAGCCATGTATGGAAATGTTTTTATATATCTGCTAGGAAAAACTTGCCACCTCTGCCATCCCACTTTCAACAAAGATATGGTGGGACCTCGCACCTCAGCAGCCCTAATGCTTGTGAATCTGACAGCATATACATCTGAGCAAACATTTGTGCAAATAGTGCCACTGAGTGGAGCTGGATTGCTTGTGCACCTGCCCAGACTGCCACCAGGGTGGACTTTGCTCGTGCCTCAAGCCCTGCACACGCAGAGCACAGCCCTGCACCCTGCCCAGCCTGCCCCGGGGGCAAACAGGGGCTGGGGGCCTTCCTGCAGGTCGGAGCACCCAGCAGCAGCCCTGGCTTGTTCTGCTGCCCAGCAGCTCCAGCGAGGGCTGCGTGCTGGGGAGAGCCAGTGGACTGTCCCTGCAGCGCTGCAGGTGCCCAGCACACCTGGCTGTGCAGGTGTGCCCACCCAGAGGGGATCTGGGCTCACAGGAGTCACAGCCCAGCACAGCTGGCTGTGCAGGTGTGCCCACCCAGAGGGGGTTTGGGCTCACAGGAGTCACAGCCCAGCACAGCTGGCTGTGCAGGTGTGCCCACCCCAGAGGGGATCTGGGCTCACAGGAGTCACAGCCCAGCACAGCTGCAGTCCTGGGCATCGCCAGCCCGCGGCTCAGCTCGGGCAGCCTCCTCTGGAACCACAGTGATGCCCTGGGCACCAGCCTTGCCACGGGGCACGGGGACCTGGGGGCAGCGGCTGGAGGGACTGATGAAACCACTGCAAGTTTTGTGACTGCTCTTCTGCCACAGTTTTATATTTAAACAACAAAAATTATGTCAGTGCTATCCCGCTGCACAGTGGGGAATTTATGTGATGTGGAAATATGCTCGTGTTTCTGTGATTTCTGTAGGAACCAAGGTGAGCTGTAACTCCAGTAATTATACACGAAATGTCATGACAGGTTCCTTTAAAAATGATTGTGTGATTCTTTTCCTAATCCATTTTTGTAAGCTGTGTTCAGCTTTAGAGACATGCACTTTATATCATGTACTCCCAGCTCAACAGGCATTTTGAAGAGGTTGTTAAAAGCTTATTGAAGTAATTTTAACATAGTTTATACCTACTTCCATACCATGTCATAGCATATCTTTTCATCACTTCCTTCAAAAAAATAATTTCTACGTATACCTGGGTGACAAGGACTAATGCAGGCTGCAGATGAAACTGTGCTCTGTGTGGGTTTGGAAATGCAAAAATGGCCTCTTGTTTCAAACAAGAAGGAGATTATTTACAGCTCTGAAAAATACTGGGGGACAGAAATTTGACAGCCAAAGGAAAAGTGGTGGTAGGGCTGGCAACCCACTGGGTCTGTACAGTGACCATGAGCTGGCCTGAGCTGGGAAGCCTGGAAGCAAGGCAAAGCTCCTGAGAAATGCAGAGGACTCCCAAACAGCAATGCTGCTCCTCCGAAAATGCAAATTCCTTGCAAAACATTGGAGCAGTACCACCAAGATATGATGAGGCTGGAATTACTGAAAGGAGAGAAAAGCTCGTGGAGGATGCAGCTTGCTCTACCAGCAGCAGTGCTCTGCATTCTCTCACAAATGGAAGATGTCTGTCCACATTTCCTGTGCAATTATCCACAAAGACCACTAATAAAGAGTTCTTGATACCTGCAGACTTTTCTTGTGCATAAATGAGGTACTGCCTGATTTTACAAAATCACAAACAGTGGTCTCAAGCCTTCAAGTGTTGACACAAAGAAGGAGCCAATATCACAGATGAAGCCACTAAAATGGCTTGCAGCCATAATGCAATACACAGGAATAAAACCCCATTATAAAATGTAATATACACGTACAGATTTTTACAAGTAACACAAAGTGCAAGTGTAATGATATTTTTATAAATTTTATCCGCACGCATTAGCTGGGAGAAATTATGCTTTAAACATCCTCCACAGCTGTGTAATGTGGTTCTGTGTGCTTCTCACACCTAGGAGCCACATCTATCCCTTGGCCTCGTTTCCTGCCCTCCTGAGCACAGACCCTCTGCCATGGGGAGTGCCCGAGCACTCACGCAGTTTGGTGCCTGGGCAAGGTCTGGCAGCTCCCAAAGTCGGGGAGGTCCCCAGCAGCACCCAAGGGATTGGCACTGATGGGAGGCCCCCACAGCTGCACCACCCTGTGCTGGGCAGCCACAAATCCCCAGCAGGGAGGGTGCAACGCTGCCGTCACCCCCCCAGCTCTCACCACTGCAGCTTGGGAGCTCCCATCGGCTGGCACAGGAGATGCTGAGAATGAATGGGGTGTGCAGAGCAAAATTTGGTGGGATGAGCAGTGCACACTGTCTCTCTCAATGTCTTTGAGGTTTCAGACACGGTTTCCCACCGTCTCCTCCTGGAGAAACTGGTAGGATGGAAAAGGGGGCTCACAGTAGCTTTCTGTAATTCAGCAAGGACAAACACGAAGTCTGGCGCTTGGGAAACATAATCCAGGAGCACATCAGGAGCTGGGATCAGCCTGGCTGGGGAGCAGATCTGCTGAGGGGACCCTGGGGGTGCTGGTGGACAGCAGAGTCAGTGAGGATGACCAGTGTGCCCAGCAGGACACTGGGCTGCATCAGCAAAGGAGCTGCCAGCAGAGACAGAGCAGCCACTGCCCCACTGCACTCAGCGTCTGGAGTGCTGTCCTCAGCTCTGGACACCCAGTGCCAAACAGGTGTGGGCAGGCTGCAGAGGCCAGAGAAGGGGCACAAAGCCACAGAGATGAACCACGGGCTGGGCAGCAACGGCTGAGTGATCTGAGTGTGTTCAGACTCAAGAAGAAAAGGCTCAGAGGAGACCTTATTGTCATATTCCACTAATAAAAATGTGCCTGCAAGGAAGATGGAGACTCCTTTTTTACAAGGAGTCACATGGAAAAGGTATGGGATCATGGGAACAAGTGGGGAGATTCCAGTTGGACACAGGCAGAAAATTATTCACAATGAGAGCAAGCAGCCACTGGAATAACCTCTGCAGGGAAGAGCTGGACCCCTCAATGTTGGGCACCTCTAGGATTTGGCTGGCCAGGGTATTGGACTGTCTAGGCCATGATTTTGCCAGTACAGGTTGTACCAACAGTGCTTTAGGCCTCTTCCAGCCTGGGGTTCTAGGATGCTGCATGAAAAAGGCAGATGGTGACCCAGCCAAAATGCTGTGCCTCTGTGTGTGCTTGTATTTTATGGGTCTGCCAAAAGTGCTCTGACACACTGGACACTGAACGAAATTAAACAGCCAAGATTTTACTTTTAAGGAAAAACAGTGTAGCTCTTTCCTAATTGCTGTAATTAATTACTGTCATCTAAACATTAATTATTTATCGTGCAGTAAACTTAGCAATCTACAGTACAACTCCCCTGATGCTCTGCTTATCACACAGAGGCCCTTATTAAGCATGTGTGGGTGGCTCTCCCTGCATGTATTTGTGTGATTTCAAAACCTGATTTCATTCAGTGACAGGTTGAGGGGATCACTTTTTGGGCTGCATCACAGAAATTCCTGCAAAGATCTCTTGAGCTGGAGACTGTTCCTGCAGCTTCTATTGAGACAAAGACCCCAGGAACAAACATCCTCACCACACCAGCAGGTGAGGCTGACCTCATGTCTGTGCCAGTTTTTCTAATCTT
>JAODLH010001543.1:57168810-57181909 GCA_027575645.1 Cossypha caffra | reverse complement strand
CCGGAGCATCCTGGTGCATTTCAGGCTATAGGATAATGCAACATAGTTCCTCGTGCAATGGAGAAGCAAAAAAAGGACCATCCTGTGGACAATAATATGTCCAATTTAGACATAATATGTCTAAATAGACAGTAAAACTTGTCTAATGGAAGGTGTCCTTTCCCATGGGAAGGGGTTGGACTTTAAGGCCTCTTGGAACCAAAACCATTCTGGGATTTTGTGGTTCTATAAATGACTCTGCTGAAACATCAATATAAAAATTTTCAGTTCAAAGAAATGTATTTTAAGAGTATGTATATTGGCAAATTATCCTGTGAGATATTCTCTCCTCATTCATTTACAATATTTTGAGACTTGCACAGTTCTGTTTTCGGGGTTTCTAGAGAATGAGGTGGGTGTTTTGGTGACAATACTGTATATAAATTGCAATTTTAGGGCCTGTGGTGTCATAGGGATGGTCATAGCACAAAAGAACTGAGGAAGCCTTGCCTCCCTTCTCCCCTGTAACAGCCTGTGCTGTGCGCTGGACAGGCCTCCTGTGACAGTGGTGTGGTGTGTCCAGTGTCCTGTTTGCTTCCTGTGGAAAAGGGAGCTGGAGCTCTGGCCGTGAGAGCAGCCGCTTGTGTCAGGCGTTTGATGAGTCTGTTTTCACCTCTGAGTCCCTGAATAGAGATGCTGAGCTTCCACTGTTCACAAACAACTCCTTGAGGGAAGGAATTGAGCATGTCTCCTTATTCTGTTCACTGCCCCACACCTGCTCTTGCCCAACCTGCTCTTGTCTAACAACCGTATTATTTTAATATTCCCTGTGTACAGATAATGCTGTCCTGATGCCTCTAGTGCACAGAGAGTGTTTCCTCTGTGCAGCTCTCCAGCTCCAGTTACCAGCATCTGTTGTTTAGCAAGGAGATGTTGTTTGGCTGTGGGATGTGAGCCCCGGGTGCTGGTGGCAGATCAGGATTTGCCTTTTGGTCCTCAGCTGCCACCCTTCAGGTTTGTGGCTGCTCCACAGTCCCAGTGTTCCATACACAGATGGAGGTCATCCCTCCCCTCTCTCCCTGCTTCCTTCCCTATGGTTTTAGGTGCCTTTCAGTTTTTGGTTTGGCTTGTCTAGTACCACACTAAGCCACAGCATGTTTTTGCCTGTATTTCTGTAATTCCTGGTTTCCCTGCCAAAAGGCAGGACCAGGTACCTGTGTGTTCCCTGGTGGTTTTCCTGGCATGACTGTCAGGAAACTGCCTGATGATGCTGCTGGTTGCTGTGCTTACAGGGTCCTACCTTCTTCAGAGAGTCTTTCAAAAACGGGTAATTCAGCAAATCTGGTCTTTGGTATAATCTACACTCTTTTTTTTTTTTGTTTTTTTTGAGCTTAAGAGTCCATAATAAAGTGTGAAAAAGGTGCAAAAGGAATCATTACAAACTGTGCCATGCACTAATGCAGAGAATTCATTTTCAGTGTCAGAGTTTCCATGTATTTGGAGGAGTGTTCTCCCCTCCCACCCCTTCTCTGTGCTTTGCAGTAAGAGTTTATATGATAAGAACATTAATCTCCTGTAGTTGGAAGTCTTTCATCCATTTCTTCATTAAAACCTTCCTTTTAACATATTTCTTCTCCCATGAATAGCTGCAATCCTAATCTCTTTTTTTTTTTTTTTTTTTTTTTTTGGGAAAGACAGCTTTTAGAGCTGCAGCATTGATGTCCGGCCACTAAGGGGTACAAAAAGCAATTTATCTTCTCTCTGTTATATCCTTTGCCTGCCTGGCCTCTTTCTCAGACACTGGGTGTGAGTATGATTGCACTCTGGGCTTGGCAAGTTTGTGGTGTGTGGCTGCTTCTGACTCCAAAGAACACTTGTAAAATGAAAAAGAGGAAAGAAAAGAAGCATGTTTGAACATTTAGTGAATGAAAACATAACAATATGCCTAAAATGGAAAATTAATTTGAAAGCATTTAATTTTTGCCTCTTCCCTAAAACATAATACAGGAAGGAGTCTTCTCTTTAGTGGCAGTAACTGTAGCTTATGGGATTGGAATGGAAATAGCAGCCTCTGGTAAATTTGACTTATTTTTTTGTCTCTATCAAAAAGGAAATGCCCTTTGTGGACTATCATTGTTTGAAATGGCTTCTTCTAGACATTGAACTTAAATTTGTCTTAACTGTGTAGGCTGCAGAAGCTACTCAAAAATCTGACTACATCTGTATGTCCTTTCTTTGTGTTCTGTTGTTCAAATCACTCCATTTATTTCTAAATGGAGAAAAGGTGTAAGCTTATTTCTAAAATAACAACAAAACACATTGAGTTGTTCTTTGCTTTTTTTCCCTGACAACTGCTTTTGAATGTGACCTTTGCATGATACAGTTTAGTTTTGTTCTGGAGTTTTGTGATTTGTAGCAACAAACTATTTTTTCCTACAAAAATGGCTACCATAAATTTTTCATTTTGCTTAGCCAGAGAGGAGCTCTGTAAAGAGTCACGTTTCCCTGTGCTTGCTGGATACCCAAGTTGTGGAATCACTGGGTTCAATCTCAAAGCTGCTTTCGGAAGTAAAAAGGTTTCTAGGTGAAAATTTCTTTAGCAATCAAATTATTTTTGTTGTTAACATCTAGACGTGTTGCCATTTCTGTGTAGAGGTGTGTGCCACGTTTCTTAAAAGCAGCAGGGCTCCCTGGTGTGCTCCATGTCACCCAAACCCCGGAGCAGGGATTTGTGCCCTGGGAGCTTTGTGGTGCCTCGTCTGGCTGCTGCTCTGGTGGCCACCCGCGGTGGCCGTGGCCGTGTCCCTGCTGAGGGGTGGCCGCAGCCCCCCGTGACACTGCCTGGAGCACAGCATCTCCTCCAGAGAGGCCCGGTGTGGCCTCTCAGGCCAAAGCCTTGCTCTGGAATCAGTGTTTTTGGGAGCTGGCTGTGCTGCTCAGCCGTGCTGAGGGGGCAATGCCAGCCGCGGCTGCAGCCGGGCTGGGCACAGAGGGGCTGCCAGAGGAGGCTGGGGGCTGTGGTGTGCCTGTGCCTCACCAGCACAGAGCTCCTGCTCCGGCTCCCCTCCCCGCACAGCCAGGGATTGCCCTGGGGGATGGACAGGGCGCTGCTGAGTTACACGCTGCCTGGGGGCTGCACTCCACACCTGTCTGTCTGTGGATGTGTTGCTGAACCCCTTTAAGGTCTCATTTCCCCCAGAGCTGTTAGCTGAGCGCTGTGATCTGGGGTGTTTTCCTGTGATTTGGGGGTTTTCTCCTCACTGGTGCTTGCTGGAAGCCTGCCGTCATGGAAATGCGGTAGGAGTGGTTTGGGCATGAGTTCCTGCAGCAGAACCCACCCCGGAGCGGGAGTCAGCCGTGGGAATCCACCTACCCCTTGGAAGAGACAGTGCATGCATATGGATGTTTTGATTAAAGAAAAAATCTTAATCTTCTTCACCGTGTAATGTGGATACACTCGAATCTCTTGATTATTTAAGAAAAAAAATTAATAAAACTAATAAAGTTCTTTGCAAATCCAAAGAGATCGAGGCTAAGCACATCCTGCAACCTGAGCAGCCCCTTGTATCTGTTCAGATTTCGTCACTGCTGTGGACCTGGCTCTCATTTAAATTTCATCTGGCTTGGGATTGCTGACTAGGTTTTCTGCAAGAGTGCCCATGCTTACATGGTCATATATTCTGTGTGACTTTTTTTCACATTTCTCACCTTTTTTTAACCCTGTTCAGGTGATAGTTATAAGGGGATTCTCTCCCCCTCTTCTGTTATCAGTTTGATCTTTCTTCCTTGTCCCTATTTCTTTGGGTTTCTTGCAAGCTCTCGTACTGAAACTGAATTTTTGAACACTGATGGGAAACTGATTTAATCCTTTCAAACGAGAAGCTCTAGGTGTTTAAGCAATTAAAAGGTTCAGTAGAGACTATACTGGATACAAAGGATGTAGGGAAAAGGTCAGAGGTGAGCAGCCAGGTGTAGGTGCCAGGTGCAGGGGGACAGAAATCTGCCCCTGTGCCCTGCAACACCACTGCAGTGATGCTGATCACGAGGAAGGGGTGTGTGGTCACTCCTTTTGCTTCAGATCTGCAGGAGATGCAGAAGCAGCTCCTCAGCTGCTGCAGCACTTGTGCCTGTTCAAGTACACGCATGCCTGTGACATAGGCTGGCAAGGCCTGGGGTGCTGGCAGTGCTGGCCTTGATGTTCTGCTAATGTATATAATTGGTTGTTGAGTTTTTTGTGGGTTTGGGTCTTTAAAGCGATAAGAGCGGTTGTTGGTTGCTGTAAAGTTGTTTATTGCATGAGTACATTGGTCTCGAAGGCAAAGAGTTCAGGGTGTTAAAGTCCGTGCTAAAACTTTCTGGCACAGAGTCCCGAGCAGAAGCTGCAGCAGCAACAGCAGTTCCTACACCTTTCTTCTTCGTTTTCTTTTTTCTTTTCTTCTTGTATATTTCTTGCTTCAGTACGTGGGATTTTATTCATAAATCATCCAATCAGCTAACAACACAATTCTAAAACATTTTTCTTACACTTATGTCTTGGGTTGCAACTTATTAGAGCTGAGTTGTAAAGTATGAAAGTAGTGTCAGTCTTTACACGTAATTTACGCATAGCTTTAACTATTCATCAAAGTGGTTCCATCTGTTTTTTCTAGAAATGCAAGTAATGTTATGTTTTTGTTATGTCGAGCTAAGTTACTGAACTTTAAACTAGGCTTTAGGGCTTTTTACTTTCTTAAGGCACTTAAAACTAAAACTTACAGTTCTACTTTGTGTCTATGGGGCTTAATATATTTTAATTTCTCTGAAGGCTTTAATTCAATCACTGCATCCTTTTCTCTCTCTCAGAGACTCAGAGGGGCTTCTATTTTATACACTCCCCCAATTGTTATTTCCAGAGTTCCTGTTGCTGAGTGCTGTGTGTCTGCTGTGAGTGTGTCCCACACGGAGCAGCCCTGCTGAGAGCTGTGCCTGCCCTGGTCACTCTGGGGACACACTGGTGAGTGTGGGTGCACACTCCAGCTCCTCTGCTGAGGGTCCCCAGTTCCCCTCAGCATTTCCCACCAGTTTTTGTAGTCGTGGAGTTTGGGTTTAAGCTGTTTCTTTTTACATGGCAATTTTGAGCAATGGTAAGGTTTCCAACCTGCCAGGCTCGGCCTCTTCCTGTGTGTGGTGATGTTGTTTGACTGCTTTTCCTCTGAAGCTTTTACCAGTGTCTCTGATTTCACATCATATGTGACATTCCCAGCTACCCAGAGTATGTCCTGTCAGACAATGGCATTAGCAGAGAGGAAGGAAGGAAGTTAAAGCTCTCTGTCCGGTTGTGGATTTTTATAGGTGGATGTGGATTACCAAGTGTAACATGTCTCCTGAGAGCCACGTGTCAGAACCAGCTGCAGAGGTGTTTCTGTCGCCAGTTTGGTGCATTTTGGCACGAGTTTGGTGTATTCTGTCACCAGTTTGGTGCCAGTTCTGCATGTTCCTTTGCTGCCTTTGCAGAGGTGTGATGAGGTGGTTGGCGTTCCTTTATTCACACTTTTGAGCTGGAGATGGGGGGAATGCCCTCAGAGAGCCTGAGGAGGCCCGTTGGAGACAGCAGATTCCAGTGACAGTCACAAAAGCACCTCTTTGCCCTAAGTGGGCAGATTTCTGTGCCCTGGCTGTCTTGCACTGTGCTGCCTGGGTGGTGGTTGTGTGCCTGTCCTTACTCTGAGCCCCTGAGGCACGAGGAACAGCCTGGCATCCTCAGGACAAATCTTCCTCTATCAACTCCTTTAAACCCTCAGCAGCCAGGCAGTGAGGGGGGAGAATGGGGGGAAGCTGCCAGATGCTCTTTTCGGCCTCTTTTTGAGCCTCTCCGTGCCTGGTGGAGCGGCAGAGCCGGCTGTACCCCGCGGGAGCGGGGGCAGCGAGGCAGCGGGCGCGCTCCGGCCGGGGCTGACCCTGACAAGGTAAGACACCGAGCCCGCAGCTGAGCCTGCAGCTGTGCCTCGTGCCTCTCAAACTTCACCTGCAGGGCCTGGGGGATCCTCCCTGCCCCGGGAGGCTCCCTCGAGGTGCGGGGTTGGCTCCCCAGGGGCGTGTGTGGCCATGTGCGCACACACACACGCACACACACACACACACACGTGTGAGCTGGGGCACACGTGTGTGCTCGTGTGTGTGTTTGTAGAGGTGTTTGGGAACCTTTGGCATTTCCACCTGCCTTATGTTCCCATGGCATATCATAGCCTAAAGGGGGCAAGGTGCCCACTTTGAACAGAAATTTCAGTGCTGTCCCATAACACACCCGTGAGGGGCAGCAGCATTGCCAGCCCTGCAGTCAGAGGCTTCAGCCAGTGACACTACACAAATTGTAGTGTAAACATCAATCTTCAAAATAATACTTCCTTGTATCTTCCCAGAAACACTTATGCTCCATGTATGCCTTTCATCTCTGTACACTCAAATTTTATTTAACAGCATTCATCCCTGTATATTTATTTACAGCACCAAACTGAGCTGTGCCCTCAGGCTGGCTCCCCAGGACGCAGGCAGAGCTGGCGTCGTTTGTACTTTAGGCTGAATGGGTGTGTGCTGAGGGGGTGTCCTCACTGGATTTTTATTTGTCATGAGTTTGTTTTGGCATAAAAAGAGCACAGAGGAGATCCCTGTCAGAAATCTGTGTCAGCAGCTGGAGCAGAGGGACAGTTTTGGCGTTGGTGGTGTGTGTGTGTGTCTCATGTGGTGGATCTGTGGTACGTGTTTGTGTGACTGAGATTTTCAGATAGCAAGCTCAAGTGTTTAGACTTTTGCTAAAAAACCCCTTCTGTTGAAAACATAGCCTAAAAGCCAAGCTTTGGTCATTCACTTGTGATTTTTGTGACGGGATTTTTTTAATGTTGAGGAGCAGCTTCGTGCAGGTGAAACAGTGCCGTTTGTCATTTCCCTACCAATGGAGTGATTTAGCGGTGGCTGAAGGTCACGGTCCTTTGTGTTTTGCTGTGGTTTCTCTTGCAGGATGTGGTGAGTGGGCCCCAAAGGCTGCTGCCCCCAGGGGCCATGAGTCCCTGTCACGGCACCTGGAGGCGGCAGGGAGCCAGTGGCTGCTCTCGGGGGTCAGAAGGGACCTTACAAACCAGCTTGTTCCATCTCCCTGCCATGGGCAGCAGCACCTTACAGCAGAAGAGGCTGCTCAGTTATGTATAATTTAATCTTTTGTTGGGCCAGCCTTGTGTTGCTAGTGAAGGAAAAAACTTATTTTGCAAAACAACGGCAAAAATATTCTTGAAAATACAAATGACATGTTTTTGAGATGTCAGTGATCGGTGATGTGGTTTTATGTTTTTAAACACGAATGACATGTTTGTGACGTATGTCAGTGATGTAATTTTTTTTTTTTTCGGCACACACATGCAATCTCCAAAGGACAAAAGCTGAAAAATACTTTTCCCTTTTATGGAAATGCACATTTGAAAATAATTTCCCAGTGAACTCAAATAATTAGAAGGAGCACATGGAATTTTAAATTTGAAAGCTTGACTAATCCTGAGTGGCTTTGTGAAGCTTGAAATTTGCAGGAATTTGAAGGAGAAAGCAGGCTCTTTAGGAACTGAATTCTTCACAAAAGAAAATTTTTCTGGTCCTACTTTATTTTAGTGTTGTAGGAAAGGCTAAAAATTGGTTAGGGGTAACTTCATTGAGACTTTATTTCTTTTTAGTTTGGCAAATACCTGATCTCTTCTCCATCAGTAAGACTGAGACTATTTCTGGGGAGGAGACTCAAAAAACAGACATAAATGGGAAACATGCCCCAAAGTCCTTGTAGTGCTTCAGGAAATGCTCAGATGCAAGAACAGTTCGTTCAGGTGTTGCTCTTCTGTCCTGTATTTGCTCTGAGAATATAAAGCATGCAAAAGGAATGAGTGGGCAGGTGGGATGTGCAGGTGAGGTTTAATATATCCAGTTGGTCATTTTCTTTTTAATGTTATACTTACCATCTGCAAAGTAAGCAGGAAAACTGCTGTTAAATGTCAATTCATTCAAGAACACAGAACATTAAAAAATGCTCTTCCAGCCTGGATGTGGGATTTAGACAGCCAGCGAGTTCTTTTCAGTTTGTTTTCTAACATTTGGCTTTGTTCTTGTAATTTCAAAGTATGCTAATACTTTGTTATTAAATATTTTAATGTATTAATAAATGTAAATATATTAATAAAACAAAATGCTACATGAGGCACAATTCTGTACAAAACAAATGAAAAATCAGAGTCATCAAACAATTCTTATCCAGGAAAAGAAAAAACAAAAATTAAGGAAGTGGAAATGACATCAAGAATTCAGTGTCAGGCTGTTTCCACCTAGCCCCACACTAAAAATTTAAAAGTTCTAATTATTGACCAATGTCAATAGTTAATACATAATTAATAGAGCANNNTCTTTAATATTTACACAAATTGTAGTGTAAACAGAGATTTTCAAAATAATACTTCTTTGTATCTTTCCAGAAACAATTATGCTACGTGAGTGCTTTTCCTCTCTATACACTCAAATTTTATTTAACAGAATTCATCCCTGTATATTTATTTACAGCAAAATATTTGCTCTTATGTGCATATAGTATTTCTAATTGTACAAATGTTTTAAGTGTTTAAAATTACATTTGTTGTTTCTTCTTTTGGTTGGACTCCCACTCCTATTTGGTTTTTTTGTTTGTTTGCTGTTTTGTTTTGTTTTGTTTCTGGGTTTTTTTGTTTGGTTTTGTGATTTTTGGGGTTTTTGTTTTTTGGAGAGAGATTCCTTAAAATTCATGATGTTTATTTGAAAAATTTTACGTAAGTTGGAAGGAAACAGAAAAACAGGAAAAATCCTTCTTTCACTACAAGTTGGAAAAAGCACGGTAATGATAACTTTTCCCTTAAATAGAAAGGTCTTGCTTTCTTGTGTTTGGGAGTTTTGGCAACAAGTAATAACGAGTAATTCACATAGACTTTGGCACAAGTTACTTTGGAAAGTGAAGAATTACTGGTATCTCAAATATCTGCTCCGTATTGGAGGAGTTTTAGTGCAGTCACAAGATCTGCCTTAGGAATGTCATCCATTGTTGAAGGGTGGTCTCGGGATAAGTGTTCTCTGGTTTTGATGCTGCCACGTTTCACCCTTGGCCTTGAGGATGAATCCTCAGTCCTGGGGAAGGGAAGAGTGGCAGAGGTTTGCTTGGGCTCTGTGTGTGTCCCCCAGAGACAGAGCCAGTCCTGGTGACTCAGCCCAATGCTTATTTCTGACCCTGAGGGAGGCAAAACACTGCTGTGGCTCTTCTTTTTCTCTCTACTTTTTCTGATTGAAAATTTATTCACCTCTTTCAAATTCTACCACCAAGTTACAGTGCCATATGAAGTGCATTAAATGCCCTTTCCCCACCTTGCCAAAAGGTCTATAATTCTGCTTTCAAGAGTTCAAATTACACTCCTTGGCCTTTTTGCTCTGTCCCCAAAGTAATCCCCTAACATAGTTTCAAATAATAGGGAACTCATCTTTGGAATTATGCAGGTAATACCTTTGGTGGCACATGTGATAGTTTGAAAGATACTGACAGGTTGTTATTTAACTGGAATACTGTCAATGTCATGTTTTTAAATTATTCATGCTTTTTGAAAACTATGGTGAAGACTAGAAAGCAGCCAGCTGTGTAGTAGCCTTAAAATGTACTTCGGTTATCACAATTAAAAAAAAAAAACAAAACAAAAAAAAAACCCAAAACCCAAAAAACACAAACAAACAAAGAAGAAGAAAGAAAACAGCTATTAAATGCCATTTTGCAGGGATGAGTTATTTTCCATGGCTGATTAAAGTGCATCTCCTGAATCGTGTCGCTTGAGGATGTTCAGTGTCAGCAAATCTGAGGGTTTGTGATGTTTAGAGCTTATTTCATGTGTGGGTTGCTGAAGTGCCATGCCTAAGGACAAAAGCGGGTAAATATGAAGATATCTAAATTTCACACCTTTGGGAAACTAAACTGGTGAGTTTCCTGGCAAAAGCCATTCCGGCTTAGCCTCAGGTTTTGAACACCAGAGGTCTTGGACGTGTTGAGGATGTCACATTCTTATATGTATGGAAAAGCAGAAATCCAGCTCAGAAAGGCAGAGTTTTTGGCTGGGACCTGCTATTCCTAAGCAGAGATGACCCTGCAGTGTCCAGAATCCCTGCAGGGCAGGTGACATTTTGCAGGTCCAGTGCAGGGGACCCGGAGGATGGCATTGCCTCGAGAATTAACATCGCACAGCACAGGCTCATGCAGGGGCCGCAGGGCATTTAAGCCTTTGAAAAGAAGAAATGCAATAGCCAGGAGGCAAATTTTGGAGTAAACTGTGACAGAAATGTGCTATTTTTGCTCGCCAGTTGCACGCTGGGCGTGTGTTTGGGTAGGTGGTGGGCGAGGGGGATGCTGAGGGTTTGTCTGTGGTGGAGGCAGGCGGGCAGGGAGGGTGTGCGGGCTGGGGACAGCGCAGGGGACAGCGCAGGGGACACGGGCACAGCCCGGGATGGGGCTGCCGGGCTGCCGGGAGCTGCTGCCCGGCTCGGTGGCGAGCAGCCTGGCTCTGCTGCAGCCAGGGCTGGTGCCAGGCTGGAAGGGACAGCAGGGAGGCAGGGCCGCTGCGGGGCCAGCGGCAGCAGCGCTCCGGCCGTGCTGCGTCCCCTGGCGCCCAGCTCGCCCCTCCAGCCCGCCCACGGGAGCGCTGCTGGCTCAGCCGGTGCCGGAAACCGGGAATTTCCTTACTAAGGAGAAGGCTGCCGTAATTCCAGCCAAGATCCTTAACTCACGCTGCTAAATACCTGGTTCTATTATTTTTTTTTTAATCTGGTAAACAACAACAGTAAAACTTTGAAAAGCTTCTAAAGCACACATGTTCTCACTGAGAAACTAACTTTAGTGACAGAAGTAATGAAGGCTAAGCCTTATTTCTGGCGCTGAATTTGTCCTTTGCAGTGAGTCCAGAGGAGGCCCTGGCAGCCAGAGCCTGGGTGTGCTCCTGGCAGTGCTCACCTGCTCTGTGACCCAGCTGTCATCCTGATCCCTCCAGGTGTGTGTTGGCACACATCTGCTCGTGATGTGGTGCAGCTGCTCACCTGTTCAGGTGTTCCTTGTCCCGTGGGTCTGAGGCCTCTGCTTGGCTTCTATTATTGCTGCAAGAGCAAAACCTAGTGCACCAAGGAGATTTTAGTGCATGTGCATTTCCTTTCATTTTGGCTATTATTTCTGGAATCGCGACTGTCCTGCTTGAGGTGGGTCAGTACAAATGACAAATGTATAATTAAAAAATACAAGTTTCTTTCACGTCTAATGATAGCTCAGACTATTAAACCGGTGAATTGAGTGAAGTTCTGCCTATTTCGTTCTATATTGCAGAGATCCCCTTAAACCAAATAAATTCATCAGTTTTGAGAGGTGAAAGTGCTGGGCTGCTCTTTACAGAAAGAAATAATAGCTCTAAAGTAGTATTCTTTCAGCCTTAACATGACTGTGAGGTTAAAGCAGACACACACAGTGCAAACCTGTCCTCCAAAATCCTAGAAAAATATTTTCTGGTGTATTATTGTAATTGAGCACGGATGCTAAAAGTCTTAATTATGATCAGTTTCCTGTCTTCACCATGGCAGCTTTCCTTTAATTTAAGAAACCAGAAAGGAGAAAAAATGAGAGTTGTTTTCTTAACTAACTCACAAATTTTGCTAGCAGTTGCTTCTGTTTGAGGTTACTCAAAGTTCTGTTCTATTCTGTTCCATCATTAACTGTTGTCATTAACATGTCACTGAACGCTGTGCTGTTGTTTTCAATATTAATTTCCTGATTTTGGGAATAAACAAATTTTAAGACATATTAAATGCCAAGGAAATTAGGATATATGCAAAATTTAATTTATGCGGTATTTCAATACTCGCAGATGTATTGCAGACTGGAAAATAATTGATTATCATTTTAAGGGAATTTTTTGTTTTCTTGGATATGTGGGCTTACATCATTTGAATTTTTAATTTGATAGCATTTCAATACTTTTGTAATAATTCTGGTTAACTTCTGTCTCCTTTAAAACAAATTATGTGCAAGAATAATCTTAATAGATCAAAGAATAATAGTGTAGTTACTAAGTTGAAGAATCAAGTATTTGGGTGTTAAGGCAGGACATTTTTGATAGTGAATGCTTATTCTGATAATGTTACATTGGTTTTAAATAATATGTTACAATATATCATTGGAAGTTACTCCTAAGGAATTTTAAAATAAATGTTACTGTATAGTATACCTTGTCTCAAGCTCAGATATTTTTCAGGACTTGTTTCTCAAAGCTGCCTCTGTGGGATGCAGATTGATACATCTTGCACGGTTGAGACCTGTGATGTTTGTTGTGTAGGCTAGCGTGTTTTTTAAAAAGAGAAAAGGGAAAAAAAAAGAGAAAGGGAAAAAAGGGAAAAAAAAGAGAAAGGAAAAAAAGGAAAAACAAGAGAAAGGGAAAAAAGGGGAAAAAAAAGAGGCGAACAAGCAAAACCCGCACAAACAACCACCACTAAAGAAAGAAAAAAGTACTTAGAACAATAAAACCCAGTGTTAAAACTGGCCAGGCATTTAATTAATAATTTGAGCGGAGTGCAGTGAGTGCACGCTGAGAACAGCGGGAGGTTTTTGTTCAGCAGAACGCTCACGCTTGACCACAGTTCCTGACTTGTGTCCTGCAGACTCGGGGTTGGGGCTCACCTGGCTGCACCTGCCTGCAGGGTGTGGCTGGGAGTCTCATTGCAGCAGTTTCAGTCCTCACTGGGAGCGTAAAGGCTGGCAGAGCAGCTTGGCTGTGGGGCAGTGGTTAAAAATGGGAATTTCTCTGCGTTTCACTCTCCTGCAGCCCCAGAGCCCTGCCAGGGTCTCGGTGCTGCCACTCCCTGGGAAATGGCACCTGCAGGTGCTCTGTGTGATGGCCCTGTGAGTTGGCACGGGCCTTGAGAGGTTTTCCCTTTTCACAGAATCACAGACTGGTTTGGATCAGAAGGGATCTTAAATCCCACCCTTCCCACCCCTGCCATGGCAGGGACACCTCCCACTGTCCCCAGTGTCCAGCCTGGCCTTGGGCACTGCAGGGATCCAGGGGCAGCCACA
>JAODLH010001543.1:57133899-57143963 GCA_027575645.1 Cossypha caffra | reverse complement strand
GGAAAAATCCAGGAAAAATGGAGCCGAACAAAGCAGAAAAGTCCCTGAAAATTCGCACACAGAAACAAAACATCCCCCAGCCAGGGATCACAGCCTGGGATCACAGCCAGGGATCACAGCCAGGGATCACACAGAGGAGATCACAGCCAGGGATCACACACAGGGATCACAGCCTGGGATCACAGCCAGGATCACAGCCCAGCCATTGCTGTGTCTTTGGCATTCTGTCCCATCAGTCACCACGAGAGCACTGCCTGCCACAGGTCCGCACGGAAGCATCACAGTGCTGGCATTTGTGTGATGTCAGTCAGGCAGGGGGTCCCCACACAGGCTACCATATGACTCAAATTTCATTTAAAAATTGGATCTTTTAATTAAAACGTGGTTCTTTTGGATATTTCAGCACTTCTAGATATCTTTATGAGTGCAAATCTTGTCTGCGATGAAGCAGCTCCATTCTCCACTTGTTTGTTCCCTGCTTAGGTCACTGAGAGGTTCCAATCTGAGCACTCCTGTGATGCCAGTGGCAGTGCACCTGCACTGATGACACCTGGGTTCTCCACATCACACCTTTTTTGTGTGGTGGCAGGGTAGGGTGCTATGAGTAAAACACCCTATTTGTGTCAGAATTGTTTGTGGTTTTTGTTATGGCACTGTCAGATTGCAAAGGAAAGGGAGGTTTTGCAGGGCTTTGTCAAAGCAAGCAGCCTTGGAAGTCAAAAGTATAATCTTCATTATAATGAAACAGAAATAATGAGGGCTGGAGGCAGGTGTGTAATTCAAAGAGCGTGTTGCCAGAGACAATGGCAAAAAAGGAAATCAGTGTTTCTACCACTCCTGAGATATGTTCTTTTCAGGCAACCAGTGAATTTATCATTCTTTATATTTCCAAGAGAGAGAGGCTAGCTGTGCATTCCTTTCTCAGATTTAATAGTTGGCCCACTTGTTTTCCAGATTTTGAATGTTGCTGGTGGGTAATGTAATCTGTTTGCTTTAAATACTGTGTTTACTTGCCTGCATTTACGTTGAGTAGGTGGCTTTTTACGTTTATAAATAATTTTCATTTTCTAAAACCGTTTGAAGATCTGCTGGGTAAAAAATTGCAGATAATCTTTCCCTTATGCTTCCCTCTGCACCTCTGTTAAAAAAATAATAAGGTAATCACATCTTTCCTAGTGCATCATCGAGTTTGTTGATCTTATACAAACACAGATGTAAATGAAAGCAAGTGCAGAAATAATGCATCTCAAATGTACTTTCTTCACATTTTTTTGAAAATGAGTATCTGATTTTCAGGCTTGTATAGTACATGCAAAATACATGTCTGATTTCAGTCATACTGAATCATCTGAATCACTAACTAATGGCAAGAGGACATGCCAGCTTGAGCATCCCAGCATTTCTCTATTGCTCATACGTCAAGCACTTAAAGTTGTTTGAGGCTGTCCTCGGCAGAGGTCCTTACTGCCACCCAGAATGAATAATATTTTGGGAGTTTCCTGCCTCTGGTCTTGCCCTGAATTAAGGAGATAAGTGGATGGGAAGAAATCTGTAACTCTGTTTTTTAATTGGCAGTTAATATTTGGATTATTTTTCCTAAACCACCTGCGTGTGGCATCAAGGCCAGCCCTTGTGGCAGCTCGCACTGACAGAACCAGGAGTGTGTGGTGGCTGTACTGCGTGCTCATCTTGGTGCTGGCGAGTTCTGTGAGCTGGAATGCTGTTCCTCACCTATTGGAGTCCCTGAGTTGGGGGATTCTCTGAATCCTTGAGGGAGGAATCAAAGTGCAAAGATTGAATTAAAGCCTTTGGATGGACTGAAGTACATTAAGCCACTCACACATAAAGTAGAAGTTTAAGTATAAGTGTAAGTTTTAGTGTAAGTTTAAGTTTAGGATAAGTAAGTCAGTAAGTTTTAGTGTGAGCTGAAATGCTTTTAGTAAGTAGAAGGTTTAGATGCCAGAGTAGAAGTGTGAGTTCTAGTGAAGGTTGAAAAACATACTAGTGTTTTCAGTAGAGGCTCCAGGACCATGGCTGTGGACAGTGCTTAGATGTAACAGAGCTATAGTAAGAATATTGCTGACATATTTCAGATTGCACAAAGTAAGTTGTATGCATGGTCTATACATAACCTGGTGTGCTAAGAAACTGGAATTCTAACAGGTTAAGGAGTGGTGGTCTGAGTTTGTGTCTTAGATTGTTGGGAAGATTCTATATAGGAGTTGGTACTGGGGAGAGTTGGTGCCTTTTCTGCTTTTCTGCCACGCTGACCAAGGTGGCCAGTGCTGGCCCAGCCCTGACACAGGGCTACCAGTGTGGCTTCCTTCAGGCTGGGGTGAGGGGATGCCAGGCTGGCTGTGCCCGGAGCTGGAGCAGGCTCTGGCAGTGCCTGGGGAGCCCGCAGCAGCAGCACCGTCCCAGCTGGGGTCATCCCACTGCAGAGACCCGCAGGCAGGACAGGGCTTGTCTTAGGGGAGCTCCAGTGGGGCCCCCACGGCAGCACCCCCGTGCCCTGGTCCCCCCCTGCCCACGGCCAGGGACGGGCTGCCAGCAGGAGGGTGGCTGTGGGGCCGTGGGTGTTCTCAGCCTCCTGCTGCTGCTGCTCCTGCAGCCTGGCCAGTCTGCTCTGATGTTCAGAGTGAAATGCTGCCTGCTCCCTTCAGGAGTGTCTCTCCTAAACTTAGCCCCATGTTCCCCTTCCCAGCTGATCGGGGTTTAGGAGCAGGACTCCTCGTGAGCTGTGGTGGCTCCTGTGCCCTGGCTGCACAGGAACGTCTGTCTTCTGTTCCTTGGCTTTTCTTGTCTCCCTCCTCCCTGCCCACAGCCCAGGGAAAGATGCTGCCAGTCAGAGAGAGTGTCTGCATTATTTGTCTAAAGGACTGACAAGCTACCACCCTGCTCAGGAAATTTGGTTGATTGCACATTTTAAATGAGGCCTTGGTGATTTTTTTCGGTGACAGGACTGGTTGTTTTTTTCCCAGTGTTGCTAGGTAGAAGCAGGATCCACTTTGCAGCCCTTCAGTCATGGACTTAGACATCCCTTCCTCTTGTCCAGATGAAGGGGGAAAGCCTGAATCAAAGATTTCAGGAGTTATTGCCCAGATTTGTGATACAGAAACTGTATTTAGCCATCTGTGCAGTAGAACCATGATTCTGCTGCAGTGTAGGGGACTTTCACCTGAGGTACACAAGCAAAACTGTTCAGATGATTGACTCCTTATCAGAAAGGAGTTATTTAAATCACAACTTTTGATGTGCATCAGCTTTCTTGGACTAATACAAATATTTCACATTCTCTTCGGCTCAGTCACAGTGAAGTAATTGACCTGAAATAAATAACCATATATTTTAAAGGATACTTCTGTTTAAAAATCAACATTGAAACAAAAATTAAGAAGCTTTAACCAAGCAAAACATTATAAATTAAATGAAAAAAATATAAATATTTAGTGCGTAACGTTTTCCTACTAGAAGAGCAAAAAGTTGAGGCCTGCAGTATTTGAATTTAGGTAGGAATAACTAGAATATAATATGCCTTCCATTTATGCTGATGTCAGGAAGAAGTGATATTAAGTGTCCTAAGAGCTTTTTTAAAAGTAATTATATGCAGGTTAACATTCAGTACTGCTATTGTCCAGTTCATTTTCAGTAAAGGCTTGTCAAATTCTCAGAATTCAAATGTTTAAAATCAAGTATAGATTTGTGACCTGTCCAGGTCCCCGTGCTCTGCTCCGTGTCTCGGGCCCGTCACAGGCTGTGAAAACACTTGAGCAGCACCCACGGGGGCTGATGTGGTGCTGATCACATCCCTCCTGTCCTCCTGCCTAGCAGCACCTGGACGAGAGACACACTGACCCAGCTCCTCGGATGTATATTGTTAGAGAACCTGAATTTAGCAGATATGGAAGAAAGTTCTGTTCATTACAACAACAAACTTATAATAAGAGTTGCTTTTTGAGAAGAATTTTCCTATTGCTGTGGTATCTGGGTAAGGAAAAAAAGGAGGAAAAGAAAAAAAGCCTAACAAACAGAAGAGAAACCAAAACCAGAGATTCAAATTATCAAAGTATAAATAAGTGTGCCTTTAGCATTGTAGGAGGTGCTTTTCATCCCACCATTGAAATGTCAATTGCAGTTATACGGCACACACGAAATAGAAAGTACAAAATAGTGAGGGAAAGATCAAGTATAACTATTTTAAAAAGCTGTTTTGTTTTATTTATTAATGACTAAAAAAGGCATTTTCTTCCCCTGCTGCAGTGGAATGCCCTCCCTGCTCTCAGGGTGTCTGCACCCCTCACCAGTATACGTGGGAAACAGAGATGAAATGGATTCATTTCATCTCCTTGCAGCACTGAAAAAATTTTAAACAAGCAAAAACTGAATTCTCTCACTGAGAATTGTTATTTGCTGATTATGGAGAGACCCTTTACTTTTCCTCAGTTTTCTTTGGAAAGGGAAAGAAGGAAAGAGAGTGACATCTTTTCTGCTGTGGTGATTGTTAAAAAGACAGAACTGTTGTAGCCAGTGAGATTTAGGGGTTCTTTGGCAAGGCCACTTCATTTTTCATCACCTCAAAATTGTGCCTCTAAGTACAGAATGACATATTCCTAGAAAACTGGTTTACATTGCAAGCAGAAGACTGATGTTGAGAAGATGTCCATTCCAGTTGTTTTCTGTTCCCAAGAAAAGGATGTCTTTTTCATTTGAAACACAATAACACCAAAAAATCAGCACCTCAGTGGAAAAGGACATTGTGTCTTTTCTCATTCTTTGCAGAATTCTTTACAATCTCCACCCCCTGGTAGTGGCTCTTGGCTCTACAAGCCATGACCAAGATGTTGAGAAGATCTTTCAAGCCCTTCCTGCTGTAGAAGTGTTTCAGGAATGGAATAAAGGATCTGTCTGTGGTGGTGAGGTCCTAAAAGCCCAGGAAGACCAAATGAGAGCAGAGTTCTCACCCAGAGCTTTCTTCTCACGGAGCATCTGTGCTGCTGCATGTCCTCAGATGCATCAGCATCTTGTTTCCAGCCACTGTCAGGAGTGCTGTGTCACTGCAGCACTCCTCTCTTTTCCTGGAAAGCTCAAGTTTGAAGAAGACTTAATGTGTAGGGGCACCCAGGGTGCATAGCAGATGGGGAGATTTCTTCAAACAGATTGATAGCAAATCTATGAGGTGGTGTTAATTTCTGTTACCCAGATTGGAGTATTCTGTTCAGTATGAATATTTTTGAGAAACCTCCTGCTCATGATTCCTTATGCTATCATCATCAGGAGGATCAAAATGAAAAACTAGGAATTTCACCTGCTCCATGTCTCCATATTGGCATCAGCTCAAACTGCAGTTCTGCTCTCAGAGTAATGCAATTTCCCTCACCCTGACTCTGCCCAGGCCCTTTGGGAGTCTGGAGCTCATTCAGCTCCTCCCAGGAGAAGATGAAGGTGCTGAGAACTGCCACCCTCAGAGCTGTTTTGGGTCTGTCTCCTCCCAGGCACCCTGTGGTGGTCCTCCTTGTGTTCCAAGAGCTGTTTATGGGAGCCTGGATTGAGAGTGAGGATGGGAAGGTATCACCAGAGCTGGGGTGATTTAGTTTGCCTTTGCCCAATGGGCCATTTATCAGCATGAAAGAAAGTTGAACCAAAATTCTGGCCCATACCCAAAGACTGGCACTCAGCCTGCATTGAAATGTGATTTATTTTTTCCTGGGTTAAAGATTTTGGGAATTTCAGAGAAAAAGTTAAGATCCCCAATTAAGCTTCATAAATTCCAGATATTCATCTACATCAATATTATTCCAACTCAGGGATTATTTCCCTGATTTATTGTTTATGGCAGCATCAAGAGAGCTGTGCTGTTTCTCCAGGATGCAGCTACTGGTGAATGGTTTTAGGTTTGTGATTCAACTGAAGCATTGAATTTCCAAGAAGCAATTAATTTCCAAGAAGCTTTAAATCTGGATTTCATTGCAGGGTGACACGTCACATTGTTGGCACACACCCTACACAGCTTCTTTCAGCCACAGGGACTTTGGCAGATGAGACACCACAAGAGCCAGGTTCTGTGGACTTGTCTCTTTTTAATTTATATTTCTATTTCATCTATTTTGTGTTGGTGAAAAAAGGTGCAGTGTGTTGGCAGAGGAGGCACACCTGTTGATGTTGTGTGAGTGGTGAGGAGTGGAGGGTCTCAGCACCTCAGCAAGAGGGATTTGTGGATTCCCCCGAGCAGCGCCTGTGCCCAGCTGGGCTGGCAGAGGAATGAGGCCACAGAACTAAAAGTATCATCCCTGTTTTGAAATTATAATTGTATCTCAAAATGGGCGGTTTTATGATTAACTTAGACCAGTCTAAGACCTGTATTGGCAGTAACGTGCCCTGAAATTTACCTTTATTTTATTACTGTACTTCTGGTTTTATCCCCATCTTCATTTTCTCATATGTAATTCTGAGTTAGTATTTATTATTTTTCTCTTCACCAAGGATTACTGGAATCTAAAAGGTATTTCAGACAACTCTATCAAATAACTAAAAAGGCTTTCTTTCCAAAGTAAAGTATTATTCCCTTTTCAGTCATATAGAAAATAGTCAAAAAGTGAAATCTTGGTGCACCCGATGAGAACAATAGATTTGTGTTCATCCTTTCCTTCTCTAAATTAGAAATCACAGTATAGACAATGGGATTTCTAAATCATATATTATACCTTATTCTCTGGTGGGAATAAAATGTTCATGTTTACCTCCTTTTCTCTGTTTAACTTTGACTGCTGTGAACACTAGGAAGAATAACCCTGCAGCTTTTCTTTCTTTTTTTCTTTTTTTTTTTTTTTTTAATCTATTCACTTTATACTTTTCAGACAGATTTTTCCCCGGGGTGAAACAAAGGTTAACTGAAATTTCCTCTGTTGTGTACCTGAACGAATCAGCAGTTTGAGAAGGAAATCCCATTGATGGGCAAAGAGAGTGACAGGCTCTATTTAAAGAATTCCCCCGACTGTGTGGTAGACCAACCATGCCATGAATTTAACTGTTCCTGTGGTCCCCATACTTGTACCCACCAAAAAGAGAGAAAAACCTACTTTGTTCTGCAAATGTTGCGCTAAGCTTTGAAAATCATGAGCCGCTGAGTTTTGTGAATTAACATGGCCAGCAGTGGCCAGTGCTGAAGGAAGCAGTGTTACAGCACAGACAGAAAACAGACAGGAAATTATGCACACTTACATAATGGAAAGGGCACCCTACGTGTTCATGTTTAGCATGTGTCCCTGCATTTCAGCGGTTTGGTGGTGCACACATTCCACAAAAATATGATTTACAGAATTGTCTTTTGCTTTGTTCACTGCGCATTTTTATTCCCGCTTGGTACTGAGGTGCTCTACCCACACAGAGCTGCTGGAATAAATGGAGCTGAGGGAGACACAGCAGGGCAGATGTGTGGAGGAGGTGCAGGGTGGCTCTTTGGAGAGGTTGTTTGGCACAGAAATGGGGTACAGGGCCAAAATGTGCTATCAGGGAGCTGAGTGCCGATGGAGCAGCAGCATGCAGCGACACTGCAGTGGTTTCTGTGTTTGTCAATGTCTGCCTAAACACCACAAATACATCTCTGCCTGCTGGGGTGCTCTGAGCTCATCTGTGCTGTGCTCTCTGCTCTGTGCTGTCCCTGCAGCGGCCGCCCCAGCCCAGACACGCTGCTGGGGGGTTAGAGCAGGAGTCCTACCCAACTGCCTGGCCTTTCCTCTCTGGCACTGGTGGTTCAGTCTTCCCCATGGGTCAGAGCTGCTGAAGTTTGTTTAAAGAAACTTCTACAGCTCCTGGGGGGGTTTCCCACTTTTACAGGGCTGCTCAGAGCTGTGCGAGTTTCTTTTCCTGTTTGAACTCTGGTTTGATTTTGGCCAGCTCTGCCCTTACTTCAGTCAACTGCTTACATTTTAATTAATTTCAGAATGGGTTGTTTGTTGGATTTTGTGATGCTTTTCAAAAATGGCTGATAAAGGTTGCTAAAAGTAAAGCATTGCAGGGATTTCCCTACTGCCAAAACATGTGCACACTACTGGCACATACACAGTTTTAGTATGGAGGGAGAGGCAAGAGAGCCTTTTCTAGCCATGAGAAAATGTCTCAAATTGAACTTCTGTCAACAATTCCATCGACTGATTTCCCTGTGGGACTTACAGATCTCTTTTAAAGCCGTCTTAAAGAGATATTGACAGGTATTCCATTAAACAGCAGGTGTTTTGTTTTTAAGTAAATCATGTCTCTGTTATCAAGGAGAAGTTGGGAAATCCCCAGAAATGTCTAAGGAGAGCACAGCAGGGCTGCTGGGGGCAGAGGGGGCTGCAGCCCCGTGGCAGGGAGGGGTCCCTGCTGGACCCACAATTGCTGCTGGACTGGGAGTTTCTGCCAGCACAGGCAGGACCAGCTGCTTGTCCACCGTGGTGGTGTGCAGCAGGCCAGGTGTCCGGGCAGGTGGGCTGGGGGTGAGCACGCGCAGGTGAGCACGCGCAGGTGAGCACAGGCACGCCCACAGCCCGCAGGCAGGGCCCTGCACACACACACAACACCTGTCAACACCTCTGCCAGAAGGGAAGGTGTCCTGGGGCACAGGCACCCAAATTCCTGTGCCTGGTGCCAGGGCTGTTCCTGCAGCCGTGCTGCCATTCCTTTTCCTCCTGTGAGCAGGGCTGCTTGGCACAGGAAATGTGAGACTCAGTACAGCAACCTCCACGACTGTAAGAATTGAATCACCTCAGATCACTCAGTCAGGAATTTTCAGATATATGTAATATGTCACAATGTAAATCTTACAGATCTAGTGATTTGTAGGGGTTTTAAGGCTTGTAATTTTTAAATGCTCTTCCACTAGCAGCAGAAGCTGTATCCTGGTATGGTAAATATTGTTCAGAGATATGTCTGAAACAGTCCTTGCCATGGAGATCTTGCAGTAGAATATAATTAGAATTCTCTATTCTGTAATATGCTATATTAATTACCAGTAAAAATCCAATTTTTAAAGCCCAGCTTTGAAATGTGTTTGCCCTTCAGGCCACGTATCATTGTGCCACAGCTTGAAGTGTCCTGTGTCACTGAGCTGATCGTAAAATAAAATAAATAAAATGCATCTCATCATGTATTTTCCAATTAGAAGGAAAGGGGACATAACCACTTGCCTTCTTGTTTTGGGAAATTTAGTGTTTTATTTTCAGAGTTGGATGTCCGTGCTCTGCAGCCCCTGTGTTGTTGAAGAGGGTGATGACACAAACCCTTGCAGGGCAGGCAGAGCTTGTGTAAGGGTCTGTGTTCTCCCAGCCCTGATGAGTGAAACCCGAGAGTGATTTTTGGGGAGGGGGTCGCAGCCCTGCCTGGCCAGGGCAGCCTGATCAGCTGCCGGGGTCCCTGGCGGAGCAGCACGGCAGATAAGGAAATTTTGTGAAGCGTTTATTGTTTATTCTGAGTCAGTGTTTTGTTCCCTGGAAGCAGATTGTTCCTCCGGGCAATTTCAGGTTTTGACTGCTGGTCCTCCTTCTCCCTCCTCCCCTCCTCTCCCTGTCTGGGATGAAAGAGGGGAGGTTTGAATGCACATTGAACAGTGGTCCTAAATCTGGCTTCACCCCGAGCGCTGCTCAGAAATTTACATTTTCATGCTGGTGGAAGGATACATGTGAATCTCAATGATCTTTCAAAATTTTTCTTTAAATAAAAGCAAAGCTGTTGCTCGCCATTCATCCCATTGTGCAGGGCAGAGGACAGCCAAAATGTGGTACTTGATAAAGGAAGAACCTTGTGCAGGGCTTCCATTTTCATATAAATGGTGTATATTTTACATCCTCTTCTTCCCTGATCTACAGTTTGACAACACCATTTTCTATAGTATAAATACAAGCTAGTATAAGTACAAGTATTAACACTAGAAGTTTATACATAAAGTCTGTTGTATTTTTTTAGTATAGAAATATATATAATCATAGTACAGGAATTTATCTGAATCGTAGTATTAAACTTAGGGTAGAAATTAGTATAATTTTATACAGGAGACAGCATTTAACAAATGAAGATGAGGAAAATTTAAA
>JAODLH010001543.1:57109226-57112428 GCA_027575645.1 Cossypha caffra | reverse complement strand
CAAACTTAACAGACATTTTAAAATGTGAGAAAACCCCACAGTTACACATAATATGCGCAAATGCCATAAAATGGATTTAGGTGCATTTTCGTACGGCGAAGTGGAAAAAAGTGCCAGAAGTCAGTAAATGAGTTTGCACTGCGTGGTTCATCCTGTGGTGATTGGTGTGTCGCAGCAGCCCCGAGCTCGTGCCGGTAAGACAATAACTTCCTCAAGTTATGCTCGATCATGTTAATAATCTACGGATTAGGGCTCCCTAAAAATATTCACTGATTTAATTCCAAGAGGGTCTATCATGTCAGTGATATTAATACATCTTGTTAGGTCCTGTCATGTGCATAGAAAAGTTTCTATCCCCGTGACAGAATTATCCTGATTTTGATTTCAAGTGTTGAAGAACCAAGTGTAAAGGGAATTAAAGGAGCCCGCAGGGAGCGGTGGGGAGCGCGGGGCCGCGAGCAGTGCTGGCAGAGGAGCCCCAGAGTGTGCGTGGGGTGCACTGTGTGTGCAGCCACGCCGTGCCACCGCCGAGGCTGCACAAGGAGGCATCCCACGGAATGCTGGGCTACGTGAGACCGAAGCTGGGCCTTCGGTTTCGACTCGTTTTTGAATGTTGAATTCGGGTTAAATTGACATTTGACAAACACACCCCAACGGCAGTGGGAGCAGCTCTGCAGTGGGCAGGGCAAGCCCCCCGTGAAGGAATGGGCGCTGCAGTCTGTGCCTTTCCCTGGTCCAGGTGTCCCCACAGGGCAGGGCTGCCCAGTGTGGGGTGGCCAGCGGTGAGGAAGAGGCGTTGTTTTTACACCAGAGCAGGTGAGCCATTCGCAAGGGAGGGACAGTCCCTGCCTGGGTCAGAGTTTCTAACAGTTGTGTCCAAAAGTGCCTTGTCTTTTTTTTTTCCCTTTTTTTCTATTTGCTCCCCTCAAACTTGCAGTTTCTCCACCTGTGGTCTCTGCTCACCATGTATCCAACAGAAAGTATTTTTGTGTTGTTTCTTGACTATACACTTAATTCTGTTTCTAAAGAATTTTAATAACTTCTTTTGGCACTTAAAAAAATGGGGTGATGAGCACCTGTGCAGGAATACTAACACTGGAGGGTTTCTGTGGACTGTGCAATAACTCTGAAATCCCTCCTCCTTTAAAGTTATTTTCCCTGGACCTGAATGAGATACCCAGTTCCTGCCTGAGTTGTTTTGATGCCAGATAAGAACTAGTTAAATTCATTTTGATTTTTTGATGGCGGAAGGAAAGAGAGGAAAAATGCAAGCACTGATATACTAAAAAGTTGGTCTGGAGGAAACTGCATTGGTGAGCAGCATATTTACATGGTGTGAGAAAGCAGAAACCTGATATGCTCTGATCCATTTTTAGACACTGTATACTACTGAGGAAGTCCCAAGTCATATTAAAGTAAAAACTTTATAGAATTGAAAGCAATTTTTAAAAACAGTTGTGCAAAAAGGACGTGGAGAAGCTTTTGTTTGTCAGTGGTTGTATAAAAGTGTCACACATTTCCACAAGGACATATTCGGGATGAATGTCACTCGTCGCGAATCTAGGTGCAAATAACTGCTATTCCTGAATATATATGATGGTCTTTAATGGAGAGCACATGAAAAAATTATGAGAAAATGGATAAACATTAACACATGCAGTTGGCATGTTGGTAATGTAAGGAGGGTGCTTGTGTGAAATTGTCTGTTAGCGAAGGATGCTGCATGCTGAAGGCCAGCTGCTGGGGAGTTTAAAGGGTTCAATTATTATCTATTTAAAATGTACACCACAACTCACTCCTAGCAAACTCATGCACTGCTCGCTTGGCATCTCATACTCAGCAGAACTAAACATTTTTCCCATGTTTACTTCCATTTTAGCTGTGATTTGAAATCACTTCCAAAAATATTTTTGCTGAGTCTATTTATCAAGAAATACCTATTAAGAATACTCCCCTAAGAAAGTTATTCAGACATGGTACTTCCTGCTTTTGGGTGCAATGGTGAGGCATGATCAGTAGATGACATGAAGATTAAAGTGAGAGAAAAGAAGCTGTAGATCATCCAGAATGACAGAAAAAATTAAAACCTAGGGGTTTGTCAGGCTCCCCCGTGTATTAGCTAATAAATATAACTGTGCTTTAGTTCTGTTCATCTTCTGATTTTACAGGCTTTGCAAATGTTTGTTTTCAGATTAATGTATAAATGTATGTGTAACTATGCATATGCTTACCACGGGGGCAGCCGGTGCCGTGCCCTGGCAGATATATAGATATATAAATATATAGATAGATATACATATATATATATATATAAACATTTGGCCAATCCCCTAATACACATTCAAATAAAATATACATGTCCCAGTGCATGAGTCTCCTCCTCCTCGTCGTCCTTCTCCTCCTCTTCCTCCTCCACCTCCTTCTCCTCCTCCTCCTCCTCCTCTGCACAATCTCTCCCCACCTCCCCCACCCCACTTCAAAGCTTGTGGTCCTTTCTCCATCCGTGTACTAAAAGGTTTCTGTGTGAGCCAGGCCATTTGTCCGTCATTGTTTGGGGCCCAAACGGTGGTAAAATACCCTGTCACCGATCTGGAGCACGGTGAATGGCAGCTTCTCTCCGGACAATTGGCGGCGGTGCCGAGAAATATTCCTGAGAGGATTATTTAACCTTTCAATTTAGGGGGCACAAAGCCCGGCTGATTAATGAACTTTCTGATGGGCGCCGATAAGCGGATCTATTTCTTTATTTCCTCCAAAAGTGATTCCTTCTCCTGTCCCATATTACTATAATCTTAAACATAAAATGTGGCAAATAGATTAAAAAACAGCACTAAAGAGTTTATCTGGCTAGCAAACTGAAGGAGCTAAATTAAAATTGGTAATGAAAGCAGTGGCTGAGCCCTGTATATGGTTTTTAAATGCGCTGTGTATTTTGAAGAGACTTATTCTCCAGCCTGCCTGGTAATGACTGCTTTGGGTGCGCAGTCCGGGTCCAGCTTCTGTTATCCCCCCAAAAAAATGAGTTGTGTTATCTGGATGACTGCAGACACATATGCATCCCCCTTTCTCACTGCATGGGCAGACAAGGTCGATAGCATTACAAGGTATTTGTGGCAGTGCTTGTTTCAGTTTTCAGAGCTGCCAGTTTTCAGCCAGATTTGAATTACAAAAGAAGAAGCTGGCATGAAAATTGAAAGGGTTT
>JAODLH010001543.1:57101726-57104226 GCA_027575645.1 Cossypha caffra | reverse complement strand
GGAGCGTATTGATCTAAGCTTAATAAAATTATATTTATGCAATTTTAACTTCTTTTAAATTCAGCATAGCAGCAGACCTAATTCTTGGCTGTTTCCATCCTGCAGACAGAGCCAGGGCCCATCAAGGCAGGCAGCTCCCAGCCCGAGCGCTCCGTGTCCGCCTACTGCTACAACTGCTCCCGGAAAGGACACCTGGGATACGTAAGTGTGGCACTCTCTGCACTCCCTGGGGTGGAAATCCATCCCTGCCGGGGTGTCTGTGCTGGGGGGGTGGATGGGAGAGCTGGAGGAGCCGAGCTGGGGTGTGTGACACGGGAGGAGTGCCACCACAGGGCTGCTGTGTGTAAAGGGACCTCACCTGTCTACTTTACACACAGGGGGGCAAGTGAAAGTTGCTGTCTGTCCTTGGCAGGTTCATTGCTTTGAGGCTGCCTGGGAGAGAGAATATTCATTGGAAAACAGCTGCTGAATACAGCTTTTATTTTTCCCCCCTTTCTTTTTTTCACGTTAGTGCCTCGCTGCCACGTTCAGCATCACGTCAGGTTTTTCACCACCATCAGCCCAGCTATTTGAGCACTGTTTTGGGAACCTTCCATTTCTGCCTGCTTGTGATCATCCTTATTTGTAGTTTCCTAGTTTAGTCCAACATCTGAACTAAGTTTGGCATTGTCCTTCTGTGAGGTGCAGCCTAGTGAAGAGGACATCACAAGGCTTAAGTGGCTTCAGTAAAAGCAGGAGGTGTGGCTGCATCCTCCAGGGTGTTTTGGTGATATTTATCACCTTTTTGTGCCTATTATGTTAAGTTCAGCTCTGTACCTGCAATTACCAACACTAAACAAATAATTGGGTTTTTTATTTTATGGAATAAATGCAGGAGCCAAGCCACAAATATTCTAGAAATGTTAATCATGCATTGGATGGGTTTAGCTTATTTTTTTCCTGTAGCTTAGAAACAGCAAATTGCCAGAAAATTCCTGTCTTCCCTTCTGTCTGCTCTCGTATGTCAGCCCCTCCAACTATCCAGTATGCTTTGTTAAAAGCTTGGGCTTTTTGTTTACTTTACTTTTATTAAATTGTCCAAAAAACAGTCACTGGGGGAAGACAGACATACATGCACACAAGTAAGGCTACTGTAAAAATAAAGAGTAATTATTAGGAATGCTGTAAATTGATTACTTAAGTCATTATTAAGGCTGCTTTTAAAAATAATTAGGAATTATGTGTGAGGAGCTGATAGTAAGTACTTAGGTAGAAAATGGTAGAAACTGAAAATCAGAAAGGGAGGGAAGCAACTCATGGGCATTGTATGTCTCTCAAAGTTGAGGAAGATAAGAAAGTATTTGTGGTAGTGTACAAGGAACAAAAACAGCCTGAGCAATGTCTGAATGAGGGGGGATAAACTGATAGCAACACAAGAGATACCAGATCTTCCCGTGTGCACACCATTCCCAAAAACAGGCAACACACTTGCAGGAAAACTGAACCTCCACTAAATTTCAGCCAAGCAGATGCCAAAAAGAAGCTGAGAAATGCAAAATACATCAGAAGTGCCTCTCTGATGTGCTGTGCCTGTGGAAGGGAAAGGAGCAGGCAGGGACAGGGTTGGGGTGGCACTGAGTGGTGGCAGCAGGAAAGCTGCTGGTCCATGGTGCAGACATCAGGGGAGCAAAAGCTCCTGACAGCTCCTGGAGATTGGTGAGGCCCAGGTGTCACCAGAATGGCTTCAAAGAGCTGGAGTAGCTGTCAGGGAGAAATTGGTGGTGAGGGTGGGCAGCCCTGGCTCAGGGTGCCCAGAGCAGCTGTGGCTGCCCCTGGGTCCCTGCAGTGCCCAAGGCAGGGCTGGACACTGGGGACAGTGGAAGTGTCCCTGCCGTGGCAGGGGTGGGATGGGATCATCTGTAGGGTCCCTACCAAGCCAAGCCATTGTGGGAGTCTCTGTTTCTATGACCTCAGCAGTATCTAAGAAGAAAAAGGTGGTGAAGCAAAGCACAGCAGGTAACAAACAGTTTGCAAGGAGGATAAAGGAGAGTAAAGCACCTGCCAGTGTCACATGGGACCCAGAAAAAACACAGAATCACAGGAAGTGCTCCTGTTATCCTAGCTCTCAAGACATGGATAAAACTGTGTACAGCAGTGAAAGAACTTACATTTCTGTCCCAAGTGTTTGGGAAACAGGCTGGCACACTCGTGATGCCAGAGTCAGCCCCTTCTTCTCCTCAGCTGTCTGTTCAGGGCTCTCCTCCTCTTCCTTCTCCCTTTCTGTCCCCTGCACTCTGACATGTGCAGAGCACCCTGCTGCAGGATTAGCCTGTGGTTTGGCCCTGTGCAGGAGCCTCACCCAGGGCAGCCCAGGTGCCAGGTGTCCCTATGTTGGAGTCAGTGAGAAATCGGAGTGCAGGGGTTGAATTAAAGCTTTTGGATGCATTGAAGTATATTAAGCCGCTCACACATAAGGTAGAGGTGTAAGTTTATGTTTTAGAATAAGTAAGTGAGTCAGTAA
>JAODLH010001543.1:56934886-56951194 GCA_027575645.1 Cossypha caffra | reverse complement strand
CCAGCCTGGCTGCCCTCCTCTGGACATGCCCCAACCCTTCAATGTCCATCCCAAATTGGGGTGCCCAGAACTGGACAGAGCACTGAAGGTGTGACCAGAGCTGAGCATGGGGGAAGAACCCTGCTCCTGCTGGCCACACCATTCCTGATCCAGGCCAGGATGCTGTTGGCTTTCCTGGCCCCCTGGCCACCCTGCTGGCACATGTTGCTGCTGACCAGCACCCCCAGGTCCCTTTCACCACTGCCTGAAGCCCAGTTCTCTTCTTTCCCCACTCATCTCGTGAGTGGGACAGTGCTGAGGGAGCCAAATTGGCAGGGGGCTGCTCTGACACTGGTTCTTGTGCTGCCAGCCCCAACCTCAGCCTCACCTGATGTGGTGTTAAGTGGGCACTGGCTTTCACACAACTCACAGAACGACTAGGTTGGAAGAGACCTTCAAGATCAAGTCCAACTCATGCCCTAACATCTCAACTAGACCATGGCACCAAGTGCCACAAGGAGTCTTTTTTTAAACACACCCAGGGGTGGTGACTCCACCACCTTCCAGGCAGACCATTCCAGTGCTTTATCACTTTCTGTGAAAAACTTTTTCCTAATATCCAACCTGTATCTCCCCTGGCAGAGCTGTGTCCTCTGGTTCTGTCAGCGCTGTCTGGTGAGAGAGACCAACCCCCACCTGAGCACAGCCACCTTTCACGGAGCTGTAGAGAGTGATGAGGTCACCCCTGAGTCTCCTTTTCTCCAGGCTGAACACCCCCGGCTCCCTCAGCCCTTCCTCACAGGGTTTGCGTTCCAAGCCCCTCACCAGCCCTGTTCCTCCTCTGGACGTGCTCAAGTGTCTCAATGTCCTTCCTAAAGGGAGGGGACAGAACTGGATACAGCACTCAAGGTGTGGCCTCACCAGTGCCAGGTACAGGGGAAGAACGACCTCCCTGCTCCTGCTGGCCACACCATTCCTGACACAGGCCAGGGGCCATTGGCCTTCTTGGCCACCTGGGCACACGGCTGGCTCATGTTCAGCTGTCCATCAGTGCCCCTAAGTTCCTTTCTGCCTGGGCACTGTCCAGCCACCCTGTCCCCAGCCTGTAGCACTGCAGGGGGTTATTGTGGCCAAAATGCAGGACTCAACACTTCAACTTGTTAGATTTCCTGGGGCAGCACTAGCACTGCCAAACATTGAGGCTCTAAACAGAATAATGGGGGTTTTGTGTGTGTGCTCAGGTGGTGTTTTCATGTGACAGAGGTTTTGCACAACAGCTCTGCAAGCTGCAGCTCATAGTGCCAGGATGAACTGGCCAGGTGAGCACTGAATTCTGCCCTAACAAGGAAAAGGCCAACACAGCAGCTGCAGTTACCTGGTGCTACTGTAAAGAAAGTTGAAAAGATACAACAAGGGAGGGTGGGGGTGTGCTTGCAAGATAAAAATCAGTATTTTGTGCTTTGTTGTTGCTTGTGCTGGAAGCACCCCAGGAACAGCCCATCCAAAGCACCCTGGGGAGGAGGAAAAGGGTTAATGGTCATGAACAGCCAAAGACATTCTGATTTGCTCTAATGAGTACAGCTCCAACAGAATTTTAGACTTAGAAATTTCCCCCTTCAAAATTAAGCAATAGCTGTAGATGAGAAGACTACACCTGTCCCTTGAGAGAGGACAGATCCAGACTCTTTAATCCAAGGTCAGGGTGGATAAACACGTGTTTTCCCGCACTAAACTGGCTGCAAGCAATACAGAAATGCAAACGTGCATCACACAGAGCTGTTTGACTTGTTTTCCTCCCTGCTGTGTAACCACAGCACTCCATCAGGTGTCAGTTACCAAACACAGGATCAGTGTTTCCCCCAGCACAACTGCCAGCCAAGGAGAAAAACTTCACATTATATATTTAACCTGCTACAAAGTATAACTTCTGCTTAATTGCTGCCTTCTCCCATCTAAAAGGTATGAAAATATCTTTCCAAGAGGAATACAAAATAATCCATGATACAACATTAGTTCCACTTATAAAGACATGAAGATCTTATTTATGTCTTCTGTAAGTCAGAATACAAAACAGTATTAATACAGTAGTTTTCTTAACATCACCGGTATTGAACATCAGATTTTCAGGTGTAAATTTCAGCCTCTTCTTTCCAGAAGGGCTAAATTTCCAAAGAGCAGGTTTTTTGCAAGTGTGAATTTGAATAAACCCCTTCAAATGCTGACAACTTATGGAATGTGTCCTCAGGAAAACACACTGCCAAGTATATTAAAATGTGTAAACATAAAAATAATTTAAGACTGAGACTGCTAATCTGCAGTCTCTTTCAAACTGATTGCAGTCCTTTATTTCTCTCTTGTGACCGCCCTGAGGCGGTTTCATGGCTCAGGAAATAGCTTGTACCTTAGCGCTGGGCGCAGGCTGGCCCTGCAGAGCGAGGAGGAGCTGCCAGGACGCTCAGAGCAGCTCTGGCTGGGCTCCCAGCCCCGCGCACGGCTCGGCAGCGCTGCTGGCAGAGCTCGCTCTCCCTCCAGCACCTGGATCCCCGCGGGCACGGCAGAGGGCGTGCCCCGCTCTCTCAGTCACTGTCGTACTCCTCGATCCTCAGCTCCTCCTCCTCCAGCATGGCCTGAGCCGCCATGGGCTGCGGCTGGCTGCCGGGCAGGTCGCTCCCGCTGGACTGGCTGGAGGGCAGCCCCTCGCCATCGTCCCCCTGGAACAGCTCCGGCAGCCCGGGCTCCTTGTCGCCCAGCGCTTCCAGCTGCAGCCTGCGGAGCAGCACAGCGGTCACCGGGGGCAGGGGCCCAGACACAGCCTCCTGCAGCGACCGCTCAGTGGCACACTGTATTCTCTGCCAGCACCCCCGGGGGAGCAAACACCTGCATTTCTCTGTACTACTGCACACTGAACAGATGGAAAAGGATGATAGTGTTTTCAGCAGGAAATCATCCCTCAGATCAGAGATACTGTGACACCCCACCGACTTACTACTGCAGATACAAAATATCAATATCCACGGGCATGCTGCAGGAAAACTTAAAAGGGATGAGGAGTTACAACTAATCACCTAGGGGTGCAGACCAGGGGGATTACAAAGAAATACACCCCTTAGGAACATTCTCCTTCTTCCCTGACTAACAACCAAAATGGCTTTTCATACAACAGCTGGGGAACAGGGTGGTTCTTGGAAATACAGCTTGGAAATCCACAGTTCAACTCAGCAGCAGCACCAGGGACAAGTAGGAGATGCTCTGTCAGATGCCTCATAATAAACTATGTCCTGGTTAGGAGATGACAGTTTGTCTCAGTGTGCTGTGAACTTGATTCTTTGCTAGAAACACACCAATTAATAAAACACCTTTTAAATTCCAGAGCCATAACAGCTATAAAGTATAAGTGAGGCTCTGCTAGGGTAAATGAGGGCTCACGAGTCAGAACAGAACTCCTCATGCCATGTCACCCCTGTGGCTGCACACCCAGCCTGTGAGGAGGCCACTGCACTCTCACAGGAAAAGCCCTGGGTTTTCAGCAATCAGTAGATATAGCCTTACAAAAAAACATGCATTCTGAGCCAAGGTTTACTCTAAGTAGCCTTATAGGCAAAACTTCTACAAGATTAAACCAGTGTAGCAATCCAATTTTAGATGAAATAGCTCATTAAATAATAGTTTAAAAATACTTTGTCTTTGAATGTCACATCACAGAGTTACTAAATTAAAGGGTTCTTCCCTTTCACATATGACACAGTCTCACTTTTCTAACTGCAGGCTGAAGTTCAGCTTACCTCCCAAAATGTCTTTTCAGTGGCAGCCTCCCCACGTCTTGGATAAAAGCAATCTGAGCTAAGAACAAAGAACCACCACTATCATATTAGGTAGATCATAACAAACAGGCAGTTGAACATACAGGAAAATAAACAATAAAAAGTTGAGTATTCCTTTATATATTTAAAATATTTTACATAGCAAAACACCATGCGCGTAACTGGTTGTTTTCCAAACGGTTGCAGTTTACCACAACACATTTACAGATGGCCTACAGACAAAATCCAAATCCCTGACATTCATCCCATGTTTTTATCATGGAGAGCTATTATTCCACAGCCTACAAAATTCACTTACCCTGATACCAAGGCCTTAGTTAAGACGTGATACTTTTTATAAGTAACAATTAAAAAGCATAAGTGACCTAGATCTCTAAATACTAATTTTTGCATCATGTACCACACAAAGTAAATTTTGCTGCATGAAGGGTTTGCTAATGGATTATCTCAGATTTAGCTTCTTTTTTAATGCACTTCAAACTTGAATTTTGCTTCTTTCATCTGTGAAAAGGCTTTTTGAGGTGTTGCAAGTCTGTTGCTGTTACTAGAAAGGGATCAGCAAGCAACGAAGATCTAGTCAATATTGCCTACTAGGTTTCCTAAACTCTTCTTATCAAATCCTCCAGCAAGTATAAAATAAAAGCCCTAAGCCTAGAGAGCACCTTAATCACTAAAGTTTGACCAACCCACCAGGGCAGCTTTAATTTTGGCTGTGGAACTAGAAGCATCTTTGGGTATCACCTACATAACATTTACCAGGGGAATGTTTTATACTGAGGCAAAAGAATAAACAGTATTGACCTTCTGGCTGATGCAATTTGTCAGTATGTTTCGGCTGTAAAAAGAACACAAGATCAAGAGTTACCTTGACCCATCTTACCTTGGTTTCTCATTGGGTTTGCTAACATAGCAAGATAAGGCAGCAGCTCTGTCTGAAGGCACTCAGGTGGTAAACAGAAGCTTGAAAACAGAGATTTTGCAGCAAGGCAGTTTTCCTGATACTGTAAGAGTTGGGAAGTGGGGAGGGAACCACAAGTAAAAAAAACTGGTAAACCATTATGACTGTAGATGTTTTGTACTATATAACACAGACTTTCTTCCTGCCTGCCACAGGGAGCTACTGAGAAATGAGACCAGATACACAAAAGGTAAACAGTTAACACACCAATCATAAAAATGGTAGAATCTTTCACCTTTGCCTTTTAATGCGCATTAAAATTAAAATAAACCAAACCTACTCCTTGATTACAGAATTCCCAGCCCACCCAGGCCAATGCTTTTTGCCAACATATTAGTTCAAATGCAAAAAAATGCCAAGACCTGCTGTGTCACCTGTTATTTCTGATAAACACATAAACCTAACAGCAGAAATTTCTTACACTTATACAACAGTTCAATGTGCTTCAAACTGCACAAAACCAAACTCAATTCCAGAAATAGTTAACAGCATTCCAACTCCAATTGTCTCTCTATTTGTTTAGGATTAAGACTCTCCCAGGAACATGTCAGCTTGGACACAGACATCAGACTTTGTCTGGGGCCTGCAATTTGTTTTTACATTAAAAGAGTGATGCAAACTGCTCTTCCAGCAAGTGCTTTATAGAACCAGATTATCTCAAAATAGGGTGTTTGACAAGTTTAGCTGTGTGATTGAATTTCACCCCTACTACTCAACAGTCACACCTCAGGAGAAAAGACAATTAAGAAGAAATAAAATCAAGGATTTACCTTTTTATGGATCAAAAACCACTGGGGTTTATGCAAGGGTCGGAACCCCATGCCCCCCTGCTGGTGGGCAGAGGCTCTGGACGTGTTGGAGTGGATCACCCCCCGGGTGGCCACGGAGGCACTGTAGCTCTCCATCACAAGCCGTGTCTGAGAGAGAAACGGGGCTTTGTGTGAGCTCCAGGCAGCTCATCTGCACTCAAACACACTCAGCAGCTGCACTGGCACAACATGCACAGCAGTTTAAAGTCTAGATTGCTGCAAAACTTGTATTCCAAGCAGCTGAGGAAAAAAAGGAACAGCTGGATTCCTTCTCAGCACAAACACATTCTACTCAAAACTACTTCGTAGAGTACCCTACAAACAGTACAACCCACTACAATAAAATGCTGACAAAACTAGACAAATCTTTGGCTCTGCATCTCTTCTGCCACTGATGTACTTTGGAATTCATTTACAATTCATGTCACTCACACCCCAAGTTTGCAGCAAACTTTCCAAAATGCAAAAAAAAGTCAGGAGGCTCAACGTCAAAGTACTCAAAAACAAGTGTGTCCCTATAAAAAGATAACACTTACACTCCAGTTACTACAAAGGACATCAGCAGTGCTCAAGTATTCACTGGCTCTCACTACATCATCTATATCAGAAAAAAAGTCCACGTAGTTCTGGTGAAGGTATAGATTGAACATGCTTCCAGACATATGTGATTTTTCCACAATATCCTGTTAGGAAGAAGAAAAGTTTGGATTTTACAGGTGGGTAAGGAGAAGGATCCTGTGTATAAAAAGCTGTGACACATCTAGGTCAGGGAGCTGGATCACAAGGTCTGTGCAGCAATGCCCAGACACAAGGAGCTGGTTTGCCCCTGTGCTCCCTTCCAGATGAGTGATTCTCTAACTCAGGCTGAATGCACGCCAGCTGAGACCAGTGACAAAACCCCTGTGATTGAGGATTTGCACCCATCACCCAGGACCAGCTGAACCCGTGGAGCCACTGCAGGATGGATTCACCTCGGGCTGGATGAGCAAGGTGTCCCGGTGGTGCTTGGACAGGTGAGCAGGCAGCTGAGGACACTCTGCTTCTGACACTGCTTCTCCTGAAAAGGATTGCACAGGCTTTAGTCTTCATCTTCAGAAATGTTCTTAGCAACTCTCAGCTCCACCAGCAGATAATTATAGCATTTTCCACTCCCAGAAAGCTCTGGGACAGGCACAGGTACTGAATTATTAGTCAATATCACACAGTCATCAACACACAATTAGTTGTAATAAGCTTCACATAACAAATCTAATCAAATTATTTTTGTATTCCCTTACCCACTACTTCTCCTCAGTTGGTTTGGGAGCCAGTATTGTGAATTACTACCAAAATGTGCACAGCCAGTGGCATTAAGGACCCTGATTTAGCTGATTTTATACTGCTGTTACTGGCCAAACATCCAGACAGAGGCCATCTGAAGCCTTCTTCAGCTAGTAGCAGCTGACATGCTTTGCCCACTTTGAAACAGAGAATAAGTAAAAGTTTTCTTACTTTTGCAATAAATAATTTTCCCCAGAGCATGGAAAAGAAAAATGGATGCATCCTTGCCACCAATAGCTTGTATCTCCTGGTATTCCGAGGTATCACGTTTACTTTTCTTTCTTACTTTGGATACTTCTGCTTCCTCACATTTTATTGTGGAGCTCTTCTTCTTTGACCAAAATTCTTTCTCCAATGAGCAGTCTATCAATGAAATAAAAAATGAAATCAAGACAGAGTACATGATTCTGCAGAAGTTTTCTATTATGCTGCTACTGCTGATGTTCTGTGTGAACAAACAGTACTCATGGAAGGAACAGAGCAGGCTATATAAACAGGAGCACAATGAGAAAACTTATTTATTAGGAACACAACCCAGTCACCTAAATTAGCATCCTTCATTAGCTTCATTCCACTTCTGTCCCTTAAGCCACAGCTGAGGTACCAAGTACTTTCCTGAACAATAAATAGATGTCTTTGAAAAAAGCATTCAGGTTTATCCCTTCTAGCTCTGATGCATTCCCCACCTGACCACATTTAGAATTTCATTATGTAAATTATATTTCAATTACATCCTGTTATTTCAGTTACATCCTGTTTACTTAAAATTTTGTCTTCTACTGGCATTATCTGTACATTAACCTCCCAAATATAAAGTGGCAAGAGAAAACCTTTCATTTAGGTGATTCTTCCAACTGCCTACCATCTTCCACAAAGTTTTGAGCTTCATGAACTAAAACCCTTATTCTACTCTAGGTTAAAAAACTTTAAAGTTTTCACCCTCAATTTCATTTTGCGGCATTTGAATGTTTCTTACTGAGCTAAAATAAATTATCCTTCAGGTATTTATTTTTCTTTTCTCCCACAATTACCATGGATCCATTCAACCCATTAAGAGTTGAGTTACAAAGTGAAAGTATCAGTTGTATTTACATAGACACACACATGAAGAAACACACCTTAGGCACATAAAAAAATGTAACAAATAACAAATGGTGCATGCTCAGGAGACCAGCAAGGAGATGGGGCCAATCATTCACCTCACTGAAACGCCTGCACAGCTAAAGATGTTCTGTTCAAACACTTTCTCAGTGTTAGAGAAAATGAGAGAGGGGAACGTTCAGTGTGCTGTGACTCCCACAGTCCACACACAAGAAGCTCTAAAGTCATATCCCTCTGTTTTCTCCCCAGTTCTAACTCTCGTGGTTTTACATTTCTCCACGGTAACTAATTAAAAATTACACACACTGGTTTATTTCAATATTATTTAGATTTTCTGGAGGATGTGTCCAGCATGCTCTTCTCAGATATCACCAATCCAATATTCAGTCATACTAATGGCATAATCACCACACTCACAGCAAACCTCTGTTTTTCTGATTCACACAGAACAATCCAAGCTTGGTACACCTGAAGGCATCACCAGAATAACTGACCTTCAAAGTATGCAAGTTAAATGTAGAAACTTCACTTCCTGCCTTGTGTAATATAACTAACACTGCCCAGCTACTTTCAGTATACCCTAAATCTCAAAGTACAACACTCCCTCTTAAAAAATGGACTTGAAACTACCTTAAATTTTTGTATTCCATGAGCACATTTTCTATTTGCAAAGCAAATGGGAGGAAAAAAAAAGTGACAGAAACAATACCATTACTAGCTGTACCACGTATAGCAGAAGGAAACTGATGAGCCTGTTTCCTTTGCTTCAATGATTAACATTTAATTTAATTTCACAGCCCTGAGAATGAACAACACATGCCAGAGTACTGCTTTTAGAAATGCAACTCATATGCACTGGTTCCTTAACAATTATGACTTGTAAAATGCTCCTGAAATAAGCAGTTTGGGAAATGCAAAAACCAAGCAATGAAAGCATCCCCTTCAAACTAAGGCTGCATGGTAGAAACTTTGAACAGCGAACACAAATAGCAAAGATACCAGGAAGAAAGGAGGGCATCTCATCAAATGACATCAGCACATGCACACATGTCATGGTTTAGCCCCAGCCTGCACCAGCTGAGCCCCACTCACACCCCCACACACCCTGTGTTTATTCCTGCTCCACAGAACCGTGTCAAGAATGTTTTTGCAACTCACCCGCCTGTGCTGCAACTGTGAACAGAATATGTTTTCAGCAAAAATGGTCAAAATATCACTTCACTTAACAAAACCTTAATTTTTACCTTTCATAGAGGAAAACTGAAGGCTGTTTATTGCACTTCTTATGTCACCTGAACAACCTCTGCAAAGCAACTCCAGAGAAGCTCTATCAAGGGCGTAATTCTTCTCTCTGCTCTACAAGGAAAAACAGCATTTAAAGCAATAGAAGAGCAGGAAAAGGAGTATTTGAACATGGTTCTGGGAACCCACCTCTCACACACACCATGAACAGGCACATGAGTATCCACCTGTGTTTAAACTATGGAATACTGCAACCTTTCAAAAACTTAATTCATTTAAGCACGCTGTCACCATTTATATAACAATATTAAAGAGAAAAATGCACACAACTCTTCGCAAGGTGTCACTCGATATGGTATTTGCTTGTAATCAAAACAGCTCAGGAATAATACAGGATTTATGTTCCTGACCTCTTCTGGCAGTGCTGGATAGACGAAAGATTATATCTCTTCCTATTATTTGTTTCATTCTTATAGTTACTGTAATAACCAGAGTAATTTCCAGAAGCAATTTTGTAGATTCGGACCAGAGATTAAGCGAAACTGATCTTCAAAACAAGGTACTTGTCCAGCTTGTACCTTGCTTTCTGTGCCCCCCTCCCCGGGGGTAATTTTTTTTTGGGGGGGGGAGATGTGGGGCTCTGCTACCAAAGATCAAATTCAGTAACAAAAATAACATATTTGTGAATGGTACCTGCACTGCACAGAAGTTATGAGCTCTGCCAACTTACCATACTGGCTTCTGCTGCAGCTATTCGATTGAGAACTTTCATCATATTTGTTGGTGCAATGGGCTTGAAACTGTTGAATTCCATTAAAAAAAAAAAATTAGTTTCTAAGATCTCAGTTATTTGAATCATATTTTAATGAGATGGAAGGTCTTACCTAATATTGAATATACACAACTCCTCTACAATTTCTGGGGGGAACAGTGACCTCTGGTTGCTGTCTCCACTGAAGTTATCTGAGATTATAAAGACCAGGGGGCACCTGCTTGTACGAACGAAACTCCTGCATTGCAAAACACCAAAATGAACAATGATGAACAGCAATGATGAACAGCAATGATGAACAGCAATGATGAACAGCAAACTCCAGCTCTGCAAGCTGCTAATAACTAACAGCTTATTTGCCACTGACCTGAGTATTTCATGCAGGCTGCCAGGATCTCGGTAGAATTGGTTAGGAATGTCCTGTCCAAAACAAAGAGCTGCAGTCATTACACTCAGATGTAAATATTCTCTTCCACAGACTGACTGTCATGGTATACTGCATTGCCACACGTTTGTAACTCCTGGTTTGCTTGGTGCCAACCACATTTAAACATAGCTAACACTGGAGTAGGCCAGAGGAGCAGCAGGGGAAACAACCCCGAAGCACAGTATGTCTCATCAGGGAAAACGACAGCCTACAAGTAACTGTTTTCTTGCTGCCTCAGTTTCCTAAGGCACAGCCTTGGGTGACCATACTGCCTCGAAAAAGAATTTTACCCGGAGGACAAACACTCCAAGAAGCAGATATCTTAAGGAAGAGGGGCAGGACACCCATGTCAAGTGTGACAGGACCTGAAGAAGGTGACTTTTTAAAGACAAAAGTCATGAGACTCTCTCATGAGACTCTGTTTCCTAAATTCTATAGCGCACTGCGTTACCCTGCCAGAATTTCTGTCTGTTTTGGTCTTGAAAGTTTACAGAAAACCTGACAACCAATTTCTAAAATTTCTCTCATGAAAAGTATTGAAAAGTTCAGAAAGAAATCGCTGTTATACACACTATACACGTACAAATAAAGACTTGTCCTGTGCCTGCCCACAAACCCTCAGTTCACACCTGTGCCCTAAACACCACCACCTGTGTAAAACCAGGCAGAAAGTGCTAAATTTCAACTGTTCCTGCTTGTGCTCTTTCTCACGTGTCCCCTACACTCTCCTGCATCGTTAAAGAACAGGAATAGTGGTGAGTTTTCCACTCTTCCTGTTTATACAAATATACATTTCTATAAACTTAATCATCCAGAAACATGGATACATCTTCTCAATATTGTTTTCTCTACTTTTTGATACTCTGTTATATATTTCTGTGCCCAAACCAGACTCCCATTTCTGCCTGACTACTTGCTTCTGTGGCATAACTAACTACAGGTAGGATGTGGCTCTAGACTGCTGTAAAGACTCAAAAGGAAAGAGGATCTCATCTGCAGTAAAGCAGAATAACTTTGGGAAACACCAATCCAATATCTAGCTAGTCAGCATGTCAGAATTACAACAAAAGGTACTGTTTTAAACACAATATTTCACAAGTTTTCACTTACTTCAATAAGAATAAGCTTTTTGTCACTTTCTGAGGACTCCCCAAGCATCTGAAGTTTGTTATATTTATTTGCTCTTAATAGAAAATCTTGAAAGAGAGCTGCTTGGGCCTGACTCGGAAACGTATGAAAATTCGAGTCTGAAAAAGAAAACTAATTAAAAATATATATTCTATATTATACAAAGTAAAATACAAATGCCCACACAAAACAAAACTCACCCATGCTATTTTCTGACAGCAGCACTGAACAAGCCCTTTGGCAAACATGTGACAAACACAGGAGAATTTTTAAAGGGGTGTGATTCAACTGAGGACCCAGACAAAGACAGTCACCTGTTTTCATTTATTTGGTTCAAATTATATCCAGGCTATTACAAAGTTCTCCATACTGATTTGTACTGTCAATTATTTTGGACTAAACACTGTAAAAAAAACTAAATCCCTTTCCAGACAAAAGCAACAGGAAGATTCTCAAGGTATGGACTTACATGAACGTGGATCTGATTTCATATGTGACAGACAGAAATTTATCAAAAACACAAGACAGAAAACCCACAGAAGTAACTGGAAGGGGAGGGAAAAGGATAAAAAGAAAAGCCCCCAACATACTTACCATGGCCAAACATATTTCTCAAGTCCTCCTTTGTGAAGTCTAAAGAGAGAGGATTGGTCCATTCCTGCACCTGAAGGCCAAGATCTCTGGCTAGAATTTGCAGAGTTGCAGTTTTTCCACAGCCAGGAGGGCCAGTCAGCAGCAAGACAGAGCCACCCTGACACAGACATACAAAAATATAATCACAAATGTGACAAATAAAGACTGTCAGATGGCTAACGATGAATACTGGTTGAATTTCTCCTATATTTCTCCAGTAATGATCCTCTCTCCCAGTGAAACCCCAGCCACACATTTTGTGCTGTTAATTTATCTACTGAGCACTCAGACAGAGAGAACCAGGCCAGGACTGAGAGCCTTGCTCTGTTCCTAATGCCTCTGGTAAATGAACTGCATGTGACTGCCAGCACAACAGACACTCACCTGGAGAACCAGCTCTGCAAAACACAAGGCAAGGCTGGCAATTGTGTCTAACAATGCCTCTTACCAACCAAGACTAAAAGCATCCTCACCATCCTTTCACTAGTTCAGTGCAACTGGAAATTTGTCATGAGACTTAAAAATTAACCTGGCAGAGACAAAATGCAGCTTCAAGCATACTGAATACTGAAGAGTTGTGATTTATGACTGGATGCCAGAAAACAGTATTTGTTTTCTGACTGTGCTGCACTCTGAGCAGAATCAGAATGTTCCTCTTAGGAGATAAGCCCAAAATAAATACACAAGCTCTAATCTATGTTCTTAGAGTATTTTTTACAATGAAGAACATACACAATCACTATCTCTCTCAGCTGTGGTTCTTCTGTGAACTTGAAATTGCATTCAGCTTGTTTGTACAGTTAGATGCCTCCAGTTGCTAATTTTAGCAAGTTTACCTGCTTTGGCTGCCTCTGAAATATGTGCTTTTTTAACCATGTTTCAACTTCCTCAATCTTCTTCTTCTGCACCGCAAGGTCATTCTGAAACAAGGTTAAAATATGTGAAAGTTATAAATTAAACTTCTGGTTTCCAATGATGAAATTAAAGAACAGAGTAAATGCTGGGTGAAACATCAACAGACATGCTGGTGTGTGTTGCAGTTATGTGTGTGCTCTGCAGAATCAATGTCACAGCTAAGGATGATCACCTCATCCTGTTTCCTCAAACAATCAGTTTTCCATTCTTTGTAATCAGGAAATAATGAGCTATTTATTATTCTTTAAGTAGTAACACTACAGTCTTTTCTGTGTCAGGATACTTCATAGGTATCACTGAGTAGTCCCTTTTACTTTTTTTACTTGAATACTGCAGAGATTTTTGGAACTTCGGCAAACCCCACATAGCTGGGTTTCCCCAGTGCTTGGAATATTGGATGTGTCTGGAATTCACTAACAGGTTCAAGAGTTTACAAGTGGGCTGACAGGAACCAGCATCTCCTGAGCAGCTTTTCCTGTGTATGTCCTACAGAAAAAGAGGTCGCTGGAGTCTGGCAGTGAATCAATCAGCATTCACAGAGAATCAACAACCCAGAAGACTTGTGCTTCACCAGACAGGGTTTGGTGAGAGCCTGGAGGGTGCAGGCTGTGGACAGAGGCACACCATGGTCCCGGAGCAGCTCTCCCACCTGGGTTTCGGGTCGGTATCTCTCCACCCAGGGCAGCTCCTCCCGGGCCTGGCTCCGCCTCCGCCCAGGCTTGGCACGGGGCGGATCCACGGCGCAGGGCTTTGTTCTTTTCCTGGGAGGAGCTGCGGCCTTGCTGCTCTCTGCCCCGGGGCTCGGGGCTCTCTGCTCCTGCCGACGGCTTCTGCCAGAGCCGCCTCTCCTCGCAGCAACTGCGCAGGGGGCAGTTCCTGTGCCTCCAAACAAGTCATCAAACGGACGTGCCAGCCACTCTGCCACCTGCAGGAACACAAATGTCTGAGTAGGAACGCAGCACTCTCCTCCCCTCAGCTGGGCACAGCTGCCCCTAGAAAATGGGAGATTTTAACAAGTGTACAGTGCCCCATGCCTGGCAGTGCCCAAGGCCAGGCTGGACATTGGGGTTGGAGCACCCTGGGACAGTGGAAGGTGTCCCTGCCATGGCAGGGGTGGCACTGGGAGGTTTCACGGACCTGGGGTTCTGTGACTCTTCTGTGGGAAAAAAAAAAGCCAAACTGCATCATTGTGCCAGGAGCATTTTGCAGCAAACTGGTGAATCAGAACAAGTTCAGAACTCCACAAACACACATCTAACCTAACAAAATTAAAAAATAATGGAAAAGCAGTGTCAGCTTACTCAGACCATTTTTACATGATGGTAACGTTCACGCTGTCTCTGTGTAGTTTTCAGTATGTGTCACTTTTCAAAAATAATTACAATGCAACCATTTGTGCATAAAAGTTAGAAGCAGATGGCAGAGGACAGTTATTGAGGCAGCACAGTAAAATCAGCTGCTCTGGGCAGCTTGGCTGAACCAGAGCCTATGCCAGGACACAGAACAATGCTGGCCACAGCACCAGGATTTAGTTCTGGATTAGAGGAACATCCCACTGGGACAGGGCAGCAGACTCATCCCCACATAACACCACGGGGGTCCTGTGGCAGCCCCTCGGTGTGGGGGTAACGGGCTGGGTGCCTCGGTGACCATGTGAGTGACAGCACAGACACAGCACCCCCCAAAAGGGCTGTGAAGCTCTGAACCAGCACAGCAGAGTGCTGGCAGACAGGACATGAGAGCTGGGGTGGCAGGAGGCTCTGCCTGGAACAGGCTCAAACAACTCCAGCAAGGCTCTGTTTGCAAACCCCAGTGGGAAATGAAAGGGGGGAATCACGCTGCTTTTGGGGTGAATAGTGCTGAAACCAGCCTGACTCCTCCACCCCAAAGCTCAACACCCTGGGGGGGAGATGAAGCTGTGGCAGAGCTGGTAAAAGCCCCAGGGGAAGGAACTAGCAAGTGCCACCACTGAGAACTTGTGCAGAGGTGCTGAGCTGGCACAGCCTGGGCACATCTGACTGACCGGGCAGCACTTTAGAATAGAAAAGTCCTGTCCCAAATTTTAGTGGCAGCATCTCCTGACATTTCCCTTCTTGGGAGTGTGGGGATTCCTCCTGCAGTGGGATGATGTGATCTCAAGGTCAGCACTCGAGGCTGAGCCCAATGCACACAGCCTGGGTGAGTAACACCAATCTCCATCCTGCAATTGTTTTTGCTGGCTTTAATACGATTACCTCGATGTTAAAAATCACAGAATCATTATAATAGGCTGGAAAATGCCTCCAAGGTCATCAAAGCCAGCCTTTACTTCATATTTCCAGTGTTCATGTAAGCATATTCACATTTCAGCTACTGCTCCACACTGCACTATAGCAGTGGTTATAGTGCCTGCACTGTGCAGTGAATAACTCTGATTAAGATCTCTTTGTCTAATCATTATTAAACGCATTTTGCATAAACATAACTGGTTCGGCACCCTCAATCCCGCAGGCCACGGGAGGTCCAGTGCCATCTGCACAATCCTGTCCACACGAGCCAGCTCTGGGGCTGGGACCGGACCCGGCTGCACCCACGCCCCTCTCTGAGAGACTCTGCGGGACTACCGGAGGCTTTTCCCCTCCTGCACCTTGTGACTCAGCGGGAGTTTCTGACAAGTTCTGACGCTCGCACCGTGCCCGTGACAGAGCGGCGGCCCCGGCACCGCTACTGCCATACACGCTGCGAATTTACAGAGTCACCGGCAATACCCCCGTGAAAGCGCGGGTCCCTTCCACACGCAGTGACACCAAACCAAAGCTCTGTCTTGGTAAAATGCAGAACAACTCCCACTGGAGAAGAATAAACGACCGGGCTGCCGAGAGCCCCTTCCCCGGACCCACCTCCGCCGGCCTTCCCGGGCCGCTGCCGGACATGCTGGGCCGGGGGGAGCCCTCCGCCTGCGGCCCCGCTGCCGCGCCGGGCCCAGGCGGAGATGCGATGCGGGGCCTGGCACTTGGTGTCCCGGGACTCTGTGTGCCTCGGTGCTCCGGGGGAAGGGAGAGCCGCGCTGTGACTCTCGGTGTGACGCGCTGCTCGGGGGGTCTCGGAGAGCGCTCGGCGCTCCGCTCCGCTCCGCTCCCGGCCGGGCCGCGTCCCCCCACACGGCGCCGAGGGGTCTTTCGTCTCCGCCGGCTCTTAGCTGTCCGCGCCGCGCCGGGCAGCGC
>JAODLH010001543.1:56890309-56901440 GCA_027575645.1 Cossypha caffra | reverse complement strand
CTCACGAAGAACTGTAGTAATCAAATCAAAAAGAGTTGGAGTAATCAAGAGACGTAGCCTGTTTGTCATTTTGGGGAAAGAGTAGGATATTTGCACTTGAAGATGATGAGCAATGCTTAAAACTAAAAGCAGCATGGACAAAGTGAGTGGAAGAAAATTAGTTGGTAGTTCTGTACAGCCTCAGAACTCAGACAAAACCAGCACAGTACATCTCTGAAGCAGAGGCAAAATCCTGGAAGTGCTGCCACAGGGTGCTATGAAGGGCAAAAATGCCAAGTGATGTGATACACCAGCAAGCAGAGTCAGTGAAGAAGTCTATTATTAGCCAGTTTAGCCATGTTTTTGTCTGTGTTTTTGTGGACTCTTCCCTTTGGCGTTGGTGTTTTTTTTTTTTTTATTTTGTGGCAGCATATTTGTTAGATGGAGGATTTGCTGGAAGCTGATGGGACACCAGGGGAACTGCTACAGGCAAGCATAAAGGTGTCAGGTGTTTTTTTGTTGTGTGGACAAAGTCTTCCCTCTAGATATAGGATGCAAGTCTAAAGGAAGATAATGTGCATCTCGGTTTTTGTTGGAGGGGTCTTGGGGTGTTGTTTTTTTAATTTTATTGTTCTATGGCAGCTGACATCCCACCATGCCTGTACTCATGGCTTATACCTGTCCTTCTGGGGGAGCAGCTTGGATTGAACTCCAAACTAGAAAATAATCAGGCTGAGAAAAGCTACATTCAGCTATTAGTAGAGTAGTAGAAATAGTGTAGAAATATGTTTGCAGTGCTGAACTGCTGATCCAGTTTGTGTTACCAAACAAATACATTAACTGTGCATCTTCACTGTGTAATTCCTAAAAAACAAACAAACAAAAAAAAACCAAACAAAAAACCAAAACAAAACAACAAAAAAAAAGAGGATCTAGGAGAGATTTGCTGGCTTCCTTGTTAGGAGGAAATGTATTCTCAACTTTTGTGATACATTTCTTTCTCGTTTTGCTTCTAGAGTGCTAATAATGGAATTTACCTGGTTATGAGATAGTGTAGACTTTTTTTTTGTTATTTCTTCTTCACAGGCTGTAAACCCAGAGGAAGATGAGCTGATAACTGATGTAAATCAAAAACTGAAGGAAGAAATAGATAATATTCCAAGAATGGAGGAATTGCATCCTTCTGTTCCTTCAGATAGCGCACAGCAAGCCACTCCAGGCCAGAGTGAGGTGGCACCTGGTTACCAATCTGGAAGTGAAGAGTGTTGCCCTGCAGCAGCTGAGGAGAGCAGTCCCAGTTCAGTGGAGCAGAGCACACAGAGTGTGCCTGTCACTGCTTCAAGTTACAGAGCACTGTGTGGGGTAGAAAACTGGGTGCCACGAGAGATCAGCCTTCTTCCTGATGGTGATCAGCTGCCACCACTTCTACTTGCACTGGGTGAAAGAGGGAAAGGTAAAATGGGGTAACATTTTGAGAGAGTTGTTAATATTTACTCACAGAATCCTAGAATCGTTTGGGTTGGAAGGGACATTAAAGCTCATCCAGTTCCACCCCCTGCCATGGGCAGGGACACCTACCACTATCCCAGATTTATAAATACACACTCATGTGCATGCAATTTTTGTTTTAATATAATTCACATGTAATTCATTTGTTTAAAAATGGATTGTTGGGTAATGGCTGTGCATTTTTAACAAGATCAGTATGTTAATGGCATTATGGTGGTGGCTGTGCTCATGAGAGGTACCTGGCAGAATCAGGGTATGGATAAAGAGTCAGCACACGTTCAGTCAGGGATTTCCAAAGGAAGAGTAGCCCTGGTTTGATCTTTGTTAGAACCTTCTGCTTCAGTTCTATATGTTCCTTGAATCTTAGGGTAAGCTGTTCCCTGGTTGATCTGTAGCTATTCAAATGCTGGGAATAACTACCAGGGTAGGAGGATGGGATGACTGTCATAAAGTGAACTGATTCTTGGTTTGGGTCATTGGCTGGTATATTGAAGCAAATCATGTGTTAATTTATGTAGATCTTCTGGTGGAGGAACATCCATTTCACCAAAAGGTCACCTTGCTGCTTGGGGAAGGAGGTCCTAACCCATTGACTTTTATTCTAAATGCAAACTTGCTTGTCAATGTGAAGCTAATAACATGTAAGTATTGCACATTTTCTTTTCCATTAAATCAAGCCTTTTTTGTCTTCTGTCTGCAAAACAGCATTACTGTGGTATCTTATCTTTTTAAAGATTCCTCAGAAAAGTGCTGGTGCTTCTCAACAAATGGACTGCATGGTTTGGGTCAGGCAGAAACTGTCATTCTGTTGCAGCGTTTGCCAGATGAAGATATTTTCCCTAATGAAATATTCAAATTATTTCTTGACATCTATAAAGATGCAATGAAAGGTGTGTCATTTTAATGTCTAACTTTCTCTTATGTGGTATAATCTTGCTGATCTTTAAAACCTGAAGTTGATAGGTAATTTTTCTGGAATTATTTGTCTAATGATTCTGTTGAAAGAGCTTGCAGTGTTAGACTAGAGTTCTAAATAAGAGAAACAAAATAATTGATGTTTGTTTCATATACTGCTGTAAATATCCTGTTTGCAGGGGTTTTTTGTTGTTTAGTCGTATTGGAGTGGAGATTCTGGGTATGAGCCCTTGAGTCTGTTTTTTTTAGGACACCTGGCGCTTCATTTGTAGAAGTAAAGTGCTCATAAATGTAAATATTTTAGATCTGTTGATCAAAACTCACCAATTGATGTTTTTAGGACTTTTGGCACTTGTATGGAGAAGCTTAGTTTCATAGTCAGGGTCATTTAGTGGTGAAGCACTTATCTGTGGTTCTTATTCTGTGGGTGTAGGTGCCTGCCAGAATTCAGGAAAATGTGAGATAAATGGTGGGCTTGCAAGTCTGTCAGAGGTCACTGCTTAGAGCAGCTCTTTGGCACTGAAGTGTGACTGACCCAGATCTGTAAACACTCTCCATTCCTCTTTCTGCAGGAAGGTTCATAAAAAATATGGAGAACATTACTTTTACAGAAAACTTTCTCAGCAGCAAAGAGCATGGAGGATTCCTGTTTGTTTCACCAACTTTTCAGAAACTTGATGATCAGATTCTACCAGATAACCCTTTTCTTTATGGCATTCTTATCCATAAGCTGGAAATACCCTGGGCAAAAGTGTTCCCAATCCGTTTGATGCTGAGACTGGGAGCAGAATATGGGGGTGAGTTTTAATGGCTTCAGTAGCTGTGCAAATGTAAAGTTCCCTTTGAAAAATACAAGTGGTTGTTAGACAAGCAAGCTGTTTTGAAATCATTTTTGCAGTGTTTTATATTACACTTGTAATATAAAACCCAATAAAATCCAACATGCAGAACCACATAGTTCATTGTCCTGCTAGACTTCCTTGATTTTTTTTGTTCTCTTAGCTGATGAGAAAGCTAAGAAACCAAAATTGGCAGTCAAATATAAAGTTTTTTTTTGGTTGTAGGAGAAAAGTTTGATGGGATGTTCAAAAGCCCAGTTTACAACTCTGATAAAATGATTATTTCAGTTAAATTATTTGAGTTAAGTTTATTGGCAAAATACTACAGCTTCATAAACTGACTAAAGGTATTTATTACTTATAAGGATAACTTATTAATACATTGGAAATACCTAAGCATGTAAAAAGGCTGTAGGCTACCCTTGTAGAAGCAGGAAGTAAACCTGTACCTGTCACCTGTTCATGGATTTTTTCTGGCTCTACCAGCCAGATCCTGTCTGGTGGTGACAAGGGTGACAGCTGCTTTGTTGTTCTTTCTTTTACCAAACCATTTGCTGTGTTTTGTTTTTTAAACCAATTTTGTCAAATATAACTGTGTGGGGGGGAACCACACAGTGGCTGAGAATTAGAGAGGGGCACTACTTCCTCTGGCTGGTCAGATATTAAAATTTAGAGACAGGTTATAGCTGAAAAAGAAATGTAAAACTACTTGGAATAGCGAGTTTTAGAGTTGTTGACAGGTAAGCATGACCTTTTTTCTTCCTAGCCTATCCAACTCCTGTGGTAAGTGTCAGGCACCGGAAGCCACTCTTCGGAGACATTGGACACACGATCATGAATCTGCTTGTTGTGAGTAGATGCTTAATTATCCTCCATTCCTGTTGGAATTAGAATTGCATTAAGTATCCTCCAAACAAATTCTGAGTCCTGAAAGCACAGCTAATGTTTGTGTTCTTCATACTTAACTTAAAACTGGTGAGGGAGTTTAAAAAGCTGTTTGTTTCACCTTGTATTGTTATGCTCTAGTTCTGGTGGTGAAAAAAGGCTTTTAAAGAGTGAGGAGATGTTGGATTTGTGTTGATGCTGGTAGTTATCATTGTTCAGATGCATTTTTCTCTTCTGAGCGTCATGTTGCAGGGATTCTGCTCCTAAATGTGACAATTTTAAATGTGAAGAAATGGTTGATAGGCAGATGCTGTGGGCTAACTGCAGTAGTAGTTACTTTATCAGACAAACTTAACCTTGCCACAGTTATTCAGCTTGACTGTCTTTTGTGAAGGACTTATTGGCAAAATCATAAGTCAGGTCTGGAATTCATGCCATTCCCTGTGGAAGCTTTCCCTTTTCCTCTGTTGCCCAAATAATTTGATTTCAGATTGCAGTAAGCCTATGTTCCTGACCAGAAACCTTCCTCTTCTGATAGATAGAACTTCCAGGTCTTTCCATCCAACATTCAGGGCAAGGCTGTGGAAAGCAGGGCAGGTCTCATTTAGGCAATCACTGGATCCTCTCCTGGGTCTCAAGACCATCGTAGCTGAGATGAAACTGCAGTCTTTGCCCCCCTTTTCCTTTTTGCCAGCACAGGTGTGCAGAGCACTGTGTAAGGAACCAGCTGGAGGAGGTGAACATCTAAGAACAGCAGATTTCCTCTTGCTGTAGGAGTCACACTGTAATTCATGAGCCAGCTCCCAGCCTCGCTGTGATGTGTCAGTGCACCCTCAGACTCTGGGCAGCCTGCTGCTGAGTGGGGCTTCTGTGCAGCTGAAAAAAGCCTCTTTAAACTTTTATTCCAGTAAAAGCAAATGAGACCATTTCATACCTGATGTTCTGGAAATAAACAGAATTTTGCAGAAGTGGGTGAGGTGATGGGTCATTACTTCTGTCACAGAAAGGGCTAAGAAACTGCAGTGTTCAGTCTGTAAATCAACAAGTTAGAGCTGTAGGGGACAGGCTGTGAGCCTGGAAACAAACTCATCTAGGTGGTGGCTTCCACGCTTCACTTTTCTATCAGAGAGGGAGGGTGTTGAAATTTTCCTTTCCCTAAAAGGCTGGGATTCTAATGTGTATGAAGTAGCCATAAAGTTAATAATGCATTGGTTAATAGAGCTAATTTGTCAGTGCTCTGGATTTGTTAATATATTCGCTGAGGTGCCTGTCACACACACCCAGTGGGCAAGAAGGGATCTCTGAGTTTTCAGCTACTCTTATTATTGCTATTTTTTAGAAGTCCTATAGTTATATTTAGAGTGCCTTCATCTAAGTGATGAAGGTAAGGAAAAGGTAAGAAAATAATACTTAATTGTCTGCTAACATAAATACTTTGTCTGTTATAGGACCTTAGAAATTACCAGTATACATTGCATACCATAGACAACCTGTTTGTTCATGTGGAAATGGGTAGAAGCTGTATTAAAATACCTCTAAGGAGGTATAATGAGGTGAGTACACCCATCTTAGCTTTCTAATCCAAGCCGCTTTAGTCTTCATTTTTTGTGTAATACCAGTCACACCTCTACCATCAGTTCTTTGAATAAACCCTCTCTGAACTTTATACTGACCTAAATGTGTAATGGGAAGGGCATGCAATTACCTGAGCACACACTGCCTTCTGTGATATGCTGGAAAGTGGATAATGAGCAGTGGAGATTTAGGATAGGAGATTTAGGATAGTTTCTTCTTTCAGTTTTGAAGAAACTGAAAGATCAGCAGTTTCTTCAACACCTCTCAGCATGTGTTTTCATTCTCTCTTACGGATTTCTTGCTGATGATGTTTTGCTTAGTAATTTGAAAAAAAATAAAAAACCCAAACAAACAACAACCAAACCCCTCTTAATGAGATTTATCAGTGTGATGGCAGATTTTGTGTTGGCAGGTGATGAAGGTGATCAATTCCTCTAATGAACATGTAATTAGCATTGGAGCAAGTTTCAACACCGAAGCAGATTCTCACCTGGTGTGTGTGCAGAACAAGCAGGGCCTCTATCACACACAGGCCATCAGTGCCACAGGACAGCCCAGGAAAGGTAAGAGATCTGGGGGACAAAAATCACATTTCCAGAGCAGAAATGGACGTTCAGTGTTTGGCTGCACAGGAAATGCATCTCTGGTGTTACATTAAATTGTGTTTTAAGAGGAGTGCAGGTTTAATGTCAGTTACGACTGACTGGAGTGACACGAAGTGCTGCTTACTTCCTTCCTGCTTTTTCTAGTTACAGGTGCAAGTTTTGTGGTGTTTAATGGAGCCTTAAAAACATCTTCAGGATTTTTAGCTAAATCCAGTATAGTTGAAGGTAAGAATTTTGTTCTGTTCTCCTCTTAAGAGACTAAGTAAAGAAAAAATGTGGCAGCAGTCTAATGTAAGGTTTTTATGCTTCAGTAAGCAAAACATTTCTTTTCAGGTTTTAAAATTTTGTATGAAACCTATTGCAAACAAATGCTGCATAAAAATACATGATAGTTCAGCTACTTGTTTTAAACCATTCAGATTTAAACTCTGTTTAATCAGTGCAGGTCTTTCCTTTATGGACCTATTTTCATTGCCATATTGCTTAAATACATTTATTGGCATATATATGCAAAAAAAAATTTCAAAATTAACTTTAAAATGATCTTTTAGTGTGCGTTCTGGTGACAAAAAAGGTTTTCTTCTTCTTTCATGTAACATTTAGTGCTGTAGGTGGGGGATGGAGTACTTTTGTGCATTTTATGCATTTATTAATTAGCTGTAGGAGATGGTTGGTCTCAGTAGAATGTAGGCCAGGATTCTATAAACAGCTATGCTGCTTTTCCTGTGGATAATGAGGAATTTTAACTGGTTTTCTTCTAGATGGACTGATGGTACAAATAACACGAGAAACAATGGAGAGCCTACGTCAGGCATTAAGAGACAAGAAGGACTTCAAAATAACCTGTGGCAAAGTGGATGCAGGCGATGTGAAAGAATATGTAGATATTTGCTGGGTAGAAAATGAAGAGAAAACAAACCAAGGGTAAATGTACTACCACTGTCAGACATCTGAGAGAATTCTTACTCCCAATGTTCAAATATCTGCCTTCAGTTTCTTGAAATTATTCTGAAGTATTGTTTTGACATCTTTGGTTATTATCAAAGATGGTTTATAGTGTCTTAAACCTACTCTTATAGTCTTAAACCTGCAAGATTAGGCTTCTGTTAATGCTGTTAGTTCCCCGTTTAGGATATTCCTTTATGTACCATCTGTATTTTCCTAGTGCAAGTCCTGTATTGTATTTTGTTGTGAAGATGTTTAAATAACCTTAAAGGGTGGGTAAATATTTTTTCATAGAAGTTACTGTATCTAAACTATCAATGTTGTTTAAATTACTAATCATACTATTGTTTTCCATAGAATTTTAAGCCCAGTTGATGGAAAATCAATGGAAGGAACTCAGAGTGAAAAAGCACCACAATACAAAGACTTCGAAAGAGAGGGAAAAGTTATGAAGTGCACTGAGGTTAGTGAATTTCATCCTCCTTGAGCCTTTTTTTTTTACTTTTTGAATATTTAAGTGGTAATGTGATGGTACTAAGTAATACTGTTAAAATGAGCTGATTTTACATGTAGCCATCCTACCAGGCAGAATGTTCTCTGCAGCTCCTTGGTGAGTTTATACACTTGTCATTCTTCTCCTCTGAAAAAGACTGAAGTCTGTTAGCAGTGACAGCTCTGTAAATGCCTAATGCAGGCATTCCCATGGTTCCTGAAGGATTTTGATTGTGTGCATTAAATACTTGGGTGCTTTGCCAGCAGACAAGCCTCAAAGCTTGCCCTGTTTGGTGTTAGGTGAACCTGAACTACTCTGTTTCCTAACTTTGGGATGTACCAGGCTGCTGACTGCCCTTCCCTTTCTCTGGTCTCAGGTTTACTATTTTGTGAAGGATCATGAACTATCCGGTGCTGTTGCCCACGAGTTTGCAAAAGAGATTGCCATTGCCTGCAGCAATGCTCTTTGCCCTCACCTTAAAACCTTGAAAAACAACGGGATGAATAAGATAGGACTCAGAGTTTCCATTGACTCAGACATGGTAAGCTTTCAACTTTTATTGCAAACACTCCATTTCCACTGAAGTATCTTGCCTTCTAAGTACCTTGGATCTCTCCATGAATATTTTGAGAGTTTTTCCCTACCCAAGATCCAGGTTGAGGGTGACATTTGGGGAAGAAGCTGCCTTAGTCATCAATTTCTCACTTCATGGTAGCTGAAATATTATTTTATTGTGATACAGCACTTTCTGCAGTCGTGTTAACTCAAAAAGTGTTAATTAATGTCAATATGTTTCCCTCACAGGTTGAATACTTAGCAGGATCTGGAGGGCACCTTCTTCCACAGAACTACCTGAATGACTTGGACAGTGCTCTGATTCCTGTGATTCACGGTGGAATGTCAGACCCTGCAGCTCTACCACTGAAAATGGAATTAGTATTTTTCATCATAGAACACCTGCTTTGATGAGGCTGATTACATGCATATACTGATTTGCTAGATCTGAACACCAAAGTTGTAATGCTACAAACACTAAAAATGTTAAAGTTTCTAAACCTGTTATGTTTTAATAGCTTTTCAAACAGTTTTTTTTTTAAAGCCCCTCAGATCCTCTCTGATTCCTCTGCCACAAAACAGTTGTAGTTTGTGTCATGAAGTTCTGAAAGTTTACACTTAATACAGGTGCAGGAGAGTGCAGGTTTTGTTACTCCTCACACAGGTGTAGCACTTGGTAGGTGTGGTTTAACTCCAAGTCATAGGATCTTGCCTCTTACTCTCACATTAGTGTGTTACTAAAGTTGCTGTGGTTCTGTGACCTCTGCAGGTGCTTCCCCCTGCAAGAGCTGAGCACTGGAGCAGGGCTGGCCCAAAGCTGATTCCTTTCCACAGGAGGCTCAGAGGCCAGACCTGGAGCCCCGTGTGCCAGGGCAGCTCTGGAAGTGCAGGGGGAACACTGGGGGTGTGTGGACAAACACTTCACTGAGGTCTTTAACCTGGGGATGTGATGCTGGTGCTTCAGGAACATATGCTCTCAATTAATGTTTTATAGAGTAACTGTTTTCCTTCTTGTATTTATAAGGATTTATCTAACTTAAATGGATGCTATTTTTATAAAAAGTGCTTTTTTCTTTACTCTCTGTTCAGAATTCCATGTACAATTTGACCTTTCAAGGATTAGGAAAAAACAGATTACCCTTCATGTAATCTACATGTAGCAATAAGACAAGTATTCTGCAGTATTTTTTCTGCTCCTGTCTACTGCTTTTGCCACATTTTAGTAGTCACCTTTGCTTTCAGGGAGAACAGATGTATTAAGTCTGAATTTTCATGAACAGGTTGATTCTAGTGGAAGGTGTCCCTGCCTGTGGCAGGTGGGGTTGGAACTCTTTAAGGTCCCTTCCAACCCAAACTGTTCTGGGATTTTTAGTATACCTGAGGTTCTTGCATAGGATGTATTTTTGATACTGGGTCCTTTAGATCTATTTATGTATTTGTGATGCATGTGATTTGTACTGAGGTTTGTTGAACTGCAGTTGGGATTTGATAGCAGCCACACAACTGCTTGTCGAGAACAGAACCAAAACTAAATATATACAAGATCTATATTGTTTTCAGTAAAAATGCTGGTACAATTTTATAATGAGAGTATTAAAACTTGGATGCCTTCTTGATGCTAATAGGGGATATTTTATGTTTTTGTATCAAAAACAATTTGTAATTTAACCTAATCTGCTCTGCTGTTATCTGTGCTTTAACACTCCAGTCCTAGAAGGGTTCAGGCATTGAGATCTTACCCTGGATGGAACTGAGCTGCATTTCAGCTTCTCCTGAGAAAAGCTGCTGTGCTGACTTCTCCTGAGAAGCTGCCGTTAGAAGAAGGGCTGAACGCACGCACAGTACAAACAAAACGTGTCCTTGTTGAAAACAAGCTGCACCCAGGCCCTCGAGGGAGCCCAGCAAGAGGCTGAACAGTGTTTTGGGTCTGTGACAGGGCCAGGGCACCTGAAGGAACAGCTGCCTCTTGGCACTTAACCTCTACTAACTCCTTTTCAGTAATGATCAATAAAGTTAACTACAGTGCTTGCGACCTTCCACCTCTTTATTTATAATGAAACAAGCAAAGACAGATTTGGAATGTGCGTGTCCTGTCTCTGCAGCTGTCTGGGACTCCTGATGTTGCCCCAAACCTGGGATTCATCCCTCCGTGTGCCCCAAGGCCACAGTGACACCCTGGGTGCCAGTGCTGGGCAGGCCTGGGTGCTCGGGGTGTTCAGCACACCCCACTGTCCCAGTTATCCCAGTTATCCCAGTTATCCTGCCATGATTTACACTCCTTACAGAAAGGCAGAGCTGGTCCCTGCCCCAGCTGTTCCTGTGTTCAGTGACCAGGGACTGCCCCCAGCTCTGTGAGCCCAGGCCTGCACACGTTTGCATACACGGAATGGATGTACACCAACGTCCTGATTTCACACACAGTCACGAATTAATCATTAAGATGGAAAATCCGTCCCAGCCCACGGAGTCTCAGCTCTGCCTGGTCCCCACAGTGTTCCCACTGAGTGCCTTCCCCAGAAATTTCTCGGACACCTCCAGGGATGTGCACTCCAAACCCGCTGGGCGGCCCCTGAGCACCCTTTCCATGGGGAAATTCCTGCTGGTGTCCACCCTGAGCCTGTCCTGGCCAGCTGAGGGCTGCGTCCTCTCGCCCTGGCCACATCCCGCCCTGCACCGCTCGGGTTCCGCGGTGACTGCGGACCCTGCCTCTCCGACGGATCAGCCCTTTCCTTCCGATTACGCCTCAAAGGACACACAGACAGACATCCCACCTCGGGATCATTTTGACACACGCTCCACCGTGCCGCGGCCCGGCCCCGCGCGGCGCGAAG
>JAODLH010001543.1:56840504-56857219 GCA_027575645.1 Cossypha caffra | reverse complement strand
CCGATCTGCAGGGTTGACCTTCAAAGTGTGGGGTGTGGTTTTTGGAATTATTCACTACTGAGGAATTTTACCATCAGGCATGATTTTCTTCAAAAATTTAATGTATCTTTAAACTCAGTAAAACTTCACGGTTTAAAATACCTGCCCTTACACAGCAGTACAAAATGCCTCCCTTATTGTGCCACAACAGCTTTTTCATACACTTCAAATTTGTACTGGATCCCATTCTCTTCCTGGATATCAGCAGGGACACCTGGGTACCTAGGGAGAGAGAAGAAAAAGCAAAAGCCAACAAGCAGGTAAGACTATCATTGTGATTCACCTGTAATTTATCTAATCAACCAGAAAAGCAAGTTGTTTGGAAAAAAAAATGAAAACACTGTCTTTATAACAGGTATACTGTTTTTAGGAATCTTATTGACTACTATCCGTGATTTATATGCACATCTTTTAGATCAAGAAATCATATTCTGACACAAAACAACACCTGTGTTTTTGGCTTAATAAAGAAATACCCAACATTTTTTATTAAAGCCACCAATATGTTATTCAAAATGTCTGCCAAGGAAGGAGAGATTACGGAACACTTTGTGTCTTTTTTCTCATCTTGCTTTTTCTACATTGGTTTACAGGAAATGCTAAGGACAAAGCTTTTTAAAAGTCTGCAAGAGATTACTAAAGCAGGTGACTGCTACCATAGAAAGAGCACCTCTATATTCCAGGTTTTCTAAACCACTTCTTATTAATAGACACTTTCAAAAATCTTTTCATCTTCTCGTGAAAGAACAAGGATTTCGTATGAGTAATACTGACTTTGAGGGAGAGATACATTTTAAATTTATTTGGTAGGGTTTGGCATCGTCAGGTTTCCACTTCAGTGAGGAAATTACCTGTTATTTTACAAAATCATGTTCTAACACCAATGTTCATTTCAGTACATTGGCCAAAAACAACGCATAGCTAGGAGCAGCCAAGAGAGAGAGGGAGCTTTGGGTCAGATCTCAGGACACTAAAATGAGCAGAGTAGTTCAGAATATATTGGAGTTGGAGAAGGTGACTCATCCTCCCACCCACCTCGTCTGTCCCACATCCTTCTTCCCCTATCATCTCCCAGAGCTGTGCTAATCCACTCCTGTGCCCCCTGGGGAGAGTTTCACCCCTCAGACTTTCTATTTCTTCCATTGCTGGTCTGTAACCAGCTGAGAGCCAAAACAGAAGCAGCAGCAACAGCAACAGGTCCAATCCTCCCTGGTTCTTGAGGCAGGTGTCTGAATTTTTGCTGCTTCCTTAGTGCCTGTTGGATGTAATCTTGTTGCAGAGGGCATAAAAGCACAACTGGAATATGACAACGATAATGTAGAAGAAAACACAGTGAATGGCAGAAACTGGAAGTTTTTGTACACCTTTTCCTACTACGTGTGTCAGGAAGAAGTAATTTTCTCAGTAGGGAAGGAATAACCTTAGAAATCTATAACGCTCAAGTCTCTCCAGTCAAATCCATTTAATTTGTCTTTGGCAATTTATCAAAGACATTCAGAGGCCACATACTATTTACTAACAACATACTGAGAGTTACAAAGCTTAGTAAATACCTGAGTAGTTCTAAACCAGGAAACAATAAGAAAAAGCTACATTTGAGGCAAACTGAAATGGAAAATTCTTTAATGTGAAGATCATACAAAAGTTGAGGAACAGAGCAAGTTCCAAGAAAATTTGTGTAGAGTGTGGTGCCATTCCAGGTTGTAAGTAAAATATGATTCTGGGGAAAAATTCACCTCAAACTCAAACCAACATGGCATTAACAGAACCCTTAAAACATTCAAATTAGATTATTCTGAAGACAAGCCTGATCCGCATTTTGGTACTTACTCTGTTAGAAGCTTGTAGTCTTTATGGTCAATTTCTGGAAAAAATGTGTCACTTTCAAATTCTTTCAAGATTCTTGTCACAAACAATCGATGATGAATTGGCTTCTCCATTGCTGCCTTTAGAAACAACACAAACTCAGTCACAATTTTATGTATCACAGGCTTTTAGCAAAGCCGTGAAAATTACACTCTGCATCTCCTCTTTTAGACTCTGCTGAAGAGCACTTTCTAAAGGGGTAATTTCACCCTGTGTCAGTTCCACCTGGTAAGTGGCAGCAATACCTATTCTCAGAGCCTGGGGTATCTGACGGAAGTTCAGAACAAAATTTGAATAGCCCTGTGAGAAGAAAGGAACAGCAGGCCCAGTAGCAACAAGCAGTTTCTGAATCACACTTCTCTGGGAGACAAGAAGGTTTATGTGGTAAGAGATGCCCACACCTCAGGGTAATTTGCTCTGATGTTTAATATCACTGCTAGGGATTTGTGCTGTATTTTTTGGAATTCCAGATACCAATCTACCCCTTCGTTTAACTTCAAAGTTGGATCTCTAGATTGTGGCGAAATGGTAACACGTGCTGACGGTTTTTACATTTCCAAGCTCCTTGGATGAAAATGTTCTAAGATAATGTTTGCTAGGTGAGTTTTTCACTAACAAATTCAGGAGTTGGAAATATACATTTTGCCTTGAGATCGAAAAAAAGCAACTCTTCCAGACTTTGTGGGCATTAAAATAACCCATGAAAAGCTACACTAGGGTTGGTTACAATCCATTTTTGAAAAGCTTGTAGCTGTTCCTCCCTTTTGCTTAAACTGGCAATGAGCAATGCTCTTTGTGGAAGGTGACTCACCATGCAGCAGGCTATTAGGTACTACTTCAACAAGCACAGGGACCGAGTAACAACAAATGGAATCCAATAACATTAATTAGCCACTGCTGAGAGGCTAATTTGTAGAAAAGCTGTTCTACTAGAGAACAGTTAAAAATGAAAGGGGTAAGTCACAGCACACAAGCATCGAACAGCACTGAACTGGTGTCCATCCAGTTTGTACACAAATACTAGTATTTTTCTTTGTTTAAGGACAGGGAGATAAGAAGAGTCACACTTGCAAAATGACAGAAGAAGAATAACCTGCTTCACAAATAAAAACATGTTGTGTTCTGTAAACAAGAGACACACTTCTGCTTTGTAGTGGAAGAACAAATCAACTTCCTATCCAACTCAGCGGGAATTCAGCTTTATCAGGAACTGTCCACCACCCCAAAAGGCCAGGAAAGAGACCAGGGAGGGACTGACCACAGGTATTGCCAACAAAATTGAATTTAACTCCAGGGAGACCAGATGGTGACCTCTGTTCTAGGGAAATGGTTTCATTAGCTGAATGAACCAACCAGCTGTGTCACTGTCCCCATATTCATAAAAGAAGTGCAAATGCTCCCCCAGTTTGCTAGACCAGCTCTGGAGACCTGTGTGTAGGTGGATCATGACCAGCAAACAGCAAAGAGAAAAGAGCTTGGGGAAGAGCAACAGGCTCGGGCTGGTTTCAGGACACACTTTCCTCCTCAGCAGCTGGGAGTGCCCAGTGCCTGGCAGTGAGCACACAAGGGGCAAGGACAAACAACACTTCTCCATTTCTGTTCTCTTCAGGGCGACTCTCCCCTGCTTTGGGATTCAAGTTCGCAGCAAACCAGCCCCTGGCTGCCATCCTGACCTGTGCCCACAGCCGTGCCTGGTCAGCCCCAGCCTAGGCGTGACCTGGTTATGGACATGGGGCCTGACCCTGCCCCATGGACCTGTCCCACTGCCCCCAGTCCCACCAGGGGAGACCCCTGCCATTCCAATCACTGCCCCTGGCCTCAAGCACCCCTTCCCTTGGGAACACCTGGTCCTCCCTGCTCTCCCAAGGCAACTTCAGGCAACCTCAGAGAAGTAAATTTTGTATCAAACACAAAACCTTCCACAGGTGGAGCTTCCAAGGGAGGCCTGGACTCTGACACTGCCTCAGTGAAATACTGCTGAGGACATGGCAGGGTGGCAAAGGAAGTTTTGTCATAATGCTGTCATTTCCACAAGGAATAAAGTAGCTCCTTGCTGATATCCAAGTCAGTCTTGCCCTGTCCAGCCCACTCCATTGTTTTCACCATTTTTTGGGACTGAAGAGAAATTAGAGGAGGCACTGAGCTGAACTGATGGAATGCTGACATACTCACTTCACACATCAAAAAACCATACCATACACATAAGGAACTTGACACCTGGATCTGTTTGTTTTTGTGTATTTTTATGTGTGTGTTTTTGTTGCTGTTGGCTTTGTTTGGCTTTTCTAACACCCTATTTAATATTTAAGGATGTGATGGACTTACAGGTCCTACTCCTAGTAAAACCTCAACCTTGTTTTTGACCTGTCTAAACCACAGAGGTTAAGTGTAGTTAAGAGACTGATATAATTTATACTGAGTGGACTCAGAGTAACCTGGTCCAGTGGAAGGTGTCCCAGGCCATAACAAGAGGTTTGGAATGACATCAGCCTTTAAGCCCTTTCCAGCCTAAGCCCTTCTGTGGGCCTGATTCCCCTAGGGTGTTCAGGGAGCACTATTTCTCAGAGCCAAGGCAAGACCTGAACCTCTCAAGAGACAGTACCTCCACACAGGTGCAGCAGTGTCTTAACTCAGAACATAAACCTGGTTTTGCAATCAAAGAACTATAGAATCATCACTAAAGTTGGAAAAGACTTCCAAGATCATGGAGTCCTACTGTTAATGAGTCTTCCAACTGCTCCTACTCACCATGCTTGAGTTGTACGTGGGAGCAGGTTTGATATCCATGAACAAAATTTCCTGGGGATGAAACCGAGCCAGAAACTGTGCTCCAGTACATCCGGTGAGTTCTAACAGCTACAAGGGACTCCAGGGCCAGAACCAAGGAGTGAGCCAGCACCATGAGCCCCCCAGCACACAAGAAGCACTCAGATGTCAGCACACAGCCCCCAAAATATGAAGTGCTCACACAAAATCAGTGTCACACAAAATGAGTGCCTGCCATGATAGCTTCATAACTGCTGTAACCTACACTGCTGGGTTCCTCTTTCCTCATCCAGACAAACATCAGCAACCCCAGCTCCTTCTGCAACGCAGGAGATCCAGAACAGTGCAGAGGGGATCCAGATGGCATTGCACTAAGAGCCAAGCAAATTAACCTGGCAAACCTGTGCTGCCACAAGTCCAAAAGCTTCGCTGGGGGCATTGCTACCGCCCTGTGGCTACATTAGGAGACAACAAACCTGATGAGGGGATCAGTGTGCAGTCAGATTCAGGAAGATGACACCCATGTGAATTTTTCTGAACCCTCACTGAACGATGGAGCTGTTTTCAATCCTTCCTGCTCTCACGTGCCAATACCAACTCTCCACCCAGCTTTTCCCTGCCCCCACTACTCCCCCTTCCCTGTTGCAGAGGTCAGGTCACAGTTTCCTGGAGTGCGTGAGCACAGCATCCGTGTGACCTACACAAGGACTTGGATGGCCACTGCAGCTTACAGATAGCCTGAGGCAGCTGATGCCAACCCTCCAACCCCCTGCAGAACCCAGGGGCAGTGGGAGGGATGGCCATAACCAACAGAGGGATGCTCTGTGTCCTTACAAATGTTCACAGATTTGGTTCTCCCTCTTCTGCAGCCTGAGGAGGAAAAGGATGTGAACAGCAGAAATCCCCTGCCTCTATCCCACTCCTGGCAGGCAGCACCCTGCCCCAAAATGCCATCCTGGAGCTCATGCTGTAGCACCTTGGCTTGCCTCAGTTGGTGAAGGCTGGAAAGGGCACTGCAGCCCCTTACAGCTGAGACAGACTGGACATCTTGTCCCAAACGGCACCTTGGCACAGCTTCCTGCACAAGGGCAAGGCTGGCTGGTGCTTCAGCATGGTGGCAGGGCCAGGCAAAAAGCACAGCAGGGCAGTGCTCAGACATCCTGAGTCGCCCAGGACACTCACCAGGGTGTGGGAAACAAAACCCAGCAAAGGCCTGGAAGGTCATGGAACACTCCTTGCTCACACCATCTACACAAACATGGTTTGCAGGATTGCCCCCGGAGCTTGGTGAGAGCTGCCCTGATCATGGTGCTCCTCCCCAAGCCAAACTGATTTGGCTGAACAAGCCAAATTGATTAACTGATCAGAGGGTGCCAAGGTTAGGAGCTGTGTAAGAAGACTCCACAGGACAATAAAACACCATCTCAAATAATGATGTGGACCCTGAGGGTGTTGTCAGGCAATGCCAAAGCTGCTGCTGCAGCTTCTGACAGATGCCCTCAGTTGTGCAACCCACACTTCAGTACATTCTGCATCTGCTTCCTGTCTCCAGAACCCCACTCCAGTGGAATGTCAGACTGAGCTGACTGTGCTGAGGTCCACAGAGTGACCTGGGCAGAGCAGCTGCAGTGCTGCCCTGAAAACCCCCCATTCTTCCACTCCTCCTGACACCCACAGCAGCCCCTGACAGCTGTCAGTGCAGCCCCAGTAAGTGCCACAGGTGCCTGTGGTTCACCCTGCAGTGATGCCAGTGAAAAAGCACTGTGCCTCAAGGAGTTAGCAACCATAGAATAATTATCCCGCACAGACCATGCTCCTTGCCCACAGCATGCCAGGGTCAGACAGAAAGCCACAACAGAGAAGCTGGGGGCAGATCCCACTGGGAACCTGCAAATCTGCCACCTGCAACTGCTTCCCTTGATCTGAAAGGGCAAAAAGAAACTCCAATGTGAACATCCTTTCTGTTTGACAGCAGAAAATATAAATAGACTTGGTTTCCTGTAAGAGAGTCCTGTAACAGCCTGAATAATCAAAATGGGGTAGGCCTTTCTATAGACATGCACAGACCTGTATTAATGAACAAAATCAGTTCTCAGCCTTTGAGCCACACAAACCAGTAAGATGAAAATAATGCTTTAAAACCAAATACCTACAACTACTGAATAACATCATTCACTTCAGTTACCAATTGCTGTTTTATTTCCCACACATTTCTACGTGGTATAACAGAAATATTAGTGTAAAATCCTTTGCACATCTTTACTAGAGGCACTAAAAATACTACTTACAATTTTGGTAGACATGTATGTTCCCCATAAAACCCTTTCAGTTACCATCACAAAGCTAGTTTGAGTGCAGGAATCTGTATAAAACTGTCAGATTTCTTCCTAATGTAATTAAAGTTTCCTTTTAAATGTCTTGACTAGATGCCTGAAAGGGAGGAGACAGCTGAAATTTTAGCACCACAGAAGGGTTTAGGCTGGACAGAACCTTAAAGCTCATCATGTACCACGGGCAGGGACCCCTTCCACTGTCCCCAGTGTCCAGCCTGGCCTTGGGCACTGCAGGGACCCAGGGGCAGCCACAGCTGCTCTGGGCACCCTGAGCCAGGGCTGCCCACCCTGCCAGGGAACAATTCCTGCCCAAAATCCCATCCAGTCCTGCCTCGGGCAGGGGGAGCCATTCCCTGTGCTGTCCCTCCTGCCCTTGTCCCCAGTCCCTCTCCAGCTTTCCTGGAGTCCCTGTAGGCTCTGGAAGGGGCTCTGAGCTCTCACAGGAGCCTCCTCTTCTCCACACTGGACATTCCCATCTCTCTCAATGCTTTCTCGTGTCCAGGCTAAACAGGTGTCCTATTACTTTACACATTCCCTTGTACTTACCAGCACAAATAATACATTTCAATTTATTATTAATCAAAACTGCAAACTTATAATGCGAGTATTGGTGAGTAGTAGTCTAAAAAATTGCATTGTTTTCTTCCAAATATCAGCCAGAGGCTGGAAAAATAGCTAAAATAGAAGCCTTCAAGACAGATGCTCTTGGAAGAAGCAGCAGGGAACAGTAACTCTTTACAGCTGAACCTGTGGCTGTGGCAGAGAAGGGGTAAATGCTGCTGGCTCTGGCTCCTGCTGGGCAGCTCTGTGAGGAGAAGCCCTCTCCAGAAACCCTCTGTCTTTGGCTGAGAGCCAAGGACATTTCTTCTGTAGGATACCATCTGAATATAGGCTGAATGCATTTGCCCATCGAATACGTGTTGGGCTTCACCACGAGGATCCACAGTATTATTTCAGATGCACCTCATCCTCTTATAACCTTAGCAATCTCTAACTACTTCACTGTTTTTACCATGAAAATGCATTTCCTCAGACACGGAGAAAAGGTTCATGAAAAGCACGAAGTGTAAAGGCAAGAAGCACCAGAAGAAGGCATTTTCCTGCCCTGCACACAGGGCACAGCATCATCCCTGACTTCCCACCAGGTGCATTATGGCACTGTCATAACACATCTCGAGTCCAGGGGCTGAACAACAACTGGAGTGTATCTCATCATGCCTGCAATGACTAAAGGACAGCAGCACTGCTTCTTTCACTGTTAAAAGAATTTGCTTTACAATTCTTGACCCAGGGAGTGGGAGCAGTAGGAACACTGCTGGATGGGAAAGCAGAGTGAGTGTGACCTTTTGTTGCATGATTATCTCCTGGTACTGCTGACATCATGACCTGTTAGCTCTCTCCAAATCCCATTTTCTACCCCATTTACATGTATACTGTCATACTCTGGCTAAAAAAGCTGGAGCACTTTTCCCTTTTTTTCTTTTCACATCCTTTGCAGGGTCAGTCAGCAATCTCAGTAAAATAAACATAACAACGTGGGCTCAGTAAAATAAACATAACAATATGGGCTTTGTCTGAAGAACCCAGCAATTTAGTACTTATGAAAAGCTCTCAAAAGCACAACAGTGTGACACTGGCCCGTTGGCAAGAGCAATGTTCAGTTTCTGGACTGTTCTGGGTGTTCTGAACTTGAGAGTTGAGATCCTACTCTCTCAGACCTGTTCTGCTGCAATCACTGCAGTTTGCTGCTAATGTGAAGGGAAAGCACCTCCTAAAGCAGCAGTAATAGGAACTTCATCCTCCTGCCATCACAGAAAATGAGTGATTTAGGAGGAGGCTAAATGTACCTTGTACACTGAAGTGCCTCCCACGATCCAAACCATGTCTACTTTACTTTTTAACTCTGGTGAATCCAAAAGAGCTAAAGCATCATCCAGACTTTTGGAAAGATAATGTGCTCCTTCCGGGGTTTCCCTGGAAAAAGCAAAGTTCTGTTACTAAAGAAATAAAGGACGATTCATCAGGATCACCAATATAAACCAGACACAAAATGAGCTTTGCTGAATTAAGAAATAACTACATGTTTCACATTAGTTAATTATTTTGAAGTGCCTGTAATTGCCAAATTACGTTAGAAGTCTCATCTGACTGAAGGATTGTTCAACAGATCACAGCTTAATCATAATTTAGGAGGCATTATCAATTAAAAAACTGGAATTTCACAACACGTTTTTGAAAAAGTGTAACTGAGAAATTTACACATCTGTAAATATACAATCTACAAATTAAACATAGGTAATTAAATACAGATAATCAAGAAACTAAATGTAGATTTTGACTTGAATTCCAGGATGCTGATATTTCATTTAATACAACCAGTTGAAAAGCCAATATTCCCTGTCCACCCACATGTTCACCTGCAAATTCACCAACATCCTCCAAAGCAATAAAGCACTACAAGTGGACATTTGTATTTAAAAATATTTGTGTGACTGTGGGTGATGCATTCAAGAAGAGAGTTCTGAAAAAGGACAATTCATCCACAAACCCTAATGAAAATAAACTCCAAAAAATGGATTAGGGGCCACCAATCTAAGCAGGAACTAGAGAAATACAGTTAAACACATTAGTCAGAAGCACTATTGAAAATTGTCAAATGGTCTGTGAGTAGAGCTAGAAGTAGTACTCATGATGCAAAGTAATGACAATTACCTCGTGAATGAGTTTAAAAAAAAGTAAAAATTAAGACTAAAGTAGTTGTAACACTCTGAACGAACAGCAGAAATGCTTCCTAACCAGGTATCAAAAATGCTACATTTGGAACTTATGTATGTTGTAATGCTACAGACACTTTTTGGTGCAGGCTTTTATTTGTTTGACAGGGCCCTTATTTACCATACTTACTTGAGCTCCCTGCTGAGCACAATATTAATTCTGTCTTTTAAAGGACGGTTCTTCTCAGGAATGGAGAACCATGTTTTTTTACCCATTATCACTGCATTCTGTTTACCTGAGCAGGAGAGAATTGAATTGTTTAGAGACATTGATGGACTTCCCCTGCCCTTCCAAGCCCCTCTCCAGCAGTCAGCAAAAGCACAAACCCCAGCTCTCAAATGAGTCACACACAGATTTACAAACTCACAATAATTTATAGGAGAAGAACCAGTCATGTTAAATCTAAAGCCGAAGTGCTACAGGTGATCAATCACACTCCAACAGTCACACATAAATATAATTTCTGACCAAACCCAGGCATTCATAACCTGATTACCTCTCATATGTAAATCTGCTAAGGAAATGAATGCTTCTCTCTGTGAGGAAAATCAGTAATCAGAGAAAAAGACACATTTTCAACATGGTCACTCTTTCCATGTTGTTTCTAGGCTGAGACACAGCAGAGGCAATGGTGGCATCCCTGGTGTGAAGATTTATGGCAGCATAATCCATTAAGAAGTCTGGTTGTGAAGCACTTCACCTGCCTAGCATCCAAGACCACAGCTTATCAAAAGATCTACAGGCAGGATAGAGCAAAATGTCTCTTTGTAATTATATTCTGAACATCTTTTTTCTTGATAACAGGTTATTTGTGCCAGGCATGATGCAACTTGCAGACACCTAAAAAGGCTTACAACCGTCAGCTGTGTTCTGTCCTTTTTTTGTACACACAAGGTTGCAAAGGGCTGAATCGGGTCTCCAAAACATATGTAAAGTCTTTCATTTAGAACTGTTTCAAAATGAGATTAGGCATTCCTTGTGGATTATAGAACAGACATTCAAATCAGAAAATTAGAGTAGGGCACCTGATCAAAACAGACCCTCAAGGCAGAAGATGGAGTAGGGCACCTAATCAAAACAAGAGAATATATCAAGCTGACTAGAAGTGAGTTTTTACCAAAGAAATGAGTTTAACAACGTTAAAAAAACCCCAAACAAACCATGAAAAAGTGACCATGTTGACCAACAACTGCAGTATTTCTGCTCCCTCCCATCAGCATGGTTTGAATTTCCTGGTGCATGGATTTGGCTCAGCACTCTGAAAACTCAGCAAAATTACTGTCACAAGGGTCAGAGGGGTGGATCGAATGGCCAAGGCTGAGCTACAGCAAACAACTTAGATAAGCCAATGCAGGCTGAAAAAAACAAACCACCTCTGCTGATTACGCAGCTTGTGAAAACCTTCCCATTTTAACTCGGAGTTTCGTGTAAAGACCTGTTAGGTATGCTTTAGATGAAGTTTTCTGTTCTTGTGGTGCAAAGAAGGCCTTGAAAACTGTTTCCTAAAAGATCACCTGCATCTCCTCTGAAATACCTGATTAATCTGCTTTCCTTATCTAACCCCACCGAGCACAAAGGCTGAAAAGGGTGAGGGCCGAGGCAGAAAAAGGCGGAATCCCGAATTTTGGGTGTCCGGTGCCACACACCCCTCACGTTACCTTCCACGCGGGACGTGCTCGTCATTCTCTGGAAGTACTTGTACTCATTCCTGCCGAGGAAGCACGAACTGCGTTACAACGTGTCTCAAGAATAAAATCTCTAGTCTCTAACTTTTTTTCCTATAAGCTTTCTAATTTCAACAAAAAAACCCCATTTGTGATGGGAGTGCTGCCGGAGGCCGGGGAGGGGCGGCTGCACGGTGCTGGGTCGATGCCACGGCCGAAGCAGCACCTTTGTCCCCCACACGTGCTTGCATGAGCGACAACCTGCGGCCAGGCAAGAGAGAGAACCCAACCAAAAACAACCCCACAGCCCCGCGCCCGCCACGCCGCCGCTTTCCCGCCTCACAGAGCATCCCCTCAGGCACTACAGCTCCCAGCGTGCCCCGCGCCGCGCGGGAGCAGGCTGGCGCGGCGGGGCAGAGCGAGGCACGCTGGGAGCTGTAGTGCGGGCGGGGAGCGCGGCCCGGCTTCACCGGGCCCGGCTTCGCCCCGGCCCGGCTTTACCGGCCCCGCCTTGTTCTGGCCCCGCTTCACCGGGCCCGGCTTCATCCCGGCCCGGCTTTACCGGGCCCGCTTCACTCCGACCCGGCTTTATTGGGCCCGGCTTCACCCGGGCTCGCTTCACCCCGGCTCCGCTTCACTCCGGCCCGGCTTTACCGGCCCCGCTTCATTCTGGCCCCGCTTTACCGGGCCTGGCTTCATCCCTGCCCGGCTTTACAGAGCCAGGTTCTACCGGGCCCGCTTCACCCCAGCTCGGCTTTACCGGGCCCGGCTTCACCCCGGGCCGGCTTTAACGGGCCCGGCTTCATCCCGGGCCGGCCTTACCGGCCCCGCTTCACCCCGGCCCCGCTGTCCCGGGCCCGGCTTCACCTCGGCCCCGGGCCCCGCCGGCTCTGTCCCCTCGGCACCGTCCGTGCCCCCGCTCCCGGTAAGCTCCCGCTCCGCCCCGGCGCTCGGCACAAGCCGTGGCTAATTCACGCTTTTTGCAAACCGCGGGGTTCTCCCCAAAAAGGCACTCGGGGGCTGCAGCTGCTGGTTGTACCGAGCAGGCAGCGCGGAGTTCTTTTTACATGGTAGTGTCGTTTACACCATAGAGGATATGAAGTGTGTTCTACAGAGCAGTAAGATTATTCGCCATGTGAATATTCAGTGGAATATTTGATGTTTAGAGATCTCCCTCAAAAATACCTGAAGCATCTTGTTGGAACACAGCAGGATGTAAAATGCTGGAGCTTCCTCAAGCCTGTGCCTGTCCTTGGCTTCCCAGCCAACTCCAGTGCTGCTGTGTGTTCTTTAAATTGAGAAGTAGCTCGGTAACTTCTGAAATCAATATTTTAATGATCAGATTCATTTTTAAGGAGATCTGAGACCCGTTTTACAAAGCTACCTCAAGTTCACGTTTTGTATTTTCAGAGGAAGGAAGAAGAATGTCCCAGAAACAGCTGAAGGAAGCCTTTATCAGCAACCTAAACGGAACGAGTTTGCTGGAAATTTCTGCAGGCTTGTCCCTGCCTCCTCTGTGCCTGCTCTGCAGAGGGCTCCTCCTGATCCTGCACTACCTGCACCATGGAAAACCTGTCAGCTCAAGGAAGTACAGCCTGCTGCTGGACTTCCTGGTGCTGGTGTCTCCTCTCCTCTTCTCCTGCACTGTCTTGTCTCCAATCATCTTTTTCATACCAGTTATCCTTGCTGCTTTCTGTGCTGGAATATTTTTCAAAATATACAGCCAGAGAAAACGGGAGGCCAGAGTGCCCTTTGGGCAAATTGTAAAAGAATTCCAGGAGGCACGCTTGGATCCCGAGAGCATCCCAGCAATAACCGTGTTCCGTGTTTATGTCAACGTGCTGACGTCCATCAGCATTTTGGCTGTGGATTTCCCGCAGTACCCCCGGCGATACGCCAAGGCCGAGACCTACGGCACCGGCGTCATGGATTTGGGGGTGGGAGCCTTTCTCTTTGGAAACGCTCTGGTTTGCCCTGAGGTCCGACAGAAATCCCACACGACGCAGCCCAGGTTCTCCAGCCTGGCCAGGCAGGCGTTTGCCGTGTGGCCGCTGGTTTCCCTCGGTGTTGGGCGGCTGCTGAGCGTCAAATCCATCGAGTACCACGAGCACACCTCGGAGTACGGCGTGCACTGGAACTTCTTCTTTACCTTGGCCTTGGTGAGACTTGCAGCCTCTCTGCTTTTAGCCATATTCCCCAAACATAAGGCTTGGCTTGTGGCTGTAGCTCTGGCTGTGCTTTACCAGCTCCTGCTCAGCAGCACCTCTCTGAAGGGGTTCATCCTGCACGGCAGCGACGGCAGGGGCTCCCGGCGCGGCTTCCTCGACGCCAACCGCGAAGGGCTGCTCTCCCTCTGTGGCTACCTGGCCGTCTACCTGGCGAGCGTGCAGGTGGGGCTGTGGCTGCTGCAGCGCAGGGGCTCTGTCAGGGAATGGCTGGAGGCCCTGAGGGGGCTGGCTCTGGCTCTTCTGGCGCTGTGGGCGCTGCTGCAGCTGTGCCAGATGTGCACGGAGCCCGTGTCCCGCCGCATGGCCAACCTGCCCTTCTGCACCTGGGTGCTCGCCCACTGCCTGCTGCTGCTGGGATTCTTTGTGCTCACCGACCTCACCCTGGTGTTCACAAAGCTGCTGGTCAGAGGGTCCAGCGTGCCCTGCTGCTGGAAGGTTGTGCAGCCCCCAGATTCCAGGAAAAAGCACGGAATGGAAGCTGTGCCGGTGGGAAGGCAAGACAAGCTGTCACAGCTATGCCTGATTAGTGCTATTAACAAAAATCAATTACTGTTTTTCTTGCTAGCCAATGTTATGACTGGTGCTGTGAACATCCTGATAGACACAATCCACAGCAAGGCTGCCTTTACATTATGCATACTGCACTTGTACATGTTTTTTAACTGTTTAGTTATGTATATATTGCATGACAGAAATATAGTATTAAAGTTTTGGTGATTCCACTTTGGCTGAGTGGACTAGTTGGACTTTGTTTGCTGTAATTCAATGGAAAAAACAGTGTTTTTCCTAGATGTGTTGCAATAATTTATAATTTAGCAGAGCTTTTTATTATTTAGTGTTGATTACTTTTTAATGGTTCATTTTACCAAATTATACAGCTGATGATCTTACCTGTTGGGAGCTGTTGCACATTATCCTGAAAACTTAGATTCGGAGATTGCTGAATATTCCTGCTGCTCCTGAGAGCAAATTGTATTTACAGTTAGTGAACTGTGCTCATACCCAAGGAATTAGATAACAAGGTAGAGTAGAAACCAGATGAAAAGAAGATGAGTAATTATATGGAGAGAGAGGCCTAGCTGTGTCAAGATTTACCTAGTTAAGGCCCTTGCATAAATAATAGATAAGAATAATTCTTTCTATAAAATGTATTGAATAAGTGGATACTTGAAAATGTTTTGGCCCCAGTCCTGCAGAGACTTATGCATATGCTTGACTTTGATGGTAGTAATTGTGGAGTGTTAATCATATACTGAAACCTAAATTAGCCTTTGAATTAAAGCTAGATTTTACTTCCGTCCCCACTGATGAATATAAATGAAGACCTGAGATAAAGTGTGATGCTCTGAAGGATAAACTCAACTGCAGATGAATTCATAAAGCAGTTGTTGGAGGCTGTGGTGCAGATAATAAGAGCAACACTTCATAAGAAAATACAAAGATACCAAACTATTTCAGCTCCAACCTGCAGACCAGCACACTGAATACTGTATTTTACCAGCTGAGATGTGCCCAAGGGGGGACATTTGGTGTTAATTTTTATTAGCAAACAAACAGGGTGCAGATGGAAAGAAGTGCAGTGCACTGGGTCAGGGTTCTGGCAATGGCTTGAGAAGGGAACTGCTTGGTTTCTCAGTCTCCTCTGCAAGGCCAGAGCAGAACACCCTCTCTGTTCCCTTTCCTGACTGTGACAGTTCTTCCTGACCTCATAAAGTCATTGGGAAGAGAAATACACTTAAAGGTTGTGAGGAATTCAATAATGGGATATAAGTACTTTAGAAGTGTAATACCAATGGTAGTTGATGATAGATGTCCAGTGTCACTGGAGTTACAGCAGTACACATGGGCCATATTTCATATTTCTCCTTGTCTATCACAAGTGATGAATCAGCAAACCTTTGGAGAATAAGCCTCTAAATCAGATTCCTTAAGAACACACATGCTGTGGAAGAGTCATAAATTTATGAGGTTCTCCAAGCCCCTGGCCAGCAGAAAGGTGAAGTCTGAGGATTACAGGCCATGCTGAGTTTGTGCTTGTTTGCTTGCAACTTAAAGCTGTGTAGTCTTGAGAATTAAAGCAAACCAGCCTGTATTATCCTGGGGACAAATGTAAGAACTGGCAACAACCTCTTAGAAACAGTTGTCAGTTTATAGCAGAGTTTTCTGGTAACTGGTGGATGTGTTTATTTTAAAACACTTCCTAGACTTGCCTAGGGAAGAAAGGTCTCCCTCGTGAACCGACTGGCACTACTTATTTATGCAAAATTACTCATGGATATTTATTTTTGAAATATTTAAAGCCCAGGACCTGCAGGGAGTTGTGCCTGTGAGCACAAGCCTGTCGGTGTGGTTCAGAGGGAGCTGGGTGTGACAGGCAGAGCTGTGTCTGGACAAGCACAGGGCATCCAGGTGCCAACTGCAGCGGGTGAAGCAGGGAGGACGTGGGAGGTCTGGTGGTGCCAGTTCCAGGGCTGCAGCTGTGGTTGCCACAACAGCAGCAAACCCAGGGGATTGTGTGCACCAGAGTGAGAACAGCCCTCTCACCAACGCCAGCTTCTCATCATGAGACTTCTCTGCTTGTAAAGCCCTGAGGAGTAAATCAGAGCTTGTGGCCAGCTGGGTTTGGTCTCTTCTCCCAGAAAGAGAGGACATGGCCTCAAGCTGCACCCAGGGAGGTCCAGGTTGGACATGAGGAGGAATTTCTCTGTGGAAAGTGTGGTCAGGCACTGGAAGGTGTCCAAGGAATGACTGGATGTGGCACTCAGTGCTCTGGATCAGTCACAGGTTCTGCTCGATGATCTCAGAGGTCTTTTCCAACCTAAATGATTCTGGGATTCTGCAACTGTTCGCCAGTGAATTAATGAAACAACTCTCATTGCTTGTTGTCGATAACAAATGCAGCAAGCTCTGCCCTGAAGCAACTGAATGCTGAGTGTTCATGAAGTTTCTCCTGAGCTCGGCAGTTTCTCCCAACACCTTGCACAATTTTTTTTTTGCCTACGTGCTGTCAGGAAGGTATCGGAGCCTCAGGGCATTCCAGGCTG
>JAODLH010001543.1:56791377-56801991 GCA_027575645.1 Cossypha caffra | reverse complement strand
AACACATCTAGTATTTCATGTAACAATCTTGTGCACTAAATGACCTCTTGAACAACTAGCAGATGGCCAGAGGTATGGGGAGGAAGTGTACGAAAATTAACATACCAACATGTCCTACTGGCTTCTGAAGTCACAGAAGCAGCCAAGAGGAGACAAGACTGAAAAAAGCTTGAAAAATGAACAGAGATTGAGGATGCAAAGTCAGTAGAAGAGTGCTTCTTGTGGTCCTAGGATTTAAACGTACACAACTCTCTGACATAACTGCTGTAATAGTGTCTTGCTGTACTGTAACCTAGTGTCTCTACACATGCTTCAGGAATTTTGAATATACTATAGACAAGAGAAACTGAGGCAGGAGGCGAAAGGCATTTAGAGAAAGAATATCTAGCTTCTGTTTGGTCAGGTTTCTGGACTATTTGCACAGTCTAGTCTCCTGTTTGATTGGCTGGTCAGGTTAGTAATCCAGCATCTTGTCCTAAACGTGCATGAGTGACAGACAGCTCTCAGTGTGTAGTAGGTATTCCAGCAGCCAGTCAGCTGAAGGGACACTTCATTGGCTTGTATACAACTGCTCACGCCTTGGTAAACAACTTGCCCTCTTTCAGGATAATTATATTTTTCAAACATGTTGCCTATAGATTCAAGTACAATTTTTTTCTTGTATAGCTTCCAAAGTATATAAGTTGCATTTGAGTAATGTATACAGAATTGGTTGGAAGGGACCTCTGGAGATCATGGAATCCAATCCCCTTGCCAAGGTGGGGTCTCCTAAAACAGGTTTCACAGGAATGTCTCCATAGAGGGAGATTCCATGACCACCCTGGGCAGCTTGTTTCAGTGCACTGCTACCCTCAGTGTAAAGAAGCTCTTCCTCATGCTGAGGTTGAACTTGATGTGGTTTGTTTTATGGCCACTGCTCCTCATCCTATCACTGGGCACCACTGAAGGGAGTGTGGCCCCATCCTTCCACACCCCTTTGAGGTATTTATAAGGATTGATGAGATCCCCTGTCAGTCTTCTCCTGTTTAGACTAAACAGGCTCAGCTCCCAGTCTCTCCTAAGAGATGCTCCAGCCTCTTAATCATGGCTTTCGCTGGACCCTCTACAGCAACTCCTTGTCTTTCTTGACCTCTGGAGCCCAGAACTGAACACAGCATTCCAGATGGGCCTCACCTGGGCAGCGCAGAGGGGCAGGATCCCCTCCCTGACCTGTTGGCCATACTCTTCCTGATGCACTCCAGGATCCTACTGGCCCTCCTGGCCTCCAGGGCATTCTGTCAGCTCGCAGTCAATTTGTCATCCACCAGCATCCCTAGGTCCTCCTTCCCAGAGATGGTGTCTTGTAGGTCAGTCCCACTTTGTTTTGGTACTTGTTTATTCCTCCCCAGGTGCAGGACCTGTGGTTGCCCTTGCTGAACCTCACTGGATTTTTCCCTGCCCAGCTCTGTCACACACAGTTTCCCTATGGTGGAACAAACACAGTTTCCCCTGCTGGCCACTCCTGATGACCTTTCTTTCTGCATGTTTGGTGATGACCTCCAGGACCACCTTCCCATCACCTTCCCATGGGTGGAGGTGACTGTCTGGGAGTTCCCTGGGCCCCCTTTCTTGCCCCAGGAGTAACAATCTTGTTACTCAGTTCTAAAGTTCCGGTAGGTGTTATCTGACAGGAGAACAGCTTTAAAAACATCCCTGAAAAAAGCCTGAACGACCTGGGTTTTTAAAAATACCAGTTTATGTTGTGGTATCGTGGGGTGAGTTTTCCTGTTGTTGCAGCTGGAACAGGCACTGTGTAGAGCGCTGTGCACAGAAATGAAGATGTCAGAATTCCGTTCTTAGTTGTATATTTAGAGCTTTGTTATGCCAACAGTAAGTAATTTTCTGTGAAGAAAAACCCATGGAGTCAAATGTTTTCTGTTTCATAATGTGTTTACACTGTTGTAATGTTCTGCATTATTTGGAACCATAAGTGTTATTTTGGAGCCTTGCTTTATGTTGATTTATAGATGTCATAAAACACTGTACATGCATTACAGATTGCTATTAGAATAAATTGAAAAGCAGATTATGCTTTTTCTACAGTACCATACTAGAAGCCAGTGAGTTAACCAGAAAATAATCATTTAACAAGAATTTTTTTTTTTAGGTCCTCAAAACCTATCTGTAATACTAAGCTTGGATAAGCCTGTTATTTGCTCTCTGGCAGCAGTAATTGCATATCTCAAAGAATTTAATTTGGAAAAGATGCTATACAATCCAAGGTAAGTTGCCTATATAAATTTCCAATTCAAAGCACCACTTCTTGCAACTTTTAGCAGACAGTGTCCCTGATTGTAATGAAAAACCTGCTAGTGATAAACATAGTCTTTGTAAAAATTACACCTTACAATTGATTTCCTAATCAGAACTGAAAGAATCAAGTGGTTTCTTTGAGTGGTGTTTCAGGAAAACCTTTATTAAGTATGTTTGTGTAGACATTACTGTCAGTGATGTGAATGAGCATGTACTGCTGCCAGGTGTTACTGAAAACAAACAAGATGCAAAAACTGGTGGATACTAGGGACAAAATTTTAAAGTTTGTTTGTATCAGCTGTCACATCTCAACCTCAGTTTTAGTGTGTAACCAAAATGCAGGGATTTTCTGGGCAACTTTAAAAAAAAAGATTGCTGTTGCAACTTAGCTTTGCAGATGTCATTGCAGTTTTCAGCAGTGTGTAAATAATGTTTTCTTTCCATAGCTGTGGAGGCAGGTATAAACTCTGGTGTGTTGTAATGTTCAGGCAGTGCTCAGCAGGTCTGTTTGAGCTGTTTTAAGGAACACTGAGGGGTATTTTTGAGTTTTAAAGAATACTATTTAACCCATCCTGGCTTTCTGGAGAATCTTGGCTGCACTCAGTGGTCAGTAGGAGTGGGGAGAAGGAGCAAAAGCTGTTGCTGGAGCACAACCATTTAAGTTACTGCAAAACCACACAAACATGGAGAGTCCCCACACTTGGGTTTATTAGGTATGCTGAGATGACTGCTCAAGGTTTGTGACAGGCTTGTGCAGGTGGAATCAAATTAAAATGGAAAGATGTTGCTGCCAAAGCTTCTCTTGCCCTGTCTTGCACGAGTATAAAACTTTGCTGTCCTACCTGACTTAGCTTTGAAAATATCATTGAGGTTTATTAAATAAAGCAGCTTTACATGTCGTGGGTCCTCTGCAAAATATTCTCCCAACTGTCTCAGTATTCCTCTGTCCCATAAGTATGCAGGATTTAATAAAGCCAGTCTGGCTGCTGACTGGAAACTTAGAAATATGTCATTTGTAGGTCATTCATGTGTTGGATGGGATTCTGAGAGTTTGAGGCTAATTTTGAGAGGCTTCCTACATTACCAATTAGATGATCAGCTGCATTTAGAACACCAGCTGCAAGTGCCAGCTTTAAACACTGCCTAAACACTTTTCCAGGTGTCCACCAAAATATTTGGGAATTATACATGTATTCTGAGTTTTGGGACGGATTTCTTTGCTTAAGTTGCCCTTCTTTCCATTGTATTTGAATGTTAACAAAAGGCTTGATGTGCTGATGGACCTAAAAGGGAAGAAATTCCTGTGGCATCTTCCCTGCTGATCCAACAAGGGCTGTGCTGATCTATGGTGTTCCAACACTGTGCTGTGCCTGCTTGTCTTCTTTTACTGCCTTTAAAAAAAAAAAAAAATAGTTTTTTTTAATATGCTGGCATAGGTGGAGAAATCTTGTAGAACTTCTGAGGAGGAAAATGAATTCCAAGGAAATGCCATTTTTGTGGTCAGCTCGTGGGTCACTGCTGTCACGGTGCCCTGTGTGCAATCACACAGGAGGTGAATGTTCTTTCATCTGGAGAAAATGTGAAATCCATCTTCTATGTAGAAGTAATTCAGTAGCAGAGGACAAATATAATTATGTGGAGGCTTATGTAGCAGCAGTCAGTCACATTTGTAACAGCTGCATCCTAAAATCAAGTACATTATAGACTGGGAAGGAAAAGCACTAAATCTTAGCACTGACATTTGCTGCTGAAGGTTGCTCTAATGGATTTCTGGGGAATGTATGAGCATCTGAGGGAAAAGGCAGAGAAACACTTAATATCTTGGTGATGTTCTGTGAAGAAATAAAACAGCATTTTTTGGGATAACTTTGTGGTCAGGAGCCTGGATTCTGCTGTGTTTGTTTCTAAAGCCTTTGTGCTCTGACTACCCAGCACTGAGTTCCACTTGCTGCTTGTAGTGTGTCATGGGGACCAACAAACTGAGCCAAATATTCAGGCAAAGGGAACTTCAGTGTTTCTCCTAATGCCAGTGAAATGCTATCTAAACACTGAACAGTGGAAGGCTTTTAATGAAGCTATGTCAGGCTCATGAATGTCCTGAATGAGGAAACAGAAGAGTAATAACTTCCATTGCAGTGTCAAGCAACTCAAAATTCCTAGAAGAATTCAGGTCAGTGAGCACATGCAGAGAAGTCAGAGCATGAAGTGGGAGCTGTGAGGTAGTGTTCAGTTTGTTTATGTGTCACAGACACATAAAGAAAGAAGAAGACCTGTTTGGTAGAAAGAATGACAGAAAAATTCGTTACACCTCTCTACCTTCTTTGGACAAACACTCTTCTCCCATCTGAAAAAAAAATTCCATTTCAGTTTATCAGGAAGAGTCATGGACTATCATACATGTCAAGGAATCCTCATTGGTGGGGGGAAGCAGGGTTTGCTATAATATTTTGATGAAGCTTTTAAATCTACTTTGAGGATTCTGAAAAAAGCAAAACATTACAAAGAAATAAAGATTTCTACCACAGCAGGTCCCCGAGCTGTGGCTAGGCTGCTTTAGAGTTCCAGCAGCAAGTAAAAATAGATTTAATAATGAATGGTACAAGTTTTTGTTAATCAATGTGTTCTAATACCTTTAGATACTGAGAGACGTTTATTAAATGTATTTATAAATTCATTAAATATATTTTTTTATTGTCAAGAAGTTGATACACATCTAGGAGATGTTTTCAAGTACATTTGAGTACCCAATTTTGTTTGAAAAAATAATTTGCATAGCAGTTGCTGAGGAAATGTGTCTTGGTGTATTTCCATTTTACCTCTATGTTTTCCAGCGTGTTGGATGTGGAGGAGAGCCTTTGTAAATAGCAATTTGTAGGTTTTGAACAGTGATGGATGAACTTCAAGAAATGCAGGAAATAATGCACAAAACAAAAAGGGATTAAGATCAAAAGTTCTAGCCGTGTGGAAATATTCACTAAGCAGTTTAAACCTGGTTAATTTAATACAAAACACTCATGGGCTTGATATCCTTTGCTACACAGATTGTGGTAAATGTCTTTGGTATGGAACCTAAAAAAACCAGTGTTTCTGAAGAAAGGAGAGACTTGTTTTTACTTCCTAAAGCTTTTGGGGATTCCTGCATTTCTTGTGTGTGTAAGTTCATTCTGTGGTTTATTCACCCCTAGAGATCTCAAAGACACAGACTCTATAGCTCTGTAAAAGGTAATTGAGCAAAGAAAATCTGTTGCTTTCAGGGTGCCTTGCAGCTTCACTCAGAAACATTAGAGACTTGGAAAATCAAAGTAGTTGAAAATTCCTGATCTAAATAACATGCATGCACTTAGGCTGAGATAACCAAGTATGAAATTACACGTATTGTCTCCTGTGGAGAAAATAATGAACACAGCATTAAAACCACCACTCCCTGCAGGCTTCTCCAGAGGCTCAGGCACAGAATCACTGCCTGGTTTGGATCAGAAGGGACTTTCAGGTTTGTCCCACCCCAGCCATGGCAGGGACACTTTCCACTGTCCCCAGTGTCCAGCCTGGCCTTGGGCCCTGCAGAGATCAGGGGCAGCCACAGCTGCTCTGGGCACCCTGTGCCAGGGAACAATTCCTTCATAAAACTAAATCTCTCCTACCTTAGTTTAAAGCTTGTCCTAACCACCTGTGTAGAAAGTTGCTCTCTCTTTTTGATGAACCCCCTTAAGCAGGGGAAGATGACAGAGATGATCCAGTTTGTCCAGGAGCACACAGCAGCTGCAGTCTGGGGATGTGCTGTGCTGCCCTGGAGCACAGCAGTAACCTTTCCACGCTCATCACCGTGTGGCCCTGCTCTGAGAAAGTAATTTCAGGGGCAGGAACCTCATTCTCATGAGCATTCCCTCTGAGATTCCCAAAGCTCCCTGGAAGCTCCTGTGTGTTTGCTCTTTTCCTTTCTCCCAGCCCAGGGATGCCTTGGCCACACTCCCCTGCATGGGCTTGCCAGCTGTTTCCATCACTGGGGTTTTGTGCTGCTCGAGCGCCCAGGGCTGTTGCAAGTGTGTGCTTTGGGGTCACAGTGTCACCTGCACGAGCAGTTTTTCCTTGTGTCCTTGTCAGAATGGTTTTGGAAAGGTTGTTTCCAGCAGTGCAGGGAGTGCTGCTGGCACTGCATTAGCATTTCACACACAGGTCGTGCTGAGACCTTTGCTGCAAAACCAGCCCTGGCTTTATTAAATGTTACCCACAACCTTCTCCTGCCATTTGGTCTCTAAGTACCTTATAAAGATTGTGGGGTTTTTTCACATTTTCATCGAGTTCTGATCCCAAGCTGAAGGCAGGTGAGTGGGTGGAAGCAAAACACGTTCTGTGCTGTGACATGTGGAATTGTTGGTTGGGCATATCCTGCCGTTGATCTTGGCTGTTACTCATGTGCTCCAAACTCTCAATTACCACGTTTAATAGCAGGGTGAGGTAACTCAGATAAAGAAAGCGCCTGGGTAATGTAAGACACACGTAATTTATGCTGTGAAAACAACTTGAGCTTGTCTGATCTGGAGGATCTGTAAATACACTGTGAAAGAAGAGTAAACCCACTGTGCAGTGGAACAGAGGGAATTGTCTTCAGAGACTCCTGTGAGCAGAGTGTGTCCTGTGCTGGGTGCTCGAAAGCCAGGAGGAGTGTGGGAGCACCAGAGCCAGAAAAACCCACAATCCTGGAGCTCTGATGGGATGGGGGACCAGGGGCATCCTGTGGCTCTGGAGAGGAGGTGAAAGGCTTGGTTCTCACCCAGCTGGGTTTGGGAGACCAGAGCAGTGCCAAACTGGGAAACTGCAGCAGGTCCTGGGTGCAGAAAGGTGCTTTTGGAACAGCAGGTGGGAGTGGGAGCCAAGCAGAAATCATCCCTAATTACTTTTCACCAGCATCAGCAGTTGTGACTGGAGATAATAAAAAAGAAGTATTGTTTTGTTGCTTACAATATTGTGTAATTTGGAAAGTGTAGCTGGTTTTGCCTCCAGTGTTTTCTCTTGCTGGTCAACTTCCTTGGTTTCTGAAATAGCACACAAAGCAGAATAATTATGACTATGGGTACAGTTCTGAGTCAGCTGTACTTCCAAGCTGTCATTAAACTTCTTCAGGGCCCTCAGTTGAATCTGCTTTTTTTACAATTCTGTGGAAAATACTTCTAATTTGACCCATTATTTAGGAAAAAAATTGGTAGCAGGCCCAAGCACCTGCATACAACATAAATATATAAGATTAGTCTCTGAATATTTCATATTTGTGAAAGTTTTGGTGCTGTTCTTGTTTTTAGTGTAGTAGCAATGCAGCTGTGTGTGCCTAACAGGAAAAGGTTGAGCTTTCAAGTACTTTTCCAGAGGGTTTAAAATTGAATGCACTGAAAAACTTTTTGTAAAAAGTCAAGAAAACTATTCTAAAACTTGTCCAGCAAGTGGTTCTGCTTAGTGTAGGACAGAGCAGGACAAAGAATGTCCTAGATTCTGAGCAAAGGGCAGTCAGCAGGATGATTAACCCAGACAATCATGACTTGATTTGTCAGAAGCATTTAGTGAGGATATTGCACTTCACAGTCCTGACTACCACGTGTGTGTCTGAGCCTGAAATGATTTTCAGATCTAATGTGATTGCACACCTAATACCATTATTTTATTAATGGTGATTCTAAAGCAGCAGAACCTTTGGGTTGGTCTCATCCAGCTCTGCTGAGGAGTATCAAAAAGTCAAGTAATTTTGGTCATGGTTATTGCATATCAAAACCAAATCAAATAGTTTCAATCTCTCCTATTTCTATTTTCCTACATAATAGCACTTGCAGGCTGTTTAAATTTGCAGTAGTAATAAAAAGTAATATGTAGTTTGTTACAATGTTTTGGTCATCAGTTGTGTTAAAAATCTGTTCCATTCCTGAAGTATTAATTGTTAGTCCTGCTAAATTGTAAACTGAATAAATTAACCATTTATTGGAGAAGGGTTAGATAGCAGGAGGGCTGCATTTTGTTCTGAGCTTTGTCAGAGTCATTCTAGGGAATGGATAAGTGAGTCTGAAATTTTTTTTTCCCAAGCAGAAAGTTAAAAGAAGTTATTACTGTTCAGTTCTTTTATTTATTTGAGGAGATTTTAATTTATCGCTTGACTTTTAAAAATTTATTTGCATAACTGTTGAGTTCTCTAATGTGAGAAACCTGACAGTGTCTCAGTGTTCTGCCCATGCCCAAAATTAAGATATAACATATCTTAATTTATATGATATATGGTATGATTATATCTTAATTCAGATATAACACATCTGAAATTCCTCTCCCCAGCAATTTCAAGCGGTTGTCCAGTGAAACTGAACACATGACAATTAATGGGACAACGATGAAAAACCTTGAAATTTTACAGAATCAGGTAAGGACAAATGTAACATTTTTTTAATAAATGCTGAGATTTTCACTGCTGTATGACCTACCTTTCCCAATGAGGTTGATAAAAATTGCAAATCTGACCCATAAGTCTTAAATTATTTTAAATGGGATCAGATTGGAGGGAGATAACATTTTCAGAAGCATAAGTGAAGTTAATCTGTATGAGTTTTTAGTATGAGTTAGGAACCTTGCTGCACTTTGACTAACAAAGAACTTCCCTGAAATTTAATTTCTCCAGCAACTGCAGTTGGGTGATGTCTGCAGTAGGGTTTGTTTTTGCTCCTGCTCAGAGCTTTATGCTCAGACTTATTTTAACTGTTTAATTTATCCTTATCATTTCCTAAAAAACCATTTTCCAGCTAAAGGAAAAACATACTTAACTATCCTACGGCTCCTGGAGGTTCTTCATGTAAGGCACTGTTGATGAACAGAATTGATAGTGAATTTACAGTTGCTGTATCTTAAAGCCCAAACACAATGTTTTGAGTGATGTGAAGATCCTCCCAGTGCACAACTGACTGCTCAGTTGAAAATAGTCAGGTTATTTTCATTATTTCAGACTGACATGAAAACAAAAGGAAGCCTGCTCTGGGTCCTGGATCATACTAAAACTTCATTTGGGCGTCGGAGATTGAAGAAATGGGTAACGCAGCCCCTCCTGAAGATCAGGTGAGCTGGGTCCCTGTCCTGGGCTACACCTCTGCTCTCTGGCTCTGATGCCGAGTGTGCCCCGAGGATTTCTTTGTCCAGAACACCTGAGACCCACAGCAGAGTTTGCACAGCAGATGAACCCGTAGAAGTGGTGGATGTTGTATTTAGGTTTGGACACAGATAAATAGTGCTGGGTTTGGACCAAGGTAGAAATTCCTTTGCAGAAATCAAATTCTGTATCCTTTTTCAAACAATCAATGAGGATGACCTGGGATTGTCTAAACTTGCCAGTTCGTGTTGGATGTCTTCTTGCTTCACAAGTGTTTACATCCCTAATGTGTTTAATTTCTTCTAAAGTAGCTGTGGATGCTTCTGTTATCCCTGTATGCAATGTATGGATCAGGAGAGAGTTCCTTTTTGTTAATCCTGAAATGTGATCCTTATTTGGCCACTCCTGTATTTTGATTTATCAATGCTTTAGAAATGCTGTGCTTTGTAGCAGTATTATTCTCATTCTCCCTTGTCTCAGTTTTGAAATGGGCTCCATCCTTTCTGATTTCTCTTTGCAGGCTCGATTTGAGTGTTGTGCTTGATTGTGTGGTAAATAGCAGTGTTGAGTCCATGGGCTGATTTTGCCTACATTTTGAGATTTTGGATCCATTCATTTGAATAAGTGTTTCCTGAGTTTTTTCAATGTAGACGTCACTGAAGTTGTCACTTTGTTCCATTCAGTTGTAGCATACAGGAGATCTTTTGACATGGCTGTCCACTGTATTTTTCCCTCTGTTTTACTTCCAAAAATATTTAAAGCATTTTTAATGTTTATTATTTTTTGACAGGTTTAAATAATGAGATATACCAGTGTTTTAGCATCTTGCTGTTGCTGATGATTTACAACTTTTCTTCAAAACTCTTTTTTTTCCTGACCAAATCCAGCATGTTAAAGCACTGTACTGCTGCAGCATTGCTGCTTAATTTTCGTATTAGCCTTTTTCTAATGGCTTAATTTCAGTGGTCCTTTTTAAAAAAATATTTAATTTCAATAACCCTTTTCCAAAGGGTTTTGATGTAACCAACCTAAGCAGGGGGAAGCTCATCGGGGCGCTGTGTCCTGAGCGGCGTTCCGGTGGCATCTCGGGGCCGCTCTGCGGGACAGAAGGTGTGACTGGCTGAGACGATTTCATAGTGTGAATTTGTTAGGCTGAATTTTCCCTGGATTTTTCCTGATGCTTTTCCCAGTAATCCTTGGGATTTTTGCAG
>JAODLH010001543.1:56779051-56791082 GCA_027575645.1 Cossypha caffra | reverse complement strand
TCCCAGGGAGTGACCGCCCTGGGAGTGACCAGACCAGGGAGTGACCGCCCCGGGAGTGACCGCCCCGGAGTGACCACGCCTGCGGGCAGCAGCTCGGACACAGCTCCACAAGGAAATGCAGCTCCTTCCCAGTACAGCAGGCAGAATCTGCTTGTCCAGCACTTCCCTCCCTCTTTGTTGGCCAGTATTTTCAGTTTAAATTCTCCCTTGTCTCAGTGCAGAACCAGCTTTACAGGTTTTTCCTGGTTTTGTTTCCTTCTCTCAGCCCTCTGCTCCTCCCTGCTTCCAGAGTGGGGTGCTTGGCATCTTCAGGCTGGGGGTGATGGTGCTCCTCAGTCCTGCTTGGAGCTAAAAAAGCTGTTTTGCTCTGTGTACTTCTCCCTTTCTGACTCTCAAGTTGTAATTTTACATAGTTAGTGCATCAGGCATCTGGCAGTATTGTTCTCAGTAATGCACACAAATGCACTCAGAGAACCCTCTCTAATTGTAATACACCTGTGCCTCCTGGAGTGACATTCTCAGAGGAAGTAAGGCTTCTCTGCACTGCATCTTTTCCAGTCAGTGAGTAGGTGTATCAAGAAGTGAGAGGGTGTAATTACTGCTTTATGCCTTGGAGTTGAAAATCACTTGGGATGATGACTAAATTTCCTGTGAAGAAACCATACATTAGGTTGAATAAAGATGGAATGTGTACAGACTCACTTGGGCAAATCTGAAGATACTCTTTTAAAGCCATCAGTGGTGCAGTACATGTAGAGACGAGATGTGTACATTTGGGAAAAAAAGAAATGGCAAAAAAGAAAGTTTTAACCAAGAGGGGTGTAATGTCCTTACTTACTCACCTGGGTGTACAAAGATAATGAGGCAAGAGTGTATCAGTCACCAGCAACTGAGGTTTTTAGGGGGAATGAGGAAGGTTGTTTTCCTGCAGAAGCTGGGTCTTTGTGGGTTGTAGAAGTGTTATCTTACCTCTGAAATCCAAGTTCCATTGAGTGCCTTTCTTGCCTGGTGTCTGTAAGTGGAGTGGAAGCAAAGGAGATGGAAAAGGAGAAGAAGCCTGGAGCATTTCTGGGTGAGTTTGTGGGGAGTTCCTGGGTGCCCTGCTGCCCCCCAGGGCGAGGGGGTCCAGCAGGAGAGGCAGCAGGGCAGCCACAGGTCTCAGGACAGCTGTCAGAGTTGCAGCTGTGACCTTTGTCACAAAAATAATTTATTTCCTAGTGGGGAACAGATCTCAGAACCTGTGAGGCTGATGTCAAAGTCACAGCTTTGTCAATAGCTGCATGAGGAGGTCAAATTAAAGAAAGATAAGGTTGTCACAGGCCTGGCTGAGCAAACCTGGCTCTGGTTTTAATCTCTTGTTTTGTTGTATGTTTTGTTTGTTGTCCTGTACAGACACTGCCCTGCACATGACCAGTCTGAAACCTCACCTCTGCAGAATGTCCTGTCTTTATTATCAGTGTTATACATCCATATCCCCTATGGATATATGTATCCAGTATTATATATCCATATCCACATTATCAGTATTATCCATGGTTACCCACTGCCTCCTTCCTTCCCTTCCCCAGGTGTCAGGAGTGCTGATCACCCACCTGCAGCACAAACAGACAGATAAATACTGCATTCCTTCCCTGGCTGGGTATTAATTTGTGTCTGTGCCTTGCTCAGCTGCTGATTCTCTCACAATTCCTAGGAAATTTGTTTTCTGGATCTGTCAAACACACAACATTGTCAAGGTTGGCTGGAGTCGAGCAAGGAGTTCAAAACTAGAAGAGGCAGATGAGTAGAGCAGCACAATTAGATACAGGTTAATTATTTCCCCAGCAGATCAGTCTGTAAAGCTCATAAAGCTGTGGCTAGGTGTTTAAAACAGAACTTCAGGATGGTGCATCATACAGAGCACTCGACAGCCAGTGTAGGGAATATCTGCAGATTGCATTGCTGCAGAAAGCACTGCACAGGGGAGGTGATTCCCCCACCCTCCCTCTCTGCTCCTGCACAGGTGGAATGTCTTTTAACAGCATCTGTGATTCCACAGCCAGGGGGGAGGAGAGACCTTGCTGTGGGACTGGGAGAGAACCTGGCTGCTGTTGGCCTCTGTTGCAGAAGTGCTCCCTTTGAGTTAAAAGAATTTCTAATGCAAAATTTTAAAAGCTTAGGGATGTGTGTGAGATAAACTGGAAGGGTGTGTGGTGTGAACATACTAGTTTGCACAGTAATCTCTCTCTTTGGGGTGTTCTCTACAGGTTTTTGAGGGTTTTTGTGTTTGACATAGTTTAAACAGGCTGAGTGACACACAAGTGCCTAGATTGTATTTGTTTAATATTCTTTTGTCTCTCTTAGATTTTCAGTGTTATATATGGTGTGCCTGCCTTTATTTGTAGTCAAAATCACCTGATTTTTTTATAGTTAAAGCTGATGTTTAAATCTCAAGAAAGCTGAAAAACGAAGAAAAGTAGAAAAGTTGTATCTGTTCAGACAGTTGCCAAAAACATGTGAACCTTTGCTTTGTGCTTCAGAGAAACCAGAATTTTAATTACCTTTCAAAAACTGGATTTCCATTTTCTTTTCCCTGGGATTCCAGTGTACTTTGTCCCCTCTTTCTTCCAGTTCTGGATGAGATGATACTTTTATAATATTAGAGCCTTGAAGGATGATATTGATAATTACTACTAGTCTGAATCTGCTTTGTCCACAGGAGCTTAGAATGACTGTCAGTGTAGCAAATTCAGAACTGCACAGTTCAGGACTACAGACAGTTCCTTATTTACTCCTGAAGAAGAGTAAGTGTAAGTTGGCAGCACTAATGCAACATGACTTACTTGGAGGATATATACTGTAGAACTAGGAAGAAGGAGATCCCTTTGCTGTGAGATTGGCAATGACATGTCTTTTGTAATATAAAATAGTGCCTTGTTCTAAATTTTCTCACTTTTAATGTATTGAGTCCTGTGTTATTTATACTTCTATACACAAAGTATGATTCTAAAGCAAAGTCTTTCAAGTCTGACTTTGTCCTTGTTCTCATAATTAAAATATCAGGGCAGTAAAACAAACTGTCTAAACATCCTTGAAAAAACCCATCTTATTTTGGACTTAAACGGGTTCCCATTTGATACCATCTTCATCCTGAGCAGGATTAGAATTTTTTTTTTTTCCCCAGCAGTAATTTGTGAATAAAATCCACTGATCCTACATCAGGGCTAAATTTTCCTCCTAAGGGTGACAACTTTATAGAATCAGTGCCAGTATAAAATGCACAACTGCAGGTTACAGCATATGCCTGAGATCTCAAAATTGTTGTAGGAAAGAAAAAGATTGCAGCATCATCAGATGTATTGATTCATTTTTGCTAGCTGTGTTTTGGTCCCTTTGAATGCTGTGTCTAATTCCTTGTAAATGGAGCAATCAGGCATTCATTCATGTTGGCTAAAGTAGCTAATTGTTGCCTTTTTAGGCACAAATAGCTGAAATACAGTGTATGAACATAAACAAAAGCGTTTGATTACCATTTTGCATATTTTGGACGTTCTTTTAGCAGATGTGAAGCTAAAGTTTAGGGTACTTGTGTGCTGCTGCTCAGTGTTTGAGATCCATTCAGGGAGATTGTCCTCTGCTGTTGGACCTCTCTGGAGAGGCATCAGGAGTTTTGGGAGTAAATTACTTAAAGAGCAAGTGAACAGATCCAGAAGGATGCGTAATTTTTAGGTTTCACTTAACTTTCACTGTGATTGTGATATAATTACCCTCGTTTGTACTTTTTCATTGGTGCTAATGGATAAAATTCCAGTGGTCACACCAAAATTTAACAGATCAGGGTTGATCCCATAACTGAGCCCGTTCCCAGCTGAGCCAGCACTTGGGTTAAAAGGCAGAGGTGAGGGTGGCATCCCAGCCTGAAGGGGAGGGGAGCACCCAAGGTGGGCAGGAAGGGAAGGACAGAGCTTTGAGGGTCCACAGAAGGGCACAAATCTAATTATGGAATTACACTCTTGTGAGGGAAATTGCCCTGTGAGTCCTGAGTGGGGTGAGCTCGCAGCAGTGGGTTTGACCAGAGGGAAAGGGGAGAGGGGGAGGTGGGTTAGAGAAGGGGAGAGGAGGGAGGGGTGGAGGGGTCACTGAGGTGTGGCTGGCCCAGTGCTGGTGCAGGGCTGGGGTGTCTGAGCCCTGGGCTGTGCAGGGCTCCCCTCCCTGCAGGCACCTTCCCGTGGTGACATCTCCTGCCCTGCAGACAGCTCCTGGCCTGTCACAGAGCAGCTCTGAGAGGTGCTCAGAGCTGTCTGCAGAAGGCCTGGGGGCTCCAGGGGCTGGGGGCTCCTGACCCTGCTGCTTCCTCACCTTTTTGCTGTGCTGTGCTCATCTCCAGCAGGTTTGTCCTGGAAAAGTGCATCCCTGCCTCTGCTCCAGCCTCAGCAGTAATTTGTGAATAAAATCCACTGATCCTACATCAGGGCTAAATTTTCCTCCTAAGGATGACAACTTTATAGAGTCTCAGCAGTCCTTGCCTGGCTCTGCAGCAATTGCCTGTTGATGTTGGGGGCTTCATCCCCCTGACCCCCAGGGCTTTATCTGCTTGTCCTTTAAAAGGACTCCCTGAGTTTATGGGCTGCACAGTGCTGATTCCTTTGGTGGCATTAATTGCCTGCCATGAAAGGCAGTGGTCTAAAGCAGGGGACACTCTGCACCATTTCACATGGTCTTTAACTTACTCAGCTCATCCCAAATCTTCATTTGTGAGCCATGGTCTAAGGGAAGGTCAGAAAGAGCCCCATAATATATAAATGAGTGATTTAAATCATACATTTTCATTCTTTACAGTGTTGCAGTTAGGATGCTGCTAAGCTTGGATTTAGATACCACAGCCCATGGAAAGCAGAGTTTGTTGTTTCATACCCTTAATTATGTTTTTTAAGGGGTTGAATTCCTGTGACTGACAGTTCTGCACATCACTGTTCTCTTGAAATGGATTTAATAAAATTAATTTTGATTGTATACACTATTCTTGAGTTATGTCCTTAGCATGATGAATGAATTCATACTATATACACTTAGCATAAGGTGAGAGATTTCTGATAAATTTGTATTTATTTACCTTGTATTTAAATAATACCTTAAATGAATGAAAATCCTTAGTTCTTATATAGCAGTTACAATATCAATGTCACTCTGCTTTAAATGTAAAGATATAATATCACATCTAAACCAGTTAGGTTTGTTTTGCTGCAGGAGAGACCAGCAGCTCTGTGTTACCACACCAGCAGCCAGCAGTCCTGTTTAGGCTGCCCAGATGTTAATTCTGTGCAGTGCTTTCGTGTCTGCAGCCTTCTGCTTTGTCAAAATAATTTTTAGCTCAGGATTGAAACATGTTCCTCGCTTTTTCTAATTTCCACTATTGTTCACTATTTGGCAGCAGAATAATGCAGGGGAGTATCTCATTATTTCACTTCAAGTAGTTCTTTTAAATGACTGCAATAACAATTCTGCAGTTAGATTTTGTTGTTTAAATACACTGAAAAGTGATTTTAGTATTGTATTAATGATGCTATTCTTAGATGGGGGGTATGGCAGAAGTAAGAGTATTGCTTTTAGTCAACTGAATTATGTTACATTATTCCACAGAAGATTGCTTGGAAAATTGGATAAAGCTCAGATTGCTGACATGGTTTACACAGATGAGAAAGAGCAGGCTAATACTGCACCTAAATGCAGCATGAAGTAGTAGCCAGTTCAGCTGGCTGTTGAGTTTCTTAGCATAATGTTAGATTCAGGTTTTCTGGTGGTGGAATTCTTTTCCAGACCATGCAGAGATGCAGCCCCAAACTGCACTTTACATATGCTGCATAAAGGAATTTGTTCTGTGCAGTGCAGAACAAATTCCTTTAGAAATGGCTTAACAGCGGTCAGTGTAATGTATATATTTACATATTGGCACTCAGTGAAGTGTTTGTTAATTTAAGTGTAAATATTTAAAGTTTAAAAGTGTACTTTGAAATTCATCATCTGTTTTTATGATATCTCATCCCAGTCCTTCCTTCCTCATGGGTACATGGTGTTTTAGGCAATTCCTTGCTGTGCTTTCTGAATTCTGAAATAGGAATCCCACTAGGTTTTCTTTACAGGTGGAAAAAAATGGGTCATTTGAATGCCTTTTTCCTGACCCTTTCTTATTTGTGGGATTAAAGCAGAAAAACTGTATGGATGCTTAGTTTTAGATTACTGGAGCTCCAGTAACACAGCCATATGTGAGGATGATTAAAGTGCAGATTAAGCTCTGGAGGGAGGAGTTTTTCAAATATCTGCATCTATTTTACATATTGCTGCCAGTTTCCTCTTGGCCACATACTAATACTGCTGTTCAAATTAAGTAACAGAGTTCTGCTGCTTAGAGTGCTTTTTTATAATGAAAAATAAAGGTTTTTATCTTCTGTAAGGTACATATGTTTATAATTTAACAGTTCAGGACTCCCTCATGTGGAGAAGAAGTGTTCCAGGGTTTCAAGTACAGCAAATGTCAATAATTCTGCGTGAAAATGGAATTGTGGGTGGTGGCAGTGACCCTCCAGGACATCAGTGTAGCTGCCTGCTGGCGTTGGAGCTGTGTGCTCAGGGTGTTCTGCCTCTGTCACTGGTGTCAGCCCTGCTCAGGTTCCTCCCTGGGACCCTGCTGCCCTCGGGAGCTGCTTCCAAGTTACCTGGCTGCCCACAGGAAGGGGGGAAATTTAAAAATGTGTGTGCTGGCTTTGCTGGAGCAGTGGGTCAGGTGTTCCTGTGACCTGCTGAGCAGTGCCTGCCAGGTCTGACTGTTGCATGTTCCTCAGGGCTGGGGAAAAGCCCATTTTTGGGCAGTGGGGTGCTGTGGGGCTGTCAGAGCTGTCGAGGATGGCAGTGAGAGCCCAGAGCAGAGGCTGTCCCTGCTCCTGTGGCAGGGTGGGAGCTGCACCTGCCCCAGGTGGGCAGAGCCATCCTGCTGCTGTCCTGAGCTGAGCAAGGCTGCTCTGGGGTCAGGGTGTGCTGTCCCTGGCAGGTGAGGAGCTGGTTTCACTGCTGGGCATGAAGAAGCATGGCACTGAAACACTCTTGGCACATGGAAGCTGTTAGATTTGTGTTTGTCTGACAGCACACCCAGCCATGATTTCCCTTTCACATGAAGTGCAATAAAATTTCAAGGACTCTTAGATTCAGCTGTCTCCAGGGCCAGAGGCCTCTGGCTGCTGGATTGTTGTAATGTCTGCAACCTTTGGAGGTGCCTAATATCCTTGATTTCCCCATGGACACTGTTTATGAGCAACTGGCCTGAAACCTCTGCAGGAAAAGCCATGGGCAAGGCAGGCAGTCTCCCAAAAATCCTAAATTCAGATTGCATCCTTAGGTCTCATCCCTCTGTGCTGGCTGAGCTCTGAGCATCCTGCTGGTCCCTGGGAACGTGGGCTGGACTGCATTTGCACACACTAGTCTGGGATGTGGAGTGTCTGCAGCAAAGGACTGATTTCCTCTTAAAGTGCATGGGTGCATGGGCTTTGGAGACACCCATTTACCCCCACTCTCAGTACTTCCCTAGAAAGCAGCAATTTGGTTGCCCAGAAAGCAGAAATGGAGTTAACATCTGCAATCCACAGCCACTCCATGGATATGTTGGAAGGATACAGAGGAGATTGGGGTGAAACTTGGTGGTAGTTGTCCATTTTTACAGCCCTTTGCTTTTAAGAATATGATTGTAAGGAACCTGCCAAGAGCTATGGAATCACCTCTTCTCATTAAAAGATTGTTTCCTCAGTGCAGGAGGATATTTCCTTGACTTCAGTCCTGAAATAGGGAGATAAATGTTAGATGTTTTAGCCAAAAAAGAGTAGAAAACCCAGCGCAGTCCTGATCCAGGTAATTACCAAAGCCTGGCCAGGGTCAGACACGGGGGCAAAATGGGATATCTGCAGCCTGATGGAATGGAGTGTGGTACATGGGGTGCAGGTGTGAGCTCCAATCCCCTGCCCATCCTCCTGTACTTGTCTGGACATTTGGGGTGGAACCCTCAGGGTTCAGTGCCACTCCTGTTCTACCACCAGCAGCTCCTGCAGAATTGGGCACTGGAATGTGTCTTGGGCTGTTGTGAGCACAGACAGGGGAGAATGAGCTCATGGCCAGGATCTGGCTTGCATTTGGAATGAAACCCCAAGATGCTCTGAATGCCTCAGTTCTCTTGCTAACCTACTCAGAGACTAAAACAAATCAACCCTAAACAAACCAAAGGAAGAGATTCACTGCTTTCCCCTTCTCCTCAGAGAAGCACAAGTTTTAATATTGCTCTTCTTCTTTTTCAGTGAGATAAATGCCCGGCTTGACGCTGTGTCTGAAATTCTCCTGTCAGAATCCAGCGTGTTTGATCAGATTCAAAATCTTCTCTGTAAGCTGCCAGACTTAGAGAGAGGCCTCTGCAGTGTTTTCCACAAGAAGGTATTTCCATCATTACACTAACTGTTGTCTTCTAAACAGCATCATTGTGTCTCAGTGCACTTCTTTTGGTTTTGCATGTTTGTTTAAAAATGTTTTCTACATAACAGGGTTGAGGCTAATATAGTAAAGGGATGTGGATTTATAAAAATCAGATGTGGTAAGATCTTACTTTGTGGTCAGTGATATGCTGATAGAAGAAATGTCTGGGTAGGGTTCTAAGGCACATGCTTTGGATTTCTAATGGTAACAGGAAAACAACTGCAGTCCTCATGGTTCAGTGTCTGGATTCAGCGAGGTGGGAGGGTGCAATAGGCCCTTCTGCCATGAATTGTTGTTTGCCTTTAAACCTGTCAGGAGAATTAATCCACAAGCACCAGGGGTTTATGTCCAAAAAAGAGACAGAGGAGTCCTTTTGCTTTATTCCAATAAAGGGAGAGGCCATGGGGCATTCCCCTGGGATCTCTCAGATTTTTGGAGGACACAGCCTCCTTTTATCCCAATTTCCCTCTCTCTTTCCCCATGGGCTGAGGTACTTGAGAGGCACAGACTGCCCAAACACCTGACACCTGAGATTCCCCTCTAATGTACAACTCTCCCTTTTCATTTTTAATTCTTACAGAATTCATGGTTTTGCCCCATTGCTTCTTTCATCTTCCAATACCCAATTCATTGATCAGCAAACCTACAGTTTATTTGTAAAGGCAAATCTCTTTTTCCATTCATCAATCAGTGGAATCCATCCCATTGTTTCTTTTATCTCTCTCAGTGCTGGTTTTATCCACCAGCAGATCCACAGCTCGTTTGTAAAGACAAATCCCTAATTCCTCTCACCAGCATTGCCAAATTTCCCAGTGAGTAACAGCAGGAATGCACATCCTCCCTTCCAACATCTGCCACAGGCTCCAGACCGGCAGAGAGAGGGGTGAGGGACACAATTCCCAGCTCCTCTGCCCTCCAAAGACACGAGGATCAAACTGGAGAATGTGCAAATCCTGGTGCTCGGGGTAATTCCATGGCTTGGGTCAGCTCCGAGCTCAAACCCCACCCAGCCCTATGCTCACCTGAAAGGTGTTCCTGGAAAATGGAAAATGCTTTTCTCCAGGAAGGTTTAAGCAGAGGAAGGCTGCTCCCTGTTAAAGAGTCAGAGTCATTCCAGGGTTCCAGCAGTGAGAACACTTTGCCACTTGGGACTGGCTCGTGTTCCAAAGCCTGCTGACTCCTCAGCCTTCTGCAGTGCCGAGCTCCCAGGGGAGCCAGCAGAGAGAGGGGAGGTGCCCCGGGCACCGCACACCTTTGTTATTCTCCATCACTCCTGAAGGTACCTGTAAGTCCGAGGGGAGATGAACATGCACATGTTGCTGACTTTGACACCTGGGTGTGCACATGCAGAACACTTAAAGACAATCCCCGACATCCCAGCTCCCACCAGCCCCTCCCCGGGACAGCCGACAGCACGGCAGTGTGGAGCCTGAAGGCTCGACAGCCCTGTTCATACTTCCCAGCACGATACTTGTGTTTTTATTTGCAATACAAAAGCCACAAGAGACCCAAGCCTGGGTCAGCCCAAACCCTCCCAGGCAGAGCTTTCCCTGGCCAGAGTTTGTTCCTCCTCTATTTATGCACCTGGTGATTTATGTGCAAACCTTATCCATGACAAATTACATCCAGGGGTTTGTTCCCCACCCAGAAGGGAGGGGGTTTCTCAAAACCTCCAAAGCTAATCCCATCCTCCAGCAGCACCTCCCTGGCTGGCAGCACTGACACACCAATTCCCTCTCCCACCATCCACAGCCTCAGGGATTATGAAACACTTCGGGCTTGAGTGAGTTTTTGTTTGGTTGTTTTTTTTTTTTTCTTTTCCATGCCTGGCAAAATCTCACTTTATTAAGTTTGCTGTTTTGGCAGTGAACCACCAGCGACTGTTGTGTGTCTGGTTTTCTCCTGCTCACTTCTACCTTTCCACAGCAGCCTCCAGACCGTGCTTCCCAGGGCAGGGAAAGGACCACAGCTCAGCACAGCCAACAACCTGCTGGAGACATCCCAGCTTACCCTTCCCCATCCTCATATCTGGTTACCCAGCAGGAAAGGCAATTAAATGATCTGGCTGGGGATAAATCACCACAAGTAGCCACTATTCCCTGACACTGCCTTGTTTTCTTGTGTCAGAGCAAGTGCTTGAGTAAACACCAGGCAAAACTGACACAGTTCAAGGATTCCACTGCAAAAGAGCTCTGGAGCCATCACAAGTAGCACAGGTCACAGGTGTAGAGTTTGCACTGACACATGCTTATTTGCAAGATGTTCACAGAGCAGTTTGATGGGAATTTGGGTACGATTTATGCTGAACTTGCCCAATGTTTTAACTCTGGATTGATTAAATGGGCTAAGCCCTGAGGCAGCACATATTCTGTTGATGTGGGGTCAGAAAAGCCAACAGAAGCATGCATGGAAGCTTTGGGAATTTTTCATTTCTGAACAGCTCACCTTTTGCAGTACAAAGCTTAAAATCTCTGTATAAGTCTGCAGGAACACAGAATTGGCACACAGGCTGATTTTAAACTGTCTGAAGCAGAGAAAAGCATAATTGTGGAAACTGGGTGCCACCTCTGCTTATTGCTGATGGTTACTGAGCTCCCACTCTGTGCTCACTTGCTTCTCACCCACCAAGAGGAGCAGAAAAAAATCTCCCACATTGTACATGGCACTTTAATTCAGAGATTCAGAGCACAACTGTGATAAAGCAGAAGTGATCCAGCAGCTGTTTCTCTGTGATACTTTTCCAAAGCAAAGCTCATCTTTAAACAACCTACACACTGAGCACTCATCCTGCTCACTCTTTGGCCAGACACCACCACACACCAGCTCATGTTCTGCTGCCCCTCTCCAGCAGGAAACACTGAGCTGTCCAGTAATGAGAGACCTCAGCACCCACATCTGGCCCACTCCCTCTCTGTGGTCAAGGGTTTCCTGCCTTCCCCTTCTGCAACCCCTCCAGCCTGGCCTGGGCAGAGCTCCTGCCCCAGATGTGCAATGACAGCTCTTCCATGGCTTATCCAAGCTCTTGCACCCCTGTGGCAGCAATTAAAGGATGGTTTTCTTCTGCTCTTGCCTCCCTGGCTCACTGCTGAGCCACTGCTGCTTTGCTCCCCCTCTCACCCTTTTATTTCCACCTTAGCAGCATCTCTCCAAGGAGAGTCTCCAGGAGACCCAGCTGGGTCTGGTTTTCTCTCTGGTTGCCCCTCTATGTGTTCTTGTGCCAGTATTGCCATGGATGTGCCTTTAGGGCCAGCCCAGAAGGGCTTTTCCCACCTTCTGCCTTCACCCCATCATCATCCTGCTGTGATCCAAGAGCCCTTTCTCCAAGGGCCACACACCTGGCCCCTGTCCCACCCTAACGTGTCCAGAGGAAACCTCTGGGAAGTTTCTGTAGAACAAGGGGGAAAGGCTTTAAACTGAAAGAGGTTTAGGGGGAATATTGGGCAGGAATTGTTCCCTGTGAGGGTTGAGACCCTGGCACAGGGTGCCCAGAGCAGCTGTGGCTGCCCCTGGATCCCTGGCAGTGCCCAAGGCCAGGCTGGATGGG
>JAODLH010001543.1:56748921-56763549 GCA_027575645.1 Cossypha caffra | reverse complement strand
TCCTGGAGGGAGGATGGGCTGTGGGAAGATAAAGATGATTGCCCAGCTGGTTTAAAGATGGCCCATGAGCAGATAATCTGTGCCAGGAGATCAGGGTCACTGCCCCACCCGGCTGCAGCAGATGGGACAGAATGCACATTGCTGGCCACATCCTGTATTGCAACCCAAGACACCCAGGCAGAGCCAGCTCCCACATAACTGCAGAAACCCAAAAATGCCTGTTTCATAAAGATATTGTATATATAGATTTATATTTTACAAATGCGTTAATAAATAAATTTATATTTTATAAATACATTAACTTGGTAGTCAATTGAAATGCTGATCTTCATTTTAAAGCATTTGTGGACAAGGCCTCTGAGCCCAAATCCTGAGACCAGCAGTCATGCCTCTGGGCTTCAAAATTTGGATGAAAATGCACCATTAAATATACAAGGTGTTTCCCAAAGTTTGAACAATAATATCACTGCATTGACAATCTGAAAGTACAACTGACTCTGAGTGAAGCTGAATCTAGTTTGTTCCACTGGTTTTATTGTATTATTTATTAATATTATGTAGTAGTTTTATTGTGTTTTATGTTTTGTGTGCTACCCTGGCTGTGAGAGTTTGCTAGGAAGTGCTGGGAGTTTTATTGTGCATCACATCTGGCACATGTGTTTGTCTGAGATCACAGTTTTCAGTCGGGTTATTTGCCTGTTTAGCCAAAGGATCTTTAAAAAGGGGATTTAAAAAATACTTGCTGAACTTCTGAATGCCTTTAGTTTGTCAGTTGCCTGAGTATCTGCTGTTTTTTACCTGCATGAATTGCAGAACCACTGAAATTGTTCCTCTTGTCATGCAGTGTTAGTTTGCAAGATGTTAACAAGTCCCTGCTCAAGTTGTCTCACTGGATTTGCTTCACATTAGGAACCCAGAAATTCTGAAAATTGAGTAGAAACTGGAAGAACATTCCAATTCACACTTCCTCAGTTGTATTTCCTTTGCAGTACTGTAAAATAATTCTCTCCAAGCTCACCTGTCTGCTCTCAGTAATGTTGTAGGAGAGCAGCAGACACAAAGCAAAGATCTGTGTGTAGGAAAGAGCTCTTCTTTCCACCCCTCCATTCATTTATGTCTTTGTTTATTAAATTTTGCTCCCCTGCTGGTTTTATATTCTATATTGTAGCTTTGAGGCTGGGAGAGAGGAAAAAAAGAAATTCCAGAGGAGTTTCCAGAGGAAAGAACCCCACTGAAAACCCTGTTCTCTTGATAATGTCATTATTGTACTGGGGAAAGAGCACCATAAATTGAAAATTAATTCTGTTGTAGATACCATAATTCTTTTAAATTTATTCAACTCCTGTGTTCAGACACTCTTAGTTTGGTTCCTTTTTGACTGTAACTTATGGCTGAGGCTGAATCAACAGTTGGGGTTCAGCTGCTGGTATTCTGTAGAAATTCTGATAAATTGTGGCATTTTTGTGTACCTCATTTAGGCAGCAGGGATCAACTGCTGACCCTTTGGGAGCTGTCTAATGAATTTAATTTTTCCCGTTTTTCTGTGCTTAAAAATAATTCACTGTTAGAATGGAACCTTGATCAAGGTCCTCATCTTTTTTCTGTTTCACTGCTGGGATTTTTGGATCCAGGGTGATTCAAAGAGCACAGGAGCCCTGTGAGGAGCTTGCATGGGGTGCACTCTGACAGTGCTTTTGTATTTGTACAGAACTATTTCTTTCCCTGTTTCTGTGTAACTTTTCCCTGTGTTGATGCAGCCATTTCAGTGAACATTATCACCCTGTGTCTAAAGCCATTTGTCACCTAGCAACTGTGGACTGCCTGTTCTCATTGGCCCAGGTGGCCAAACAAGGAGACTACTGCAGGTAATCAATTTTTAATTTTTAATTTTTATATGGAATTATGAGAGCGTATTTAAAATAAATTACGTTTTAATATGTGTGCCACGATAAAAAACACTTCTAAAATTGTTTACAGTAGTTTCAACTTAATCTGATTTTGCAGAGTAACGCTTCTGGAGTTAATGCAAATCTGTAAATATTGCAGAGCTCAAATTTGACATCCTGATGTTTGTAGTTTGAGTCTAGGAGATGATGTCTTACACACAAATAAATGCTGGACTTTGCATGGACTTTTTTTTAAAAAAAATTGTTTTTACTTCTCAGCAAGGTCTGAGTTTATTGCATCTTTCTAATACCCAAGAGTCTAGGGTATGAGGTATGTTTGAGAGGTGTATCTCAGGTAATTAATAGTAAATATTAGTTGCAGCTTGCAGAGCAGTGGTGGTGCCTCAGCTGGCTCAGGTGTGAGAGCTGCTGAGCTGAGCTGCTGCCTCTGCCCAAGACCCACACACAGACAGGAGGATGAAGAGAAATCCACTTGAAAATACTTGGATGCATCATTAAAGATAATATTGATCACTTCTGGGCTCTTGGGATCTTGCATGTCTCTCTGTCAAAATCTCTTTGAAAATAATTGCTCACTTATTTCAATATACTCAGATGAGAAAACAAACTGAAATCTGATTAATTCACTATGCAGAATCTAAATAATTCACTGAATTTTAGAGTGGCTTAGAGCTTATAAACTAGCAGGAAGGAGTCTTCTCAGAGAAGCCTCAGCTGCAGGGAAGGTGTCAATAATTAATTCTGGAGGGCTGCTGAAGGAGGGACTGGACTTCACTGTTAGTTTGGAGGAATTTTTTTTGGTTTGTGGGGACAGGCAGAGCTGCTGGAGAGAGGTGAGCCCCTCTTGCAGTGTGCTCCTCCTTCACACAGGCAGTTCCTCAGGGCTCTCAGCAGAGGAGTGGAGCTGTAAAGGGGATGGTGTGGGCAGGCCAGGGGTCAGTCTGCTGTTTGAGTGTCCACTCTGCAGAATTTAAATGAATTTAAGTTTAAGGAATACTGTTCAAGGCCTAAAACTGTCCATGTATTGGTTTCATCTCAGCTGTACAACTCTTGGAATTATCTTTGTGCTGAACCCCCCCACCATTTTCAGTTTATACCTCTTTCCCCAGTGCTTTGTGTTTGTAGGAGGCCATTTATTTGATTTCCATTTTCCTTTTAAATTGCATTATCATTCTTCAACCCCAGAAAAATCTCACTCCCCACATCTTCCCTTTGAAGTCCAGTCAAAGTGCCAGTTAATTTCCAGTCTTAAAATTCTGTGGCTTTATCCCACATATTTTTCTCAGAGAAAATCTTTTAGTCAGAAATACTTGATGGCAGCAATTAGTTCTTGCAATTCTTATTTTTTCCACTAAAACCTACCTCATGGGTGACCACCCTGCAGGATTCAGTTACAGTAGTTCCACACAGTCAGCTACAAAGAACACTGAAACTAATACCTTTCCTTCTTTGCAGACCAACTGTGCGAGACAGTCGTGAAATAATCATAAAAAACGGGAGGCACCCTGTGATTGATGTTCTGCTGGGAGAGCAGGATCAATATGTTCCAAACACCACCAGCCTTTCAGTAAGTGCCCAGAAACTGACTGAGCCCCAAAATCACTCGGGGCAGGGAGGCTGGGGCGAGCTGCCTGGGCAGGGAGTGGAAATGGGTGATGCAAATCACGCAGCAGGCTGCATTTCAGAGAGGTGTTGCTAGATGTCACCACATCTGTTCTGTCCCTCTGCTCATTCCTTGCAGCCACATGCTCCCTTTAGAACCTTGTTCAGTCTCAAGGCATGAAGAAAAGAAAGGTAATCTCAAAATTAGGAAGATGTGTGTTTCAATCAAATGGGTATTTTCGGAAAACAAGTGAATAATCAAAGGTTTTTTTAACAGTGTCGTTGTAGGGAGTCTACATTTTGTCAAAACTCTACCTAAATTTTGGAATTTTTTAATATGAAAAGTACATATTACAGGTTCAATTTTTCAGATTAATGCTAAGATTGCTTTTATTTTTTTATGTATTTCTCAACTGTGCAGTTTCCTTTTTTTTATGGAAATATTAGTGTCATGCAGCCTTTTTTCCTGCTAAACTAAAATCTGTCTTTTAAATTACATTCCTGTTTGAAATTTTTCATTAAATATTTATCTCTCAATATACTTGTATAAATATTAAATATCTGTTCTTAATGAATATAAAAGATGTCCCCACAACTTACCTCTGAGGTGTCTCTGCCTCTTTATATAATAAATGTAGGAGAGGTATGAAACAGCTGCCAGAGTGGGACATTGCTGTAAAAGCAGCATTCAAATTTGTGTGTATTTCTTGGGAAACATTTTTAAGTGCTGCTCTATACTGAACAATGATACAGATATTTTGTAATACATCAGAGAATGTTTTCAAAATTATTTTTCAACCCCAAACAAGCAGCAGATGGCACTTCCAAAAAAATTCAGCATGTCATTCAGGAATCATCGTGCACATTTCCCTCCTTAGTCCCATTCTTATGCTGGCTTTCTAAATACTGAGTGTTACAAAACCAAGTGATCATGGCAGAATCACTTTTTCTTCTACAGTTCTTTGAGTTCTCTTTTTCTTGAGAGAGGTGGGTGGGAGCTAGTTTATTAAAGCATCTCCAGTTCTCAACTGATGTGTTTGAATCAGCAGGAAGATACATCTCCTGTCATGTTTCCAGCTGAAATGTTGTCAAATATCTAACTTGAGGAAAAGCTCTTTTTTTCTTTTTTTTTTTTAATCCCCTGAAATAAACAGCTTATTTTTCCATTCCCCCTCTCCTCCTGAAACATTTGTGGGTTGTTTTAGAGCTTCCAGCCTCAGCTGTGAATTCCAGTGAGATGCTGGCTTGTGGCTGCATCAGCTGTGAGGACAGAGGGGTTCTCTGGTGTGATACTGGAGCAGATGTTCTTTCTGAAAACCAGAGCAGCCATCAGTCCCTCAGCAAGGCTGGGGGGAGCCTGCACAGACACCAGACACATCAAAAAATTCCTGGATCCTAGCAGATGAACTTGTGAACTCATCCTGGGTTGGAGTATCTGCAAATTCTGTTGTGTTGAGCCCTGAAAACGTTTTAGTAGCACTACTAAATTACACTTTGGAGACTAGAATGTTACAAGTTCTGTTCTCATGTAGTCATGTGCACTTTGTTACATCCAATGCTTTATTCCCAATAATGGCATTTTCTGCATTTTGACTGTATTGTGACTTCTGTATGGATGAGGTTTTTTCTCAGGAGTGATCAGCTTTTTACATGTAATAAATACTGATGTTCTGTACCTTCTCTAATACCTGAATTATAACGAAAGTGACAGTCTTACCTGTGTTTGGTGTGTCCCTATAAACAGAATGCAAGCCCAGCCTGAGCCCCCACTCTGTGGATGCTCTCAGACCTGCTGCTTGGAGATTTGTTGGCTGCTGTTGCCTCAGTGCCTGATCAGTGCCAAGAGCCCCATGTAGTGTGACTAATGTCCATTATGCACAGCTTGTCCTGTGTCCCCTGCCCCTCCCACGGGGCACTGGAGGCTGCTGGCTTCTGTTTAGATCACCACTTGGGCTTTTCATCACATGCACCCCGTGGAAAATCTGATGTGTGATGTCCTGGCTTAACTTAAGCTCTTAGTCTCAGCTCAGGCTGTGTGAAAGCTTTGTAGGGTCATTGACAAGTTTTAATTTTGTACCAGCACTAGAGGAAGACAATTCTGTTCTGGAGCTGTAGACACATAGCTGTACCATGGGGAGTCTCAGAGCTGAGTTCTTGCATCTGATTCCATTTTCTTGGGTCTGGTTTTAATGATGAGAGGTGCTGATGGAGACCATGGTCTGCTCACAGCATCTGTGCTGCAGTCAGACTCAGGAATGCCTTGATGGCTTGTTGTAGCCATTTTAGGCAGCTAGGAGTGTAAAATCCAAGTCAGGTCTCTGCCCACCAGATCTGCCCATTTGACAATGAGAACTCAGACTGGAGAGGAATCCTGACCTCAGCCAGATTTAGACAGTGCTGGCTGTGCTGTAAACTTTGCTCAGGAGGAGTCAAAGTTGATTTTGGTGCATCTGGGGCTTGCTAATATTTGGAAAGGTGAATGTGATGAACTAAGGGTGAATGTGATGAGCTCCAAGAATGGAGGAGAGCTGTTCACCTAGAAATGGAAAGAACATTTAGCCCTGCAGGCTTGTCCTGTATCCTAGGCACATGTGCTCACCAGAATTTCTGATAGCACCACCATGTACAGGGCCATGTATTTCACCACTGTTTTGTGTTTCCAGGGAGATGGTGAAAGGGTCATGATAATAACTGGGCCCAACATGGGAGGGAAGAGCTCCTACATCAAGCAGGTGGCACTGATCACAGTCATGGCACAGATTGGCTCGTTTGTTCCTGCAGAAGAGGCCACAATTGGTGTTGTGGATGGAATTTTTACCAGGTAACCCCTCAAAACTGGAAAGGCTACTGTGGCAGGGGGTGTGTGTATCAAAGTATAATTTAACTTTTCATTTAGAACTTGAGAATTTGTACCTGAAGCTTCCTTTTTTTTTTTTTTTCATTTTAAAGGCATGTTGGGTTCCTTGCTAGCTTTTGATTCCAGATTTTTGGTATACTGTGGTACTTATTTTGTGATCTTTGAATCTTCAAAGGGTGAGAATTTTAATGTGTCTGTCTTGATTAACATCCAGGTATCTAGCTTACCTGCCTGAATGGATACCTCAGCCTAATTGATGCTGCTGGGTGGTGGCCAAATGTTTCCCTTGAAATTAATGTTGTCACCTCTGAAAATCATGTCACAATATCTGCAGGGAAACTCTGCTGTGTATACTCACAATATTACAGACGGAAAATTTCGGGCTGCATATATCCTATGCTTAATCTCCTTCCTGTAATCTCAGTGCTAAACACACCCCTCACTTGGTGTCCTATTAAGAAGCAATAGTGACAGTTTATTTCACTATCTCATTCTTGAAATATTGCTGAATAATTTTTAAAAATTATCAGTGGAGTCTAAACTCTGTATATTATAATCTAATATTGCCAGTGTTTATTAGCCCTGTTTCTCCCTGTTTTTCTTTAATAATTACTTTAATTAGTCAAAGTTTTGTGTTGCTGGTGGTATTTGAGATGGATTATCATCTGTGTTATAAGTTTCACAGCAATCAGATGCCTAAGGTAGAATTTCTGGAAATTCCTGTTCTGTGTGCATTCCAGAGGTAACTCTTAATCAAGAACCTGAGCTACTGCTCACCTGCCATTGCTTCCCCCTGTAAAAGTGCTGTGTACTTACTTTCCACTCTGCCACGACAAAAACAAATGAAAATCACACCTTGATGCAGTCAGTGCTAAGCACATCAGCAAACAATTTGTATCTTCTTTCCAGAAGTTACTGGAGGTGAGACTTCAAAATGCTTCCCTTTTTTCCCCACTGTAATGGACTGGTGAGCATTTCTTGGGGGGAACAGAGATACACAGGATATAGTTTACATTACAGGAGGAGCATCACAGCAGCCCTAAACATTTGAAGATTATTTTTGTCTTCCTGTGTTTTGTGGCTGAACTTGGAGCACCTCACTCTGGTTCACAGTTCCTTAAATTCTAATCATACACACGTAAATCAGTTACTCTCAAGCTGAGTATCTGCTTTCCTCTGCTCTTCCTAGACTGTCACTGCTAAAGGATGATTTCTGCAGGAAATACTAGGAAATATGACACAGTCATTGGGAGAGATGTTTTGTTTTGTGCCCACTTGGAAGAGAATAAATTGGGTTTTTATCTGTGTTCTCCATGTTCCCCAGTGTATTTCCCCGATTCCACTTCACTTTTCTCTGTATTAGAATAAAACCCAAGTACTTTCCACAACCTTTCTGATAAAGTAGTGTGGTCCAAGGTAAAACTTCTGCTTTCAGACTTACAGCCAAGCAGATACAGAGTGTGCTTTTTACTCTGTGAGGTTTCAAACTGTGTAATTTGTAGCCCAGTCACATTCTAACACAGGGAATTGAATTTTTTTTTCCTTGTCTATATTATTTTGGAAACTCAGCTGGATGTGTCATTCCTCATTTAATGTGATATGTGTCAAACACCAGATGTATTATGTGGAGGAATTGCTGAAATTCTTGTAATTGCACCACCAATTAAGAGTAAACTAATTGACTCAGTATTAATCAGGAATAAATTGATAGTACATTGTTAAGATAGAAGAGGTCATACATCAGTGAAAAGGTAACCAAAAAAAAAAAAGGAGGAAAGGAAAAGGTTAGCAGATTCTGCTCAAGATACAGAGACCATCCAAGAAGGAGGCACCTCTCTTTTGGTTGGCTTGGGGGTTTTTTGGGGTAGGTCTTGTTTTTTTCCAGGGTTCTGGGAAAGGTCTTAAACATCTAAGCCTGTCTGGCAGGTTAATGTGGTGTTGCATTCAGGGAATTTCTCAGCCATAGGAAGTTAGCCTTGAAATAGTTTTTAATGCCTGGTTTGAGGAAAGAATCAATAAATCAGCTACCACATGTTATATCCTGCTTGAGCTTTAATGTCTTTTTTCTAAAGCCTCAGTTTTTGCCCTGTACTCTCCTCTGGCAGGGAATGACCTGGAAGAGATCAGAGAGACTTTCTTTTCACTCCTACCCAATTTGGTTTGGTTTTTGTTTGTTTGTTGTTTGTGGTGTTTTGTTTGTTTTTGTTGATTTTTTGTTTTCATCTTCTGTGCTTTGTTTTGCAGGTTGCTTTTGTTTATCATTATTATTATTATTATTACTACTGCATTTCTTTTTATGATAACAGCTATGTAGACCTCCTTTCTGCACTGCCACCCCAGGCCACAAGGTCTTGCTGAAAAAAGTGAATGTTCATTTTGTTGTTGATTACCTCAGTATATTTTTAATACTGTAAAACTTTACCATGGGAAGGTGTCAGTGTTCCCAGGTACTCCCATCAGAGCTGTGGTGATGTTTTGGGGGTGCTGTTAGTGGGGCACCCCTGCAGGGAGGGGGGATGCTCAGGGATGCTCAGGGATGCAGGGAGGGATCAGTCAGTGACCTGTACAGGCTCTGATGGTTCTGTGCACCAGGATTACCAAGAGTTCTGCACCATAAACCTTTTCCAGTTCTGGTGCTTTATCCTGCAGTCTCTTTTTGGGTTTGTAGACTGCATCTTCCAAGTGTGAATTTAGGTAGGTTTAAGGGATTTGTATCCCCAGGATTTGTGTCTTGTTTTCCAAGTGGGGTTTCCATGGAAATTGAAAGGTTGCTACTATGGTTATTCCTTGTGATATATGGTGCTTATGTAGGATAGCATCTCTAAATTGACTTTAAGTACTGGATTACATTAAATGTTTTTAAGGATGCAAGAGGAATTGCTTACAGGTAGAGTGAAGATAGGAATGATCTTTCTTCCTGTAGATAAGACAGGGGACAGTGCTGAGCCTAGCCCAGACTAGGGGGAGGACTCAGGATTTTCAGGATGTTTGCTGGTTAGTATTTTCCTCCCTCTTTTCCCCTTCTCCAGTAAGGGATAATATTTTCTTGCAGTCTTTTCTAAAGAATTTTAACTTAAGCAGTGGCATTATATTTAAAACATTTAGGAGGGTTTTGAAGAGGTTGACATCCCATCTGTATTGACTTTTAATGGGATTTGGATATTTAATTCTCATTTGGATATTTAATTCCCATCCAAGTTTCTCCTTGCAGTAAACAGGCTCATTTTCTACTTCAAAATTAACCTTCAGTTTCTGTTAGTTCTAATTCAGTCATTCAGACCCTGAAATTAATGTGTGTGTGTGAGTAGGGAGACAAAGCAAGGGTGGACATCCATGTATGGAGGAATTAATGACAAGGATTCTGCTGGCCTAATCATGCCCTCAGGAGGTGGGGTGTTCAGAAAGCTGACCTCTGCAGAGGTCCCCCTTCTAATCAATTATTGATTAATTATTATTAATAATTGATCAATTATTTCCCACTGCTAGGAGGCTTTATCCTGCTTCCTGTGGGCCACCAGGAGCTGTTCATGAGGGTCAGAACTGGGAGGGAGGGGGAGAATGCTAGAGCACTTTGAAGGCAAAACATCTTCAAATAAACAAGCTAATTAACAGTTCAGATTGCCAAGTGCCTTCAAGACTTTGAGAATCAGTTATTTGGATATCACAAGCTGCCATCAGAAAGAATCCAGTGAAGGAGAACAACCCCTGCCAGTGCCAGGTGATGGTACAAGTGCAGAGTGATTTCCTTCCTACAGCACTTTCCTGCCTGGGTTTTTCTTCCTGTGTTGAAACAAGAGCTATTTTCACTTGTTTCAGGGAGCTAGCAGAGTGGACCACACCTTCCAGTGAGGTTTCATCCCAGCCCAGCTGGAAATGCTATTAAAGGAGCAGCTTCAGCTGTGTGAGCTAGTGGAGTGCCCTCTGAGAGCTGCCTCCTGCAGAACGGTGACAGCAGCAAACAGAGGCATCCCTGAGATGCATGTAGATTATCCTCTCATGCTCTTGGTCTGTTTAAAGACTCACCTTGCTGTTTGCAGCCTCTCAGCGTGGCTTTAATCCTCGTGGTATCAAATGCAGCTGGAGTTGTCTGTAGGGAGGCTGGCAGTGCAGGTGGTGGCTGCCTGGGGAAGCTGCAGGTCAGCATTTCCACTTCATGCCAGGCATGCAGTCACTGCACTTGGAGACAATTGCCTTGGGATAGTCCCCTCACAGCACATGATCTGTATTTAGGGGTAAAGAACTTTTTTCTGCATTTTCTCCTTGTGACAAATGATTTAAATGTATTTTTAACGTGGAGGGCACTTGCTGAGTCTGCAGTTAGGAGGTACTCACTTGTTTCAGATTCCTCTATATATATGAAAAAGTTGTGAAAGCAGATGGTGTTTGCTCACCTTGGCTAGGGAGGGATGTTTTTTAATTCTAGCTTGTATTACATGTCTGTATAAAGAGTCCCTGAGATGGAGTCCTGAATCTATCTGTTCCAGTTCTGAAGTTACATCACTGTTTTAGTATCTTATAATCTGTTTTTCTTGTGTAATGATGTTGGACACGTGTAAAAGCTGTTTGTTCAATTAAAACCAGAGCACAAAGATCTTTGGGCAGCTGAGCACTGAAATAATGGAGGAGTTTCATCCCCCTCACCACTGGGTCACATAAATTCCAGCCACCAAGGTCCAGTCCCAGTTTGTACCTTGGAGTGGCTTTTCTGAGATGGTTGATGGGGTCAGTAAAGGGGGTTGGATTTGGGTCACTTCAAGCAACAACAGGACAGCTGAGACCCTTGCCAAGGGAAGTCCTGTTGAAAATTGCATTTGAGGCCTTGGGAGTGTCAGCTCTGTCCTCCCAGCTGTGTGACACAGCTCAGGTGGTGAGCACAGCCCTTTGCAGGGTCTAGGAAAACACAGCCACAGGGCTGTGTCCACCCTTGGGAGCACACCTGGGTGTGTGCATGGCTCAGGGTATGGCCAGTCCCAGACCACGGGCTGCAGCTCCTCCTGAGGGCAGCTCCAGGCTCTGCTCTGGGCCAGGGCCAGGAACAGGAACAGCTGGAGCTGCTTAGGCTGGATTTTAGGGAAACCCTTCCCCCAGAGGGGGCTGGCACTGCCCAGGCTCCCCAGGGAATGGGCACGGCCCCAGAGCTCCAGGAGAGTTTGGACAGCGCTCCAGGGATGCTCAGGCTGGGATTTTGGGGTGTCTGTGCAGGGACAGGGGTGGGACTGATGATCCTGTGAGTCCTTTCCAGCTCAGGACACTCTGTGATTAGTCCAGCTTGGGTATTTCACCCATTTCTGTGTGACACTGCCTTGGAGGCACCCCAGCAGTGCCCATCAGATAATCCTTCTTTTCCAAGAAGCAGAACAGGTGGGGGGAAAACTCTGCTCCTGCCTCCCCAGTGCTTGGACAGAGTGACCATGGATGTTTTTTACATACTCTGCATTCCAGTTTGAAGAAAAAGTGGTATTACCTATCCATATACCTGGCCCAGCATGGTTACACTGATGAGATTCAGTCTCCTTTTATGTTTAGGAGCTGCTGGAGCAGCCAGGACATTCCCTCAGAGTCCCTCTGAGTGGGAACTCGGTGCTGTTCTGCCAGCTGGGGGCTGTCCTTGCCTTGCTGTGCCACTGCTCAGGTGGGATCTTCAGCTGATCTGAAATCCACTCAGACCAGGTGTGGCCCTTTCCACTGAGATTTGTGGGTGCTGCACGCTGTGGCACACAGCACGATGGCATTAAAAAATAGATCAGTGTTTGAGTGCCTGCCTGGCACTGCTCATCTCCATCCTCCTGTGAGCAGAGAGCCACATCACTCACTTGCACTTGGATCCACGGAGATGGAAGAGGAAGGGGCGTCCCTGTGTCCCAAAGTGACACTTCTGGCGTGATTCGCCTACAGGCACTGTGGGTCCTCTCACATTTTCATGCTGTGCCTCGACTGCTGTCACCTCAAAGAGATTCATGGGGCAGAAAATAGGGGAATGTTTGAGGCTGTGTCCCTGTAGGCTTGTGCAGGGTGCATGGAGCCCTCAGCCTGTTCCCCATATCTGGAAAGAATTGCTGTTAAGGCTTAGAGGACAGTTTAGAGATGGAGGGTTTCTTCAAAGCAAACTAAAAAAAAAAAAACCCAAGAAAACTCAGCCCTCATTACTCTGGGCTTCTGGAGAGGCCATGTATCAAACAAGCCATAGTACTTTCTTCTGTATGGTTTATTAAAATGTCTGTTTTCCTGATCTGTAAATGTGGAATTACTCTCAAAAAGGTCACGCCTTATAATAGATGTATTGTGAGTGTCACCACCCTGAATGCATTTACAGCTATTTAATTCTGACAACTTGACAAAGTCATATTTCATGTTTCACAAGTGTGTGGAGCTGAAAGAAAAATGTAGACAAACATTTTATTTTAACTGGATAAAATGTACATAACTATGGCATTATCAGAAATGTCAGTAAGGTTTAAAGTCATGATGGAAAGCAAATATTGTGTGAATACCTGCAAGCATTTGGGCAATTGACTTGGGATGCTCCTTGAATTTTATTTTTTCTTCTTCTTATTGAAATACCACCATCATTCAAGTTTGAAAGATACTTAAAATGGTGATTTACATTAGATTGCTTTTAGATTTACTTTAAGGTTAAAATGTCCCAAGGCTTGCTAAGAGAGTATTTTGTAAGAACTCCTGAGAGGGCACAGGTTGGAGTAACCTCTCATGGCAAAATGAATTCTCAACTTTTTGTAACTAGGCAAACGTTACACTTAATTTCATTCAACTAGTTTTATTGGCTTGTCAGAAGGGAGCTGCACAGGAGAAGCACAGAGGGGGGAAATGGCTGTATTTAAACTAATAAATAAGTAACCAGCTCCTTATTGGAAATGGTCCTGTTGGCATAGGAATAGGCAAATATTGCCTCTCGTTTTTACATCACTTGTGAATTTTTTTGGCTTTAACTCTAAAGACCAGAGTCAACATTTTAAAAAAAATCCTTGCTTGCATTTATTTCTTTATTCAGCTTTAATGATTTCTTGGAAGCTTACAGGGTAAGACGATGAAGATAATTTTTCCTAGAAATAACAGTTAAAATCACAACATCTCAGGCAAATGAAAACGTTTATCAAGTCAGCTTCTTCATAATCTTCATAAAAATCTAGGCTGTGAAACCAGTGGGGAGGTGACAGCAGTGTTTAGCAGGTTCTGCAGGTGTGTACAGAAATCACCAGGAGATTGATTGCTGAGTCAAAACTGTGGAGGAGTTTATCTCAGCTGAACAACTTGTTTGTATATAACCTGGTTTTGACCAGAATTTTGGAGGTTTTTTTTTTTTTAAGTTCTTTAAACCTGAAAGTAAATGTTTAAATCATTCAGATCTTCCTTTGGAAAAAAAATAGAACAAATAGAACAAAGTCTCTCAATTTGCCTGAACAGTTAGACTCTGAAAGATAATGGTCAGAAAATTAAGAAATCAAGGGTACATTTTCAGATCTTTGTTTATTTTGTATGTATGTGGTAATGCTTAGTGGTTCTGCCATGTACATTGATTTATTTATTGTGCAGAGAGGTAGGGAGCTGTTCTCACAAAGCAATCCCAAGTGAATGGCAAGTCCACATGAGAATTTTTTATACTGACATGCCAAAAAAGTATTGTTTGTATTGAAAGCACAGTGAGTCAGACAAACAGAACTTTTAGCTGTCAATAACCCCAAAGTAATTTTCACAAATGTTACTTCTTTATGGCACAGTCATTTGTTTCATTTTGTTCCTCCTTAATTGTATCTTTGTTTACTGCCAGAGTAAGAAGAATTACTTAAGCCTTTCATTTATGCTCACAATCAATCACATAATTGCACCTCTGGGGTAAATTGTTCCCATCATTCGGGGAGGAACAGGGTGCTGTATTAAGTACACTGCACCAATTTTTATCACATGGAGATAGCTTTGGTTTGGATATTAAAAAACAAACAAACAAAAAAATAAACCCCAAAAGTTGTAGTTGGTGTTGTTAAATCGAAGGATTATTTTGTTCAAGAAAAGTTGTGTCTTGGACGTATCTCAGTACCTTTGAGCTGTAACTGCTTCTGACAGTGCTCTGTGGCTCTGTAGGAACGAGTTAAGCCAGGCTGTGCATGTATCTGTAGCTAATTTGGTTTCATGTCTCTGTTCATTTCACAGAAACATGCATCTGCAGTGTGAGGTTTGCATCTTTTGTACATGGGTGTCCTGGTTTGAAGGACAGGTGTCTGCCAATAAAGGCAGCAGCTTCTCTTT
>JAODLH010001543.1:56706081-56727902 GCA_027575645.1 Cossypha caffra | reverse complement strand
TTTTCTTTTCTTTTCTTTTCTTTTCTTTTCTTTTCTTTCTTTTCTTTTCTTTTCTTTTCTTTTCTTTTCCTTGCCTTGCCTTGCCTTGCCTTGCCTTGCCTTGCCTTGCCTTGCCTTGCCTTTTTTTCTTTTCCTTTCTTTTCCTTTTTTTCTTTTTTTCATTTTTTAGCTTTATTAGAACACCTATTTTTTGAGATGGAGAGAAACAGCTACTTCTCACCAAAAGTTCAGTGACACCCAGATGCATTCCTGCTGCATGGGCACAATGCAGTTATTTGAATTAGACATATTTTTGTCATTGTCAATTTCTTTTTCCAGGTGAATTGCAGATTTTTTTTTTTTTTTAGGGTAAAATAAATATAGATAAACTTCATGGACAGTGGTCATGTTACTCAGATATAAATCCTTAAGTCTCTATGGTGTGCTACCCAAGGATGCAATCTGAGAACACAGATTCAATTACTTATAAAGACATTTAAGATTTTTGTGTAAGGTGATAATGTTGAACACAGTGACATCTCATTCCAGAGAAGTCTGCTGACATCTGATCACCCAAATACATATTTGGGAAAAGTGTGCCTGTATCTCTCAACTGTCATGCTCAGAGGGTCTGCAATTGTATTTTTCCATCACTCTTTTTTTTTTTTATCACCTTGTGCTTACAATTTAAAAGCAAACATTTGCTTTTCAAATGGCACAGTATGAGGCTGAATGCAGTTTAAAAATTCCTTTTTGGCTGAAAATAACAGAAAAAAAAGTATTCATAATAAAAACCTAAATAATAATAATAATTATAAAAAACTGAAAATGGAAAAGAAATTTTATATTTCATGAAGGAGTATCTAACACCTCTGAGTTCAGTGAGATTGTAACTGTAAGCAAAGGTTTGTGTGTCTGCACTGCAGCAATATATCTCTAGAGCTGAGAACAATATATTAAAAAGTTCTGCAGCTTTGTAATTCAATTTCTCTTGTACTCTCCTCTCTAATCAAGAACCTTACTTTCTGAAAAAGCATAATCATATATTTTTATCACTGCAGCAAAATGATACTTTCTCAAGCATTGTGTTGCCTGCAATTATTAACACTTAAAAATGCACATTCAAACTAAATGTCATATTCCTCACTTTAAGTACAACTTGCCATTATTACTGATTTACTTGAAACAGAATGCCATACAAAATAAAAGGTCAGCCACTTAGCAATTAGGTTTAAAAACATTTTTTGGAGGAAGGTGCTATTTTTTTTTATTGTTTTGCTAATTGAATAATTTTATAAATAGCTACTTCTCAAAGAATACTCTTTAAGTTTTTAATGCCAATATGAATAATGTGACTACTCACCCATTCAGGTCCTTTACCTCCTTCACAGGGAAAAATTTCTTCCTAAACCTATCCTAATCTAAACCTTCCTAATCTAAATCTATTTTATTCTCTACTGTGGTACAAAACTCCAGCAATAAATATTATTTTTACATTGCAGGATCTGAGAGCCAGGCTTGAAGGGCTGGGAATTCCTACCTTTGAGCAGCCAGATTTCACCTGGGCAGTGAATGCTTCACCTGGGCAGGTGTGTCAGGTGTGCACCTCCCTCAGTGGCCCACACCACCCAAATTCTGCCGTCCAAAATTTGGGCAGCAGACCTTGTTAACAGAAGGGAGTCTGCAATCTGCAAAACTGGCTTTCAAGCTCTCTCACAGGAGGCTGCTTTGAGCCACATTTTGATAAAATATCCCGTGTCCTGGTTCTGACATTGTGCCATCAGCAGTTACACCCTGTCCAGATCATAATTCCATGAAAAAGGAGCTGTGATCAGACAGCAAAACAACAGCCTGGGTATGACTTCATCAATCACACTTTGTGGCTGCTGAGGGTTTGTGGTGATGTTAGGACAGAAAGTAATTTGAAAATAAACTGATTTAACGGCTCAGGTTTTGCAAAATGAAATTATTTAAATTAATCACACCTAGGTGAATTACCAAGGGAAAGGAGTTCTAATAACTAAGAGCCATAAAACCAGAACACTTTGAACTAGACAGCCATTAAATTTTAGCCCCTAACACAATAAAAATCACAGAATGTTTAGGAATTGAAAGTCCCTCTGGAAGACATTTTGTCCAACCATCTGGCTGGAGACCAGCAGCAAGCCATGTCCTGACCAGGACCACATCCCAGGAGTTTTTGGGATAACTCCAAGGATGGAGGATCCACACAACTCTGGGAAACATGTGTCACTACTCAGAATATTGACTTTTTATCACACCACCTGTCACCTCAGTGGCATTAAACATCACTTCTGTTCTCTGGGAAAAACTGTGTTTTAGCAAAGTTCAAATGGAAAAGCAATTTGACTAATAAAATAATCTAAACAAAACACTTTTGCCAATGTTTTCTTGCTCCTATAGGAGGTAAAAAAAATTACAAAAGTAATTTTTGCCTCTGCTGAAAGGATGACAGTTTCCTTGATTAACCTTATCTTCAGGAAAGATCAGGTTCTATCTCATTTGCATTCTTTAGAAATGTAACCCTGGACTGAGAAATCAATATGATCTTTCAATACACTTTATGTTACTTGCCAAAGTTCTGATTGATATTAAGCAGAGGAATAGCAGAATCAAACTGCAATGAGTTGCTAAATCAGCATTCTAATCCTGTTAAGTTTCCAAAAACTGAAAGAAAAACAGAGAAGTGGAATTTTCATTATTTCTTATTTAGTTTTGGTTTGTGACTTCCATTTTTACACTTTTGGTCTATATATCTCTATGGGTACCAATCTGAATCATGGAATTAAAGCTAACAAGAAAAGAAAGCTTAATTTAAAAACAAACAAACAAACATGTTGGTAACCATCAATCTCCAAAAGCATCTTGCCTGTCAATATTCAGTACTTCAAATTTCAGTCTTTACAATAAACAGATCATAATGAGTAGAATATCTGTAAGTTTTTGTCAGAAGCCTCTCCACATCCAGTCAGGTTGTTGCAGAAAATTAAAGTAGAATGGGAGGGGAAAACTGTGTCCAGCAGGACTGAGATCAACCTCCAAATTCAAAGCTGAAGAAACCAAAGCCAGACAGGTTTACAATTTCCCTGGCAGATCTCACTGAAAGATTTCATTTCAAGGTATTATTCACAATATAAAAGGAGCAACACTAATGAATTGTTTTTTATATTCTTGCCTTGAGTCACTTCAAGAAAAAAAACCATGCAGTTTGGCTAAATGCTTCTCCTTGAGTTCTGCCACAGAGTGCATGAGGACAAGAAGATAGGGCCAATAAAATTCAATACCAGTCAGGCATCATTAATATGATGATCATAATTCAACCCATATTCTTGAAAAAGGGAAGATGATAGAGATATGGAGACTTCACACTAAACTGAGCTAATTAACATCATTAAATTTACATAGGATAGGGCATTTTAGGGGACACTTTTTCCATTCTAAATTTTTACAAGCACCAATTAAAACTAAATTGTAAGGCCTTAATAATCAGGATTTGAAGAAGACACTATGAGATTTTCCAACCAGTAATCTCACTGAGCACAACATAAAAGAGAATAGAGTCAATTTTTTTTTAGCAGTAGTGAGTGGAAGAGTATGGTTTCTCAATATGTGTGTGTGTGTGTGTGTCAATCTGCCTGGAAAATAAGACTAAATTTAAAGCTTTGCATTTAAATGACAGCTGGGAAAAGTATTAATTGAAAAGTGTATGCCAAGGGATGCAATAAGAGACACAGGTAATTTTTTTAAATTGAAGAGAGATGAAGAAATCTGATTTACTGTGAAGAGAAGGATACTGAAAAGGGGTTTCAGGACAAGTTTTTGCTGTCTGTCCAGCTATAAGGAAGCAGTTATTTTAGAAGAAAAAAAGGTTAAGCCCTGAGTCATCTAATTATTATGCTGTACTGCACACAAATGTGGGCAAAAATGTCTTCATGATCTTTCCTTGTCTCTGCCAGGAGAAAGAACTCTATATCTGAGCCTGCTGTCTATTAATATTCTCCAAACCCCTGAACTCCTATTGTTCTGGGCTTTTTTTTTCAGTCCACCACAGTTTTTGACTACTCCTCAGTACAGCTACTAATAAATAATTATTTCAGATAAAAATCTTTTATCATATTCTGTAATGAAAACATGAAATTATGTGGGACTATAAGAAAATCCTCTCTTAAACTGAGAAAAGCCAACTTGTTATCTTTTTTTTTTTTTTTCATTTCTGGGAAGATTTCACAATATAGAAATTAGTTGTAAACTGAGGGGTTTTTTAAACAAAATAAATTTGTGACTCATTTATTTCAGTATTTGAATTTGTCTGAGAAAAGTAAATAATGTAAATCTAAATGTCAAGTCTAAAGTGAGTTCTTCTTGCTTGTTTAGTAAGCTGAGAATCCAGTAATTTCCACAGCTTTGTCTCAATGGTGTGTGTTTATATTCTTTCAATCTCCCATCTATTTGTCAAGGCAGAGTATTTCCCATGCATAAAGGAATGATTTTAAACTGCCACTGTGCTCATCCAGTCATCTCCTCAACATGGCTCAAACTCTTTCAATGAAACTTTGGGGAAGAGTATGGATTTCTTCACTTTACACATAATTTATACTGCAGTGATTTCATTTAGCTGAAACACTCTTTAAATTCTTTAAAGCTCTATACATATTTCCTAATAAAAGAAACGATCTGAGAATCTTATAGAAGGAGAAGCAGTTCTAGTAGAAATATTTTTTTTAGCTGCTTCAATCAGGAACATAGAAATATCTGGCTCCAGTATTTCAAATTGAGGGGAATATAATGATGCTTTTATACATACATGACATAAAAGCATAGAAAGGCATAATGTGTTCATACACAGAAGGACAAAATGCTCAATTTTACTCCAGAATAATCTTGTCTTTACTAGACCAAAATTGCTTTTTGCATCACCACAAGGCTGTTGTTAGGAATTTTTTATGTCTGTTCAAAGGCTATTTTTTCTTCAGTTCCATTACCACCCTAAAAAAGAGTGATATAAAAAGATAAAAAATAAACAAAACAAACAAGCAAAACACACACATACAGAACCCTAAAACAAAACAAACAAGACCAAACCAAGCTAAATCTACACTATTCATCAATCCCAAGAGGGACAATATTTGGAGAGGGGGGAAAACCAGATAAAGACTTAGAATTCTTTTAGACATTTTTGAAAGAACTTTAAAAGATAAGTTGGACACTTTAATGCACTAAACAGGCTTTGAAACTTTCATTTAATGTAAAGACAACTGGAAGGTGGAGGAGAGTTTACCAAAATTATTTCCTTTCTATAAGCTCAAAGAGAAAGCTTCTCTGTCTTGAATTCTGTCTTTCAGTCATCTTTTGCTTTGGGGAAAGGACCTAATGAATTTTTTATTTTTTTTTTTTTACTTGCATAGTTTTCCTAAAAATACAATAATGAACAATAGCAAAAAACTCAAGGTAGGATCACAAAATGAACTGTCAGATACATTTGATCCCATAGGCCTATGAATTCTATCTTCTCTTTTAATACATTTCACAATTATCTACTATCTTGATTAAGGTTCCTTGTGGTGCAGGAGACAGGATAAAAGCCTGGGTGAATTATCTTTCTTTATATTCAGAATATTGCAGAAGAATGTTTTGCTGTAAAGGTGTTCCAGGCTCTTTCACTTAACCCCCTTTACAGATGGAGATGTCTTAAGAATTTTTGGTATTCTCTGTAAAATAAAATTTCACACTAAATTAGTTCATATGTGATGCAGACATCTGGGGAAATAAAAGGTTGTTTTCAAGAACAAATAAACCAAAAACCACAACCCAACCCAACCCAAACCAAACCAAATGAAACCAGCAACAAATAATGAATATTCAATAAAGTTTGCACGCTATATTCACTCTTTGAAGGTGTAATCCAAAGCCTCTTAAGGAAATAATCTTATCAATCAGCAATTAAGGTATGCCATAAGGAACAAAAAATAATAAAAATAATCCCTTAAAACTTTCTTGTACTTCTTATATATTTGAAACACTTCTGAAAGTGTTGTCCTTTTGAACATGCCCTTTTCCTAGTGTTTACACATATATATATTTACAGCTATTTATATAATAGAGAGAAAAACAGCCCAGAGGAACACACACAGTTTTGAAAATTGAATAAATAAGAAAAAAAAACACACTTTGATGATGCTTGAGTACTCTTATCTGTGCTGAAACTGACACAGGATTACAATAATATCCCCCAAAATGCTACAGGACAAAAATTGATAAGATCCATGTATGACTGACTGAAAATATTTGAAGATCTTTATAGTGAACCCTCGAATCTCAGATAAGTTATGCAATGATAATATCTCCATGCTTCAGGATAATGAATTAAACTCTAAATTAGGATGGTATCCTAGTTGCACAGGTATGTATAATGATAAATTATCTGTATTGCCCTTTGAATCACTTAATGACTTTGCACCTCATGCTGAAAGCTTTTTAGATTTTATTGCCCTTTGAAGATCCTCCATTCTGGTTTAGACATTAGTGGACTACAAATCAATACTAATGGAGGCATGACAGTAATTCATATTGCCTTTAAGTACAGTATGCTAAACACTTAAAAAACTTTTTTTTTTTTTTCAATCAGAAATTGCTGATCTTACAGAGGGTTACTTGATTCTCTGAACACTTCTTATGAAACACCTTCACCAGGCCCGTGGAGGAAGGCTTCATCCGAGACAGCAGTTTTATTTCTTGGATGCAAATAAAAACTTTTTTTGAAAAATCTCAACTCTTCCTCTATTTATCTTTAAGCTGCTTTTCAGAAAGCATATCTGAAAACTGTTGTATGTCATAGTTTCTACTCAAGACTGATCAGCACAGCTCTGTAGAAGCTCTTTATGATAGGAATATATTCAAAAACCATGATAAGGTACAGTAAATCAAAGGATCAAAGAATTACAGGATAACAGAAGGATGATTTAATGTCAGAAAGGAACCCCAAAGCTCATCCAGTGTCACCCCATCCATGGCAGGGACCCCTCCCAGTGTCCCCAGAGTCCAGCCTGGCCTTGGGCACTGCAGGGATCCAGGGGCAGCCACAGCTGCTCTGGGAATTCTATCCCAGCCCTGCCCACCCTGCCAGGAACAATTCCTGCCCAAAATCCCATCCAGCCCTGCCCTCTGGCACTGGGAGCCATTCCCTGTGTGCTGTCCCTGCAGCCCTTGTCCCCAGTCCCTCTCCAGCTCTGCTGGAGCCCCTCTGGGCACACAGGTGGGGGCTCTCAGGTGTCCCTGGAACTTCTCCACACTAAATAATTCCTCTCTCAGCCTCTTTCCTGCCTTTAAATTCCCTTCTCCCCATCAAATTCTCTGCCAGCAGGTCCAGGAGCACGGTGTGCACAGTCTGACAGCCCAGGTACCCAGCAGCTGCCCCCAAAGGTTCTTCCCCCAATCCAGTGGGGAACATGTTAGCAGAAACTTCAGGTCTTACTCCCTGCCTTCAGATCCTGTGTTTTCTCTCTTTTTTGGGACTTATTTCTGGTCAGTTCTGAGGACTGTGGCAGTCAGAGGCACTGGGGTTGTGCTGAGCCATGGCTGGCACAGGGAATTCCCAAATCCTTCGTTCAGGCTGTTTCTGCTGCTGGACCAGGATCCTCCCCATGCTGCAGGGGGTCTGACAAGAGTCCAGACTATGAGGCAAGTAATTTTTGTGCTGATAGCAGTGTGTGGAAATGGATAAAAAGATGTGTAGGAAAACCTGGGGGGAGTGGGACTGGAAACCAGCTGTGTCCTGAGGATGAGAGCTGGGACAGGTTCCTCTGCTCCTGCTGAGCATCTCCCCTGGTGTGAGCATGGTGAGGCCCCCCCACACCCCTGGGGACCCCCTGCTCTGGGTTACTGACTCAGAATTCCCTGGAGCTCCCCAGGGAGTGCTCTGCCCCTGAGAGCTGATGGCAATGCCAGGTGCTGGCACTGGGGATGCTCCTGAATCCTGCAGGGCTGGACACAGGGGATGCTGCCTCAGGACCTTGCTGACACCCAGGGCTGCTGCACAGAAGTTAGTGATAAACCCCTTGCCTCATGGCTTTACATGAAGAGAAAGGTGCTGTTGTTCACACACAGGATAAGGGACACTTCGTTTGGTTTCTGATTTCCATAATTAGAGGTATCATTTGTTTTGTCTTAGCCACCTTGAGAGCCTGTTATTCATGCTGTTACAGGTATGAATGAGATAAAGCCTGCTTCTGTTCCCACACCCTAAAAAAATAACATAATTTTTTTTTTTTTTTTTTTTTGTATTTTGGGGAGTGAAGTCAGTTCTGTGGGCTCACGGAGTGGTCAGGGCAGAAAGCAGCTTCTCAAGGCAGCATTGATGGCACCAATTCTCACCCTACCACCCCTTAATCCTTAAAGGCGTGCAAAGTGTAAACCAGGAACAACTCAGGGAGCAGAAAGGACTCCAGGCTGAGCCAGCTGCAGACCAGGAACCACCAACACCTGCCTGGGAAGAGGGCTCAGGTGAGATCAGCCCCTGGAAGTTAAAAATCCAGTGGCACCTTCCCAAACAGCAAGGCTGAGAACCCCAGAGTGGCTTGGGCAGGAAAGGACCTTGGACACCTTCCCCAGGAAGAGCAGGAGTGGCTCTGGGGAATTCTCTGTGGTTGGGTAATTCTTACCAGCATGTGAGTGGGTGAGAGGGAAATGATTCAGGGCGCTGCTCTGGATGGTGGTTTTTGGAAAGCACACTGCTTTTCCTGCAGAACTGTACTTGTGAATCAAAAGCACAGATAAAATCAGCAATAAGGGAAACACTGAATAATGGAGAGGAGGGCTGGAAGCTGGGCAAAGTAGGTGAGAGTAAGTTCAGTGTAAATAGTCTGCAGCACTCATGGAGGGAAATTTCTGTAGAAACTGAAAGATGAAAAAAATTCACAAGAGTGCAAGTTCTGCAGGAATGTATCTTCACTTTTTTTTTAAATGGATTTTTACTTTTGTATAGCTTTATGTCTCAGGTTTTCAGACCAAATCTACACTTTCTCAATTAACAAATCAGCTTGTTTGACACGCTCAGAGAATTCACAGGTGGATTATTTCAACAAAAGACACAGAGATTTAGTATCAAGGACACAAGTGAAAAAGACAACCTTGTTTCTCTTGCTCTCAAAGCAGACTTTTTTACTGAACCATGGTGTGTGTGTGTGCCACTTCACAGAAATTAAAGGGATATTAACTTTTCTTTTCAGCATATGGAAGCCATAGCTTCTCATAACTCAGCTAAAGTTGTTAAGATCTGAATCCAACCAATGCAATACCATCTCAAGGGTTTCAAGATGAGTTTTTAATGCATTCTGCAAACAGAACCATGATGATTTCTTTCAGAAACAATGGAAAAAATACATCTACTGTTGCTAATTAAATCACAGTATGTCTCACAACAGTTACAGGCTGCAAAATTGTATTTATTTCTCACAAAACAAATTATATTATGTCAAGCTGCTGGAGTGAACAATAGTTATTGTTGGGAAATAGGTTCAGATAAGTTGTACAAGCTACACTTCCTCCCTTAGAGTTTCCCAAATTGAAACTGCAGGTTGTGGCCTGGGGACAGAGTGTACCCTGAGCTCTGGAGGCACCAGGACCTCAGTCCTGGCAGGTTTCCTTGGGGTCCATGTGGTGGGAAATGATCAGCACAGCAGCCCAGGTCTTTCCTAACTTCGTGACCCAAGCACAGCAGCAGTGAGGGTGTGGGGACAGGGACAGGGGTTACCTGGGGAGGAGCCCAGGCACAGAGCCCTGCTCAGGTTTCCACATCAGCCACTCCAGACTTGCTGATGTGTTTGGGAATCCCCACGAGGAATGAGGGAGAGGAGCTGCTGGAGGGTCTGGCTGCTTCCCCTGCCTGCTCTGCCCTCCAGCTGCCAGGAGTGCCAGGAGAGCCCCTGCAGGGAGCACACGGACCCGTCCCTCCGGCTCCCAAACCGGCTGTGGGGCCACCCCACACCCCCTCCCCCCTGCTGCCAGAAACCTGCTGGGGACAGGGTGGCACAAACCACTCCGGGCTCATCCTCCAGCTCTGCAGCCCTTTCCTTACTCCTTTCTCAGGCAGGCAGCTGGGTGGACAGAAATCAGATCAATGTTTCCTTCTGCATCTGTTTATCAAACTGTATGTGGGATGCGTTGGCCATTGGTCTGTATGACCAGCAAGGCTTTTCATTTTTTTAATCAGTTTTTGAATAAATATGGTTCCTGAAGTAAGAGTCACTATCTAAAACACCTGTAAGCTGATCTTTCTTGCTGTTCAAAGTCACCTTTAACACTATTGGCAAAAGAAGGTCAAATATAAACACGTTCTCACCCCAGCTGTGATTTGACTACTCCTACACAAGAAATAAGCACTAAAATGGTGTCACAGAAATGCTGACTTTCTCCTGGAAAATGCAGTCTAAGGTATGCCTTGTGAGCTGGATCACCAGGGTTTCCAAAGCTGGTATTTGGCAGTGATGTTTTGCTTGATGCAAGTAAGGTTTAGTTTCATAATTGCATTTCTGTCCCTTCGGAAATGATTTCACATCCCCAAAACTGAATCATGAATCACAGAATGGTTTGGGCTGGAAGGGACCCTAAAGGCACCTGTATCCACCCCTGCTGTGGGCAGGGATCCCACTCTCTGAGCTGAGATTTTGGGAGGTTTTGTTCTGATTTGAGCATTCCAGCTGCAGCTTGTCCTGTTGTCTGGTTTACGTGGCAGTTTGCAGATTTCTCATTGGGAAAAATAAGGCTCACTCTTTAGAATTTTTAAAAGTTTAATAAGGTATAAAAGGGATAATATCTATTGCTGGGGTGCTTGGCAAACTGCCCAAATCAGTTAGCTATAACAACTTTATATATATATATATATATATATATATATTTTATTGCACTGATCAAATGCATATTTATGAAGATTATATATATTTAAATATTTCTTTGGGTTCTTTACTATGTTTTGGGAATTTCTTACCTTTGTTCCATTCTTGACTCATTGTGCAATAGTGTAGATATGATTTTTGGGAGTCATGTGTGTTATTTTTTTACAATGTATAAGCTATTTCTTCACAGCAAGTATCCTATTTCCTCATAGTAACAAACAGGGAATTACTGATGGCTGCAGGGCCAGTAGTACAAGTCCTTTTTATATTCTTTCTTGTGATGTTATCTCTGTGGTTCTCCTAATGTTATTTAATCATACAGCTGGTTTTAGTTATTTCCACAAACTCATCTAAGTTATTTTTACTATCATTAGCTAGTTACAAAAATAAAAGCATTCTGCAAAAGTTAATATTATATAGTCTCTATTTTAATATTTTGTGAGAGCCTAAATTTAGGCTTTTTGTGACACCAGACAGGGACAAGGTGAAGCTCTGCAGGGTGGTTTAATCTGTGTTGGAGTGTATAAAATAGAAGCATCTCTGAGTCCCTCAGAGACAGAAAAGAATGCAGGGCTTGAATTAAAGCCTTTAGAGAAATGAAAATATATTAAGCCACACAGACATGAAGTAGAAGTGCAAGCTTTGTTTTTAAGTATGTAGAAATATTATTAAGTCACATAGATATGAAATAGGAGTGTAAGTCTTAGCTTTAAGTAAGGATATGCTTTAAGTGCCCTAAGAGGGTAAAAAGTCCTAGAATCTGGTGTAATGTTCAGGCCTGTTAGAAAATTCAGAAAATCAGCCCCAGATATATTGAAAACATAGTAAGAATATTGCTGGTATTTTCTAGGCAGAGCAGATAGAACTATTTATGTGACTAGATAGAGCTGTATGTGTAAGTTATGGCAAGAATTAACACTATTTCTGTACTATAGAACTAGGGCTCTAACAGGTTTAGGGAGAATGTTTTAGGTTTGTCTTTTTATCTCATTGGATGATTTACAAATAAAACCCCCTGAACTGGGGTGAGAAAGGCATCCAGCACCACCATCATCATCATCACTACCACCTCACACCTGGAAGAAGAGGAAGAGGAGACAGAAGAACAAGGACAGGAGGAGAAATACCAGAGAGCTGCTGCAGCTTCTGCTCAGGAATCTGTGCCAGAGAGTTCTAGCATGGACTGAAATAACTGTAATACTGTAAACACTTTACCTTTGAGACTGATGTACTCATGCAACACACAATTTTACAACAACCAAGAACTGCTTTTTCCTCTGTGAAGACCCAGACCCACGAAAAACTCGACAGATCTGGAGGGAGAAGGACACAGGAACGTTCTGGATGGTGAAAGGCAGCTGGTGCTGCACAGCCCCTGAGGAAAGGAAACCCCAGGTGTGTGTTAGGAAAGAATTCCTCACAGGGAGGAGAGCTGATGGCTTGCAGAGGTGGATTGGAGCAGCTGGGGAGGAAAACCCTGAGCCCTGGAGAGCCCTGACCCTGCAGGGAGCTGCCTGCCCTGGGAGAGGGATGAGCTCCTCTGCTCCTTCCAGGCTCCTTTCTGCGTCGTCTGAGGTTTTACACACACACCACTGGATCACACTGGGCTGCATCATGTACAGTATTCCTGGGTTTTACCCACTCTGTGATTTCAGGACTCAGGGAAGATTGCTGTCCTGCCAAACCCCTCCTCAAAGGCTCAAGGGTGCAAGTGTATTCTATTCTATTCTATTCTATTCTATTCTATTCTATTCTATTCTATTCTATTCTATTCTATTCTATTCTATTCTATTCCATTCCATTCCATTCCATTCCATTCCATTCCATTCCATTCCATTCCCAGGAGAAAAAAAACCAAACATTTGGAGCTGCTTAAGGACAAGAAGATCACAGCCTGTTGGTGTTTGTAGGACACGAATTTGTTGTTGTGTGTCTTCTGTCCATGTAAACAGTGGAGCTGCTGCCTGAACATTTTCAGCAGGAGCCTCAGCCCCGGTGAGGAGTTTGAGGCAGAGATGTCGAGGTGTGTGTTTCTGGAGGTGTCTGTTTTTTGAGGTCTCTGTTTCTGCAGATGGATTTGCTGCCCCGAGGGCGAGGGGAGCCCTGAGAGCTCGGTGTGTGGCCAAGGTCTGTGCCCAGGGGCCACCACGCCCTGCCCAATTCCCCGGGGGCACCGTGACACCACAGCCACGCCGCCCTGAATATTTCTTCCTAGGCAGTTTTTATTGTGAGTGCATGATTGTTTTCACCACAAGCTGTGTTTGGCCTAAACTTCCAATATAATTGATTGTAATGAAAAATGTGTTTGGGGAATAAACTCCTGTTTGTAATGCAAATAGATTCATATTTCATATTACTTCTATATGTACTTTTTTTTTTTTAATTTGGGTAGATGAGCATTGCAGGAAGTCTGTGTGTAGCTCTACTTTTGTTAGATTAATTAAGAAGATTAGCTGAGAAAAGCATGTTTTATGAGTAGCAGAATTAACAAGCACTTTGAGATTTTATTTTCCTGATTGTTTTCTTTAAGTGTCTCGCTCCATCTGGGAAGAAAGCAGGAGAACAGTGAATATTACTAATAAATCCAAATGAAACCAGCATAATTTCATTTCAGCTTTTTCTACCAAACTTTTTTATCCAACTCCTTTTCTTGACTGTTCCTCAGTTCGGCTTGTACTTCTAATTTTAACAGCTATTCTGATGCATATATGTTAATAGACTTATATAATTCATAGGGTACATCCACGTTGGGCTGACAAGGTACAGCTCAGAGCTCAGCTCAAGTTGGAGCAATAATAATCCAAGACAACAGAGCACAGAAATGGTGCAGAGAAATGAAATCAGAACAATAGTTTTTTATATAAATTATATATATTTAATCTATATTTCATACCCACTTTTATGTAATAACTCAGTTTCAGTCATATCTCATGGTTCTAATTTTAGGCAATTAAGATCTTTTAGGAAGAAAGGACAGGCTGCACAGAACAGAATCCTTTATAAAACACTGAAAACAATAAAACCTTCATCTCTAACTCTCTGTATGTTATATGACAAATCCAGATGTGAGTCAATAATTTATCACAGGTTCAAACCACCCTGCAGCTGGAGATCAGCAGGCACCATGGTGAAATTAGTCCAGCTGTGAGAGCTGCCTAAAGCTCCTGCAGACATGCAGGTAGGGTTACTCACACAGGGTTCATTCCAAGCCAGCAGGAAGGTGCTTGGGGTGTTTTTCTCCTGGGAATGCCATTCTGTGAGTGCCAAGGTGCTGTCCCTGTCCCCGGGGCTGGCACAGGGACAAGGAGGTGCCAGAAGCAGAGGGAGAAGCCTGTGCACACCTGGAGGGTTCCCCAGGGGCTCCGGGGGTGTTTGTCCCCCCTCTGTGAGCCCTGGGCCAGGGGGGATGCTGTGCAAGCTCCCGTGCTTGGCTATCTCAGGTAACCAAACAGAGGTAATGGCCAGTCACTCCCTGCAGCGGAAACTCCAAACTCAGGGCAGGATTTGTCCTAATTAATGTCTCCTGCTGGAGGGGAGCTGCTGGGGGGCAAGAAGCTCTGTGTGCCATGCCCAGCCCCACCTGCCATTCACTCTGAGCCTTTTAACTGCATTTCTGGAAAGAGACTGGGACCCTTCTTATGGCTCTGTGAGCAATAAATAACCTGCAGTGTGTCCTGCACCGACCCCAGCCTCCACCTGCTGCTCTGGATGCCCCCTTGGGACACACCTGTGCCCAAACCCATTCCAGCCCACATTGCCCCCTCTCCTTGCCCTGGCCCAGCTGCCTCCCAGGGCAGGAGCAGAGGGACAAACCCTGTCCCTGCTGGGATGGCCGAGCTGAGCCGCCCCCGGCACTGGAAACCTCTGCAGCCTCCAGAGCAGCCCCACTGCAAAGGAGCAGGAAAGGAGGAAGGGATAGGTGGGCAGGCCAGGAGGGTAACCACAGTCTGTGCCGTGGAAATGTGTAAAATGCACAGACACAAGAGATTTCTGACAGAATTTACTGAGGATGGTATCACCCTCAAGTTGAGCTTGAGTGAGAGCACTGTAGAACTACCCAGGTGTGTTCTCCATCAGAATGGAGAAAACTGGTAAAAAATACAATTACCCTCCTCCATCTCTTCCTCAGAGTGCTGCAGAACTTTGTTTAGAGGTTTCTGCACATCCCTGCTTTTCCTGTGCTGTGGGATGTGTTACTTCCAGAGGTTTTTTCCTCTTCCTCAAAAATACTCTAAGGGCATTATCTAATTAACCTTTCTTAATATCTGACAAAACCACTATGCAATAGCTGTGTCTCATCTGTGTATCTACATAGTCAGAAATTTAGAATTATTTCCCCAAAGCCTTTAACACCAGAGTGGGAAATAGAAAGAGTACATACAGATCATCAAGAGAAATATTTTCATGTTGCCTCTTTTTCTAGTGAAAAACCCACCACTCAGTCAAGGAATAATCTCACTCAAAATCCTTGAATATTGACAAGGCAAGCTTATTATTGATACGATCAAATAGTATGGCAAATTGGAATAATTACAATTTTCAGCATCCTTTTCAACCCCAGTGCTCAACAAAAGGGTTGTGTTAACATTTGAAACAATACACACGACCCCAAACTTAAAAACAAACATAATAATAAAGGGGTGAACACTAATCTTTTCTATTATTTTTATTTTTGGGTAAAATTATTTTATTTTTATGCTCTTACTTTGTATTTAAGACGAAAAGACTTGTGAATTAATCTCTATTTCTGCATTTAAAAGACAAAGTGTACTTTGATGTGGATTCAGGCCTTTGCTCATTTTAGCATGTAGCAGTAGTGGCTTTGTGACAAGTACAATAAGTGTTTCATTTTGTATTCTGTTTAAAATAGATATATGCATAAATTTGAAGTGCAATTAATATACTTATCCCCAGGAAAGCATTCCACTATTAATGATGAGGTTACAAATTCTATATAAGTTGTTGATACAATTGCAGATGGATATTGGTGATTTTATTTTTTTCAAATTATGTTTCTCTGAGCTATTTTTTCACTTTTTTTCCCTTTTTTTTTTCCTTCCTCCCCCCACAGAAAATTACAACCCACACCTCCCAGGCAGCTACAAAACTTCTCAGCTGAGAATGTGAACAGCAGAAATGTGGACCAGGAGGAATGTGCATTATCAGCAGTGGGTCAGCAACTACAGACACCTGCTGTGCACTTCCCACCTGCCCAGAAACCCCCAAAACAAGCAGGGACTGATGCTAAGCTCAGTTTCTTTGCTGTTCCTTACCAAGATGTTGTTTGGTGTGTGTGAGGGGTGAAAACACTGGCTGAGATCACTGTTGTCAGAGACCTGCCGGCAGCCTTTTAGGATTATTTTTTCCCTGCTGTTACACACGTTTTCTCCAGGCGTTTGTTCAGTCCCTGCTGCATTTGAACAGGTTCATTTGGGCGATTTTCAGCGGATTGCAAAAGCAATGCTCTCCTGTGGAGGAAGTGTCTCGGAGCGCTCCCACCACCTGGCAGGAGGTGGTGCCCTGCAGGGCTGGCTGTCCGTGGCTCCCCTGTGCCACAAGCCCATTCCTGGCTCTGTGTGTCCTGCCCCTGAGCTGGGCACAGGCAGGAGCTGCTCAGCACACAGGACACGGAATGTCTCCTCCAGGGCTCCCACAGGGAGCGCAACTTGCAGATTACCAGACCTGTTTCCACTGAATTATGCACCCCTGTGGCAGATTATTTGCAGGCTTGGTGCCAGATGGAGAGAATTCTCAGTATCAGCATCAGGCCTTGCAAACATCACCATTTCTTCCCAGGGTTACTCACTGGTTCCAGATGGCACCCGCTGCGCTCTCTGCATCTCCCTTCCAATCTGTGGGGCTTACTTTTTCCCCAGACATGAGAGTGCTTTAGTATTTTACACATTTTTCCTATTTCTATGCCAATATCTGAGAGTGTCTTGACAGAACAAGCAAAGGGTGATTTGCATTTATGCTCGGTTCACATGGAATAAGGGGGGGGGGAAAGAAAGGAAATTTTATCCTACTATGTCTTTTTAATTCTAAAGCCATTTTCCCACTTACCAAGGGCTTTCTGAAATTGAGAGCAATCCCAGGCAGTGTCTGCTGACCCCCCTGCTCTCAGGAGCTCAGCCTCCCCTCTGCCTCTCCCCACTCACATTTGGAGAACATTATGAAATCTCTGTGTTGGGACACGCCAAAGCCTTTGGAACACTGAGAGCACTAATCTGAGATGTCTCCCCACAACGTCGAGACAGTTTCATGCTTTAGCAATTTGTGAGCTGTAGGAGAATACCCTTCTTAAGGACACCAGGCTAGTCGCAGGGGCTGTGAAATTCTCATTACACAGCTCCCAGAGCAGGGGAAAAGGGAGAATCTCTACCAGCTTTAGAAGCCAGGGATCAGCTCTGACAGTCACATTTCCAACAAGTGAGTGTGTGCCCCTGTATGAAAATTTTAGACATGTGAAAAAAGTTTTGAAGCGCTGCTGTTCTGTTTAATTCTTAGCTAATGCTCACTGCATCTGTATTAAATAAAATAGTCCTGGAACTCTTAATTAACACGTCTGGTCAACAATCTGGATCCTGGCTCTTCCCTTTTAATCCCAGCTGGCAAACCCTTGCTGAAAAGGAACCAGCTGAAAACAGGCTTAAGGAGAAAAGCTGCTGTCTTTTCTTCCCCACGTGATTATTTCAGTGCTGACTTGGACTACCAGCGTTTCCCCGTTTGAATTGCCACTTTCCCTCCCAGCATCACCCCCCACCGAATCCTTTCTCTGAGCTGCACTGACCCTGCACCACCCTGCTCTTTCTGCCCCATTTGTTGCCCACCAGCCTCCCCACTTTGCCAGGTCCTGGCCTCTTTTCTGTCCTGTCCCAGGGTCCTGCTCTCACCCCAGCACCCCAGGGGCTTTTCCAGCTCCTTCTTACCCCTGCTCCAGCCACACCAAGCACCCAGGACTCTCTGCTTTGTTTTTTCCAGGACTCCCTGCCCCAGCTCCCCCCTGCTCTGCCTCCTCCAGCCCCCCAACCCTCCTGTTTCCCTCTGCTCTGTGCCCACCACTCATTACCATCCCTCTGCCAGCCAGGCTGAATTCTCCCTCTCTTGCCTTTGCCTCCTGCCTAACCAGTGCTATTTCTCCAGTTTAATTGCGTCCCTTGATTCCAGATTTTCTCTTTTTCTCTTTTTCCCCTCTGCTTTTGATTTTCTCCAGCCTGACTGTGAGACACCTTCAGCCACGCATTTATTTTTCTCATTTCTTTTTAACAGTCCTTTGTATTTTCTCATGCTGTCCTTGTCCACAGGCAAGAACTCACCAATGGCCGCTGCAGACACACCAAACTGTTCCTTTCACAAGTTGCTCTACAACCTTATTTAGCTATTCTTCTCCCAAAATACCAGCAGGAAATGTGCCAGCTGTGTCCTGGGGATGCTGCCTGTCACAAAGGGCAGCTTGCAGTCCCTGCACTTCTTTCTTGCCTCTAGGCTTCTGGTCTTGTGCTTAGACTAAGGGCTCCTGGCTTGGATGGTTTTCCTGTGATTTTGCAACATTTTGCACTAAGATGTTAAGGCACAATCACAAAAAATAAGTATGATGTTGTTGTTCAGATGATGATGATGATATCCTCACCTGCACACCAGGTGATTTTCAGTTGTCTGCCTTCTGCTGGAGCTCCCACTGAATGCTGGCCTGGGATTCCTGAAGGGGGAATCTCATGGACTCCTGTGCCACCATCTCTCTCTCACACCACTGAGCAGGAATCCATCAGGAATGCATTACCACTGTGACTTAAAATTGATTTAACAAGAAAATTCCCCCCAAAAATGTCTCCACAAAGCAGGAGTAGTAAATCTCCAATGATGGCATCAGCTGCATTTAAACCCAAAGTTGTTTGCAAGATATTCAGGACTTAGAATTGACATTTAATTTAAAGTGATATTTAGTGTGTATTTCAAAATTTTCCTGCTTTATCAGGTAAGTAAATCTTAGCTGAGTATTACAAATAACTTTCAAGTAGCCAAGTTATACTCTGTGCCTAAAAGAGTAAACAATTAGATCAGCAAAAGTGAGTAAAAAAAGAGAAGAGACTGGTTCAGCTCTGCTTCTCAAACAATCTGCAAGAGGACACATGGAGGTGCATTCTTAGTGAAACTGGGTTTTTTTCTCCTAAATTATTGCAGCAGTTCTCAACAGCTTTACTAAATTGCTTTGTGCTTGATACATTACCTTGATATGAAAACACAAATAGTGATTTAGTGGCAAATAAATATATACAGACATGGAGCACATCTATTAGAAAACAGACATAAAAACATCAGTGTAACAACTTCCTCTCCGTTGCTTTTTTATTACATTTAGTCAGCTTTTATTACCTTTATATTAACATTACTTTTTCCAAAATGCTTTTCAGAATAGAGGCCTAAATTTTAAATGATTTCTAAACTGGGTTTTCCTGTCACCCAGAGGATTGACAACTCACTGCCCTGGCCCCAAATCCCTTCTGGGTATGGGATTCAGCAATTCCACTGTTGTGGAGCACAGCACTACGTATTTCCCCCTTAGGACATCTTTGAACACCTTGCACTGGACCATTCCCAAAGGAAATTTCAGGTTAAATGCAGGCTAATTGGGTCAAATTATCTCTGCTGACACAGGCCCACAACTTTCCACTGCAGATCTGCAGCAACACCTGGCAACACCTGGGCAGGTGTTTTTATAAATGAATCCTCCAGAACTGAGATACAATAAAATGAAGATTAGGATATGAAATAAAGTAAAACAGTGTGCTTATCTGTGTGTTCTTCTCCTCAGAGCCCCATGGAATAAATTACATCCACGGATTCCTTTACATCTGTTTGCACATATAACTCAATCGTGTTCATACATATGAATTTGGCCTAGAATTCCTTTTTTACAAAGCACAAACAAGCCCTTCTTTAATGTCGATAATGAAGAATTTTTAAAAGTAATCCCATATAGATAGATACATTTAGATGTATTAGCTAGTATATGCGTTCATTTGTACATTGTAGACATTTAAAGCAAGAAAAGGCAGGTTGTCCTTGTAGAAGAATGATCAAGTAATAAAGATAATATCATGGAGAGAACTAAATCACACTTGAACAATAAAGGACAGTAAAGGCTGGTTACACAAATAGCATTCACTGCAGTGAACAGGAATATTAGACTTCTTTTAGTTCCTATAGATTGCTGTGCAATGACATAGTAAACATTTTCAGCTTAGGAAAAATGCCTGCATGTCTAGGAGAACATGATGTAGCCAAAGAAAACCCTCTCTTTCTTTCTTTGTAAACAAAACCTAACTCATTTATTTTTTTGTGTGTGTGTCTCAGGTGACCTGGTGTAACAGATGACGTGTGATCGCTCACGATTTATGCAGCAGCTTCATTAAAGCACAAATTACGTAAGCTGGGACAAGAGCCTGCAACATCATCTCGGCCAGGACGGGCTCTGGCTGCAGGATTTCTCTGTGATGTACGACGTGCTGGTTCTGAGTGCCTGAACTCTCCTCGGAGGGGCAGCTTGCTGCTCTCCCTCCCTGCCTGCCCTGCCCCTGGCTCCCACCGAGGGACACGAGATTCCCCGGAATTTTTCACACAGGGGCAGGTGAGGATGGCAGCACACGGGTCCTGTCACACACTGCAGCCGCCCAAGCCCTGCCCAAACCTGGCTGGGATGTGCCAGGCTCAGATTTCACTGTGCGGAGACTCAAGGGTTTGTGTATCCGTTTGTTTCTCTCTAATATAAAATACTCTGCTGACAAGATTGAGAGCCTTCCAACCCTGCATGGGCCCGTAGTTCCTGCAGATAATACACGAAACCACAGGCGCTGACACAGATCACACAGGAAATATTTTCTAACTCATCTGTGTATTATACCGCAATACTGAATATTGTAACTTCCACATTTTTATTCTTCTTTTTTTTTCTTTTTTACTCATGAGACGCAGTAAAGCAAAAAAGAGAGAAGCTACATTATGCAAAATACGTTTTCAAATGAAAGAATTCCAAGGCTTTTCCTGAAAGAACCCTAAGAGGAAGTTTAAGTTGCTAAATTAAAGGCGCGGCGTGCTGTAGTTGGCAGAAATTTCCATATTGGTGCGTTTCATGTAAAGCAATTCTGGACGCCAGCTCCCTCGCCAGAGTTCATCTGCTATAATTAAGGTGTGCAGGACCCGGGCCGCACCTGCTGCCAGCGAGAACACACCTGGCAGGTTTTCTTCTGGCATTTGCGAGCCGCCCTCTCCTCGGGAGGAGTCCCGTGATGCGGCCGCCAGTCGGGGTCTAGAAAAGGTCCCAGTCGGGGTCTGTAAATGGTACCAGTCGGGATCGATGAATGGTCCCAGTCGGGGTCTGTAAATGGTCCCAGTTGGGATCGATGAACGGTCCCAGTCGGGGTCTGTAAATGGTCCCAGTCGGGATCGATGAATGGTCCCAGTCGGGGTCTGTAAATGGTCCCGTTCGCGGCAGGCGAGCCCCCGCAGCTCCCTGCGCTGCCCAAGAACATTCGGGGTTGGGGTGAGACCTGGGACGCTCCCCCGCGCCTTTACCAGCGCGAATATCGGGTTAAAAGTGGCGGGTTTTGGGTGTTTCTCCTGGGCTTCTCTGCTGCGTTTTGCTTTAATTCTTTCGGCACAGCTCGCGAGCGAAGTTACGGGCCCCGGCCGCCGCGCTCGCCCGGCCCTGCCGCTCTCCAAGATTTTCGCTCCGAGAATGGAAAAGGCGGAAACTATCGAGAAACCACGGGGCAGCCCCAAAATCACGCCGCGGCTCCCGGCCCGGCCCGGCCCGCGCTGCCCGCGGGATCCCCCGGCCGAACCCCGCTCCGCACCCGGCCCCGAGGGATGGGGAGATGGGGAGATGGAGGGGAGAGGGCTAGGGGAATGGGGAGATGGGGGAGTGGGGAAATG
>JAODLH010001543.1:56678116-56689077 GCA_027575645.1 Cossypha caffra | reverse complement strand
TTTGTGGGTTTTTTGGTTTTTTTTTTTTTTTTGGCTGGTTGTGGTTTTTTTGGGGTTTTTTTTGTTTTGGTTTTTGGTTTTTTGGTTTTTTTTTTTTGTGTGTGTGTGTGTGTGTGTGTATGTGGTTTTGGTTTGGGGGGTTTTTTGGAGGTTAATGGTGGGTTTTTTTTGTTTTGGGGGTTTTTATTTGTTTGTTTGGGGGTTTTTTGTTTTTTTTTTTTTTAGTAAGAGAAGACTTGTGAATAGTGAATTCTTTCCACTTCAGACATATAGAAATGGCAGAAAAGCTGTAGACTGGCTCCAGGACACCTGAGGGGCAGCTCAATGATGTCAGGGAGATCAGGGGGCCAAACAGAAATTGTTGCTTCATTTACTTGGAAAACCTCCTTTTCCAGCTTCCACCCCAAGTAAATATTCCTTCATATTCCCAAGCAGCAGCACTTACCTACAAACAGGCCAGGAAATCATTTGCAATAACCAGATAATAATGAATAATTCAGGTATTTAGGCAGCCATGCTGATGTACCAGAACCAAAAAACTCACCCAGAAAAAGCACTCAGAGGCAGCTGCAAAATTTGCAGGAGCTGAAACTCTTTGTTAAACTTCAAACATAAAGTGAGTCATGAGTAAATTTACACTTCTGGCTCAGGAGAAACAACTTGCAGTTTCTGATTTATGACAAATTATCAACCTGAAGGAAAAAAAAGTGCAAATATATATATATATACACACAAGATTAAGCACTTTCTTCTGATTTCTTATACAAGCTTTGCCCTGTAACATCAATTTTTTTATTGATTTACTGCATTGTTACAGCAAACAAATTAAGGGGTGACCTAGGAACAATTAAATCAGATTTCAGGCCCATCACACACCAGTTAAATGCCATGTCACAAGGTTTACTGGAGATGGAGAACCCCTCAGGATGTGTTCAGTAATGCTAAAGTACAGACCCACCCTGAAAAGGAGCTCCTGGGGAAAGTTTCTGAAATGAGAGTTACACCCAGCTTTCTGGAAACCCTTGATTTGAAAGAAAAACAACAGAAATACCAAAGCTGCAAGAACCAGTGTTTTAAAGATGAGAGTGAAATGCCACCATTTAAAAACCCTGGAGGAAAGAAATAAATCTGTTTCTTCTGGCTGCCTGGAACTCAGGGTTTCTTGCCAGCCTCAGGTTGGTCTCCCTGCCTTTACAGTGACATTGATTATTCCTTGTGCATTTTTAATTAATGCTAAGCCAAAACTCCAGCACTTCAGTTCAAACAACAGTGCTTAATGTGCTGCCTGAGAATCCAGGTCCCTGCCAATGTAAAATTGTCAAATATTGGGGTGAGGGGAGATTATACAACATTTTAACTACTGCAGATGAAATGCATGAGGAACAAATGTATTCATTTGTTCAATCCAGTGTTATGACAGTCTGTGACATTTGTCCTGTTTGAGTTAAAGGAAGTGAGAATCTTCCTTTTTAGCTCTGAGTGGGAGTGGATGGGACCCTGAATTTGAAACACTGAACCTTTTTGAAAAGGTGCTGTAAGGTTTTTGTTTGAGTGAACACATACACGTTGGGAAGCCTGAGGTGCTCTCATGCAGAAATGAAATTATGCATGTGGACAAAAAAACCTTGTATTTTACAAATCAGTCTGTTAGTGCCGCTGTAAGTTATTTCTGTAGTACACAAATCATTTTAAATTTAATTTTCCTGTTTCAGGACCAAGGGAGTGGAATGTCTCTGTTGTTCCAAACATGGATTTGATAAGGATTGTTTGGCTCACAGCTTTCTGGTAATGTAAGAATACACATTTTTGTGTTTTTCAGCCATGGGTGTTTGCTTTTACACATGGCACCAGGAGACTGAAACTGCAATTAAGATGGTTTTTTTTCCCTCTGGTGCATTTTCCACCAAACTCTTTACAAATATATGGCTCATCCTTCCTTGTGATGAACGATTTATTTCCTGTCTAATTCAATTAGTGTATTCATCCTTTCTAAACCCTTCTGTCATTTGAGTAGAATTGTGATGACACAGGGGCTACCTGGCAGAGGAAAATTACCTGCCACTACCAGGCAGAGCTGCAACACAGAAAGTCACAGCAGAGATAACTACAATGTGTGCTCCTCTCCCCAGCACATCCCAGTCATGTAATGGTACAGAAAAAATTGATAAACTGAAATAAACTTTTGTCCTTGGTTTGTTGGTTTTCGTTTGTTTTTTTATTTTATTTTTATCTGCATTCTCTTTCACTTCTGAAGTTTCCCTTGTGAGTTATCAGGTAGTAATTATTGCCTCTTGTTCAGGAGGGGCTGGGTGTGACACACACACACACACACACACAAGTCTTGAAATTCTGCACCAAAAAGTCTGGACTGGCACATTCTGGGGATTTGCAGTGCTGAGCACCTCGAGCACTAAGCCAGCAGATGATCACCCTGAAAACCAAGGAAAAGCAAAGGGAACATAGCTGGGGTGGAAAAGGGGGTGAGGAGTGAGGAACAGGAAAAAGAGGAATTCCCTTATTCCCAGTCTCAGTCCTGTAGAACCTCTCACAGCAATGCTGTTGGTTTGCAACAAGGACATGCAAGGAAATTAATTATCAGGTCAGGACCATCCTGGCAGCACCCCCAGGCACCAGCCAGGAGGAGAAATGACCTCTGTGGGGGGAAGAGGTTCCCCTGTGCTGGAGAGCCAGGGGCTTGGGAGGCACAGCTCAGCCAGGTGAGGATTTCACATCAGGGACCCACAGAAAACCTGACAGCCAGGCTTTTACTCCCTCAGCCCCAGGCAGGACAGCCCAGCTCCCCAGAGCAGGAGGAACATCTCCTGAGCTCTGTCCAGCACCCCTCTGTGCAGGGCAGGGCACCAGCCTGGGCAGGGTTTAATTCTCTCCTCCCCACTCAGCTTCCCAGGCATTCATGCTTTTGCTTGCTCCCTTCGTGGAACAGATAAAAGTTTGGCACAGGCAGCTTTGGCAAGTCCTTGAAAGCTTGTCTATTATACCCAGTTATGTGTCAAAGATGTTTTTTTTTCCCCTCTGAAGTGCTTTCCTAGATGAACTCGCCTCTTAGTTCTCCACATCTAGTCACCTGTACTAATAAACAGGATATATGTGGACACCTCTCAAGGTGTTCAAAGACCACTGCAGCACAAACAACTAATTGGTTCTGTAACCTAAAATAAAAAAAGGCATTTGCTCACAAATCTGGTTTTGATTGATTTTCTGCCACGCTGGAGTCTCCAGTATTTGTAACAAAAAAGCACTACAGTGCTAAGAACATTGCTGTTCTTATTTGCTAGAAATCAGGGCCAGATTATGACTAATTTGGAGTTCCCAAGTTTGCCTCTAACACAAGAAAAGATGAGTGGGATGGCAGCATCCTAAACTCTCAGAAGCAGCAGTGAAAATCACATCACAGCATCCTTTTCACTGCTGGCAGCTTCCAGCTCTCTGTGTACACATATTTTCCATCTGGCAATCTCCATTCAGGTATAAGTCCTGAGGCAGACTGATGGGATTTGGTAGGAAAGAAATTAACCTGGAATTACAGGATATAATGCTCATAATCCATCTCCTGGCACGGGGCTGAGCTGGGGAGTTGAGGCTAAGCCTTTGTGAGCAGATGTCTGGTGTTTTCCCATCAGATCCTCAGGGTAAACCTCCAGCTTAGACACAGGAAAAGCACCAGGCTGCTGCTGTCCTGCAGCATATCTCATGTGGGCAGTGGGTAAAAACACACCCTGAAGATTCCAGAGTAGGAATAAGGAGTTTATGGGGGCAAAAAGGAGGGGTTGTGACCTGGGAAATGAAAGGAAAACATATCCTGAGGAAAAAACTGATGCTGTTTAGGACACAGAGCAAATATAAAATGAGGGGAAAGTCTTGCCTTCTGAAAGAATATGCTAAGAGTTTGGTTTGGGTTTTTTTTAATCTTTATTTAATTTCAAAATGTCCATTACAGATTATCTCTTCAAGACTTGGATGAAGAGCTATGCATTTTGACTTTTTGCTACAGGATTCAACCCCACAACATTAATATCTCCTACTCACAATGGAGTATTTTTTTTCTCACCTTCTTTCCCAAGGCAGCATCTTTGAGATTATTATCAGCGAACAACTGGCTAAACAATCTGTTACCTAGTTGTCCTTTCATCAGCTGGTAAAAAAAAATCTTTACAGACTATGTTAGAGCAGTGCCAGCAGCAGAAAACACCTCGTTCCACTGAGACAGATACACTCTGCTAAATGTAGATTTTACCAAACTGGTGGTTCCTGAGTTCATAGGACTCATTTCCACTGTTCCTCAGTGGCTCCTTCTCATCCCCCATGTCACTGTCCTTCATCTGTGCAAAATAGGCAGGGGAGGCTTTGCACTCGTAGTGCCTGTCGAGAGATTTCAGGTGGATGAGCATGTGCAGGGCATAGGCCAGGACCAGCAGCAGGACCAGGGACATCACCAACCCCATCAGGACTGCTGGGGAGAAGGAGGATGCACAGTCTCTGGCGTAGGCAAAATGCCCCTCTTGAACGTTGAAGCCTTGAATCTGCAGAGGCAGATTAAATAAAATGTTTAAATAAAACACTGGTGTTTAATCTGCTCCTGGTGGCAGCAGGAATTTCTGATTTAGCACCTGCACCCTGCAAATTTGTGTCCCCCGCTGATAGCTGGAGCTAATGCTCAGAGATTAGCCAGGTCAGTCTTTTCTGAAACTGCCAGCTCTTCTAATCCCCTCCACTCTGCAGCCCAAAGGATCTGAGGCTGAGTTCCAAACAAAACCTTCCACGCTCACTCTTGGCGGCCCAGCAATGTTTAATTGCAAGCCTGGTACCTTTCATGGTGACTGTGCATCTCCAGCACCACTTGCTGAGAGTCTCCAGAGTCAGACTGCATGAGTTTCAACATAACAAACCAGGAAATATCCTCAAGAGCCTGCCTAGGACAAGGTTTTCCTCTACCACCAGTTCCACATGGGTGGTATGTGGCAGCAAAGCAGCTAAACCAAAAGAAGCTGCACACCCAGCTATGGAAAACACCAGGTTTCACTCGTGGCTTCTGTTTTAATATGGATTTTAGCACTCTGGCATGCAGGGAATTGACTGTCTGCCCCACTAAATCAGTCCACAGATATTTTTCACACAGTGGCAAAAGGGGATCAGCTTTTTCCATTCCTTTCCCAGCTCCTCATGCCCTCTGATTCAAGCATCTACATGCAAGACAGTCTAGTCCTGCCATCTTAAGCTCCCTCACTGCCAAACACAGAAGAATTGGCACTTTCAGAAGATTATTAATCTCATCCTAAGATAAGGACTTAAGATGGGTCAGGGGAATTATCCAATGGCTTTAGAGGCAGGCTGGGGTCAGTATAATCAGGGCACAAGGTTAAAATTCCTAGGCATCCACAGTGAAGTGAGATGATCCCCGTGCCTGGGTGTGTGGTGGTGTTATTGGTGAGAGCTCAGCTCAGAATAGTGTAAGGACAGGAAATTAGATTCACTCACCACTAGAGGGAACACAAGCAGAAAGACTACAAAAAACAGCCATTAATTAGGACAGGAAAATTCTTAACTTCTATTTTGTGCTCCACATGATGCCTTAGGATTTTGGCTTTTATTTTTTTCATGTATTTGTAATCCTGTAATTCTTTGGTGTATAACTCCAAACTCCATACCCAGTGTGAGCTGCTGCTCTCCCACTTTGGGCAGACACAGCAATTCCTCTCCAGGCTGGGAATCAAGGACACCTCACTGCCTCAGGGCCCAGAGATGGGAACAAAAGTGAGCTGGGGGAGCAAACTTGGGGTGAATGGCTTCATTACCTGGAGCTGTAATTGGGAGAGTAACCCCAATGTGCAGATGGACCAGACTTATCAAAGTGTGAAAACCCATGACCCATGGTCAATTTTGGGTGTAACCCCTGGATGGGCTAAATGTACCTGAAGGCCCTTCAGTAAATAGAACTGATTTTTATTCTCTTAATGTTGTCTGACCTCTTTTTTGGTAGCCCAGAAAGGCATCAACAGCTTGTAGGGAGCCATCAAACTGCTGGCAACAGCCCCTGGGGACTTCTGAGGTTGGTAGGTAGAAATGAAAAAAAAAAAAAAGGAAAAAAAAAAAAGAGCATTTGCAAGGTCTGAGGAGGGAAATGGCTATGAAAAGCTCTTTGAAAGTGTATCTGAGAAAATCTTCCAAAAGGGATACTAAACTTTTTTTTCAACTCTTCGATTTGTTTTATGAGCCTGCCTGATATGTAGCATATAGTGTTTATTTTCTTTAATATTCAAGGATGGAAAAGAATTAGGATAGCAGACAGAAAATACAGATTTTCTATTCCTAAGGTACCTGCATCATAATGATGACATGTTTGTTGATCTCTGTTTGCATCTGCTTTATGGTTTCTTTTTCTTTTCCAGAGGTAATAGATAAAAAGTTTAGAACATTGTAATAACGTTGTTTTCTTTGTACTGAATAAACAGTGTCTGGTAGGTTCTGGTTGTCTCTGTTGAGTTTTTGCAAGGTGCAGGTGATGTGAACTGCTGCTCCTCAGCCTGCACATGGGACAGTGAAAACCCTGAACTGGGGGCAGTGAGCAGTGAGGGAACACAGGACGGGCTGAGGAGAAAAAAACAGGAATTTCTGTAAGGACTTCAGCATGTGGTGTGTTTCAGTGCCTGGAAACTTGTTTGGGAGACAGTGCAGGAGAGAAAAGCAGTGGGGGTAGTGGGATGGAATTGGAATTGCACCTCTTCCACCTCAGTGAATTCAGTCAGGTGTGAAGGCCCCACAGTCCTCTGCATTTAGGTGAAGCTTGGCATTAAGTTTATTAATTAGAAGGTTTCAGCATGGTGGTCCCAATTCAGCCAGCTGAATCAGAGGAGACAGTGCTGGGAGTTAAACACCCACTGTCCTTAATTATCCTGGAGCTGTTGGTTGTCAGGAGCACGTTGAAAATCTTCACCCCAACTCTCTATCTGTATTTGGATAACTGACCTTCTTCTGACGGTGTTTCTGCTGTACACTGGCCCCAGACTATATGGGGACATCTGTCACTTTCTGAATTTCAGAACTGCCTGCAGCTGGTTTTATTAGGATAACCCCTTTGGCTGAAGGACATTATCAATGCACTGCACAGAAGAATTGTGGGCAAGTTGCTGCTCAGTGTGTCACATTTAAATGATAGTCATTTAGCTGGAGCAATGGCATAGATCAGCACTTGTGGAAATTTAAAGAATTATCTGATATAAATATTTACAAGATAAGGGTTTCCCTGGTAACTTGAAATATCTAAAAGGCAAATCTGTAAAAATGTAGGGAGCTGTGGCACGTCTCTTAGTGTTCGGATTTGTTCAGCTATTCAAGATGGTGCTGTACTAGAAAACCATAATTTTTTGGAGAAGTAAACTTGGTCAGTTGTACTGCAAGACAAAATTAGGTTCATATCTCTTAAGAAAAGAATGAACTCCTTGTAGCACTGGCAGTGCAAGTACAGCATTTGTCTGCTGTGTTTTGTAATAGAACATACCTTCATTTAAAAATTGTTAGAAAGGGAATAACACTGGCACCTCAATCACGGAGTAGCCACTGAAAGCTGCCCCTAAAAGTTGTGTTTTTGTGATTTTATGGCCCGTTTTGGGGAACACTCTGCTCTTTCCCCATTCTCTGGATCATTTAAGGACTAGCAAGTGGCTGTGGCCACAGAGAGGATAGCAGGTGGCCAATTTGAGCCAGGATAGCAAGACCTGTAACCACAGCTGGTGGCTACCTGCCGTGCCTCTGTGGTGTATTCTGTTTGTACACATTAAAATATTTTACAACATATAAATTGTGTAAATTATTTTATAGCACTGTGGTTTTACTCAGCAGCTCTCGAGACAACTGCAGCTCGTGTTCATGGAGCCAACAATGCTCTGTTGAAAAGAAAAGGCGTGGGAGGAGAATAAAGGCAATCCTGTGGGTCTTGTCAACTGAGTTTAAACTGGTTTTTGTGCTTTTTGGAGTTCCTCTGAGGTGGAGGGTGAGAAAGAAGCCCTCACACATCAGAGCTGTTGGTTTGGAGCACCTCATTCCCAGGGTCACACAAGGCTTGGTCTGCACCCAGAGTTTGGGGTGAGGGTTGGGGTTGGAGACCCTGGGGCTCATTTCCAGCCCTGTTTGTTCTGTGGCTCTCTGTGCATCTCCTCCACAGCAGCAGGAGCTGATGCACTACTGAAGGTTTCACTCCCAAAGTGCCAAAATCAGAGCAGCAGCTTTGCTCTGGGCTGGGTCTCTGTGGCTGGACCCCACAGAGCTCCCCCACAAATTTTCCTGCTGGAAATTGTCTGCATGGGATGGCAGGGATGGCAGTGCCACCTTGCAGCTAGAGCTTGGTTGGGCAGTGTTCTTCCTCCTCTCGCTTCTCTCCCTCATTGCATCTGGCCACATCAGTTGTCTTTTTACAGCAGGCAAGTAAATTCATGTGCTTTTTATGTCTTTTAATTTTATTTGTTTTACGTGGAGATACAAAAATGGAATGTTACCAGACAGTGTGGTTCCCCAGTTCTGTTCAAAATGTGAACTTTGAAACTTCTTTCTTTAGTTATCAAAAGGACTTCTGCATTGTTTTGTCTTTGGAAAAGATAATTTTAAGGGCTTGATAGAGATTGCTTTGTGGGTTTCTTTTTCCTCTCTGAGAAGCCTGAACGAGGTTATCTTCTGACACCATGTCAGGCAGTAGGATGGCAATCTCCATAATTACTACAACTCCTGCAGTAGTTGTAGTAGCATCTCATTTTATGCAACTGCTAGAACAAAGAAGTTTATTAATGTTTCACATTCCAAAAGTTAGGGAGGAGGTGTCAGAAATAGAATTCTAAGAATGAAGGCAAGAAGGGGGAGAATCCAGGGAAGGTGTCCCTGCTTGCTCCTCTTCACCTTCTTGTTAGAATTATTTTGCATGGAAATAGTCAAAAGACCTGGGGGGAAAAAGGTCATTGAATTCACTGCATTTTTGTCCCCCACGTGTGGGTGAGTACGTGGTGTGATGAGCACACCTGGAGCTGCATCACCATCACTCTGAGGCACACACAGCTCCTGGTGGCACAGCTTGGTCCATCACAATTGCTTCAATCAACACAAAGTGCTTTGTTTTTACGTTTCCAGACAATTCTTGATACAGACAAGCATTTAAATTTCCCTTAGGGTAGAAAGGTGTAGGGTTTTTAACCTGTTGCCACCCCCCAACCCTTCCCTTGCCCAACTCTGGTGTAAATCAAAGCAGATGATTTCAGTAGTATTTTTCCTCTTGTTAGAAATAGTCTTCAAGAAAAGACGACTTAAGGAATATTTTATCTGTTGCTGTAGGAAAAAAAAAAAAGTTTTCAGCAAGAAAGTGATCAAGGCATTTAACTGACCTGAAAGCTGCAGCTGAATTCTACTGTATTTTTTACATTATGCCCTGTATGCCTGCTAATGCAGAAAATTATGTTCTTTATGGTTTCCCTTTCTTGTTATCAGCAGCAAAACTGGATGGTTTTTCCATCCTTACCCACTGCTGTGTGGCTCTCTGCCTTTGAAAAGGGTAATATTCATGTGGGCTACAAAGCTCTGAAAAATGAGAGGATTTCAAGAAGAAAAATTCAATTTCTGTCATAGTCTTCCCACAATACATTCCAGTGAGTTAAGAACAAAAAGCAACAGAAACTGTTTGTATTTAGATGCAGCTCTGAGTGATAAACTGCTTCTCAGATGTTTTGATGGAAACTGATGGCTCAAAGACGGGGTGTTTTTCTGTATTTAACAACAACAGCAACAAAAAGATAAATTTTGGTTAAAATTAAAAGTAAAACCAGGCAATGTGCTTTGCTTGACAGGGAGAGGGATTTCAGTTAAAACCAAGACTTTCATGTGCAAATGGAAAAAAAGAAATGTGAAGCAAATTGAATTTCAACATTTGCCATGTGAATACTTCTTTGATCATTCGGGCTGTACTATTACATGATACAAGATATGTGAATCTTTGGTATAGTTTATCAAAACTCCAGTAGAAGGGAAGAAATCACAACTTCTAAGACTTGGTACTGGCAGCACTAAAAGAAAGTGCAATAACATCCCCCAGAATAATTCTGCTTGGGTCCAAGCTGAAGCTGGTTTTGCCACTCTGCTTCATTTATTGCTCCAGATTTTTCAGCAATTTGTTATGAAAAGCACTGTGAAACACACACAGTGGAAAGCAGAGCTTTACATAAAAGTTTTTTTCAATTGTATGGCAAGTTCAAGACTTAATGAACTGCAACTATCAAACATAATTGTCAAAATGGTAAAAAATAATAAATTTGGCCTTTTCCCTGCTGCAGAGGAGAGATGAGGATGCTGCTCTGCACTTCTCAAGCCAGGGCTTCACAGGATTTATTGTGGAAGAGCAACAATGGGAAGGCTTTCCTGCTCGAAGATGATGTCCCCTGGGAGCCCAAAATCTCTGTATTTATTCAGGTTAGCTTGAGAAAGCTCTTGCTGCTGGGGATGTGTATTGACATAGAAAGCAAAATTTGAGGTTGCATAAGAAGGAGGAACATAAAATATTCTCTTTGTGGGAAATGAACAGAAAATCCCATTGTTCTGCTTACAATTTACTCTCTTCTGGGAGAGAGAAAGTGATGCCTGAGCTTCTCTGCCCCCACTTTTCAACCCTTCTGTAACTCTGTCCTCTCCAGAATGGTGCTGCCCACTTAGGGTTGCTCTTGGTTGCCACTGCCACCTGTGCCTTGCAGGGAGGTGAATGAGTTCCCAAATCTGTGAGATTGGAGATTCCCAAATGCCTGTGTGTGCACAGCAGGGTCAGGCTCTGCTCTGCCCAGGAACAGCCCCACAGCAGAGTGGGCTGGGAGGGGACAGGAGCAGGGTCCCTGAGCCTGGGGACACCCTTGGGCACTGAGCTCTGCTTTGCTCTGGGGTGGATCTGCACTGGCTCCATTGCAGAAAGAATTCCAGAA
>JAODLH010001543.1:56663471-56676374 GCA_027575645.1 Cossypha caffra | reverse complement strand
CCTTGGTTCTGGGGCTGGAGAAGGATTGTTTTGTGTGACTGAGCTGGGAGGAGAACTTGTGACACTCTGTATGGAGTTCAGAGTCACACACTAATGCAGTACAAAATCTGAAAGCTATAAAGCTAAACCCTGAGGCGTCGCTGTCTGGGTGACCATGTCACTCCATGCCTTGGGGTCCCTGGGCCCAGGGCTCGGCCGTGCCCCGTGTGTGGCAGCCACAGCCCCGTGCTGCTGCAGGTTTGTCCCTGGGCTGGGGACAAAGCACAGCTTTTGCTGTGGAGTGCTTGATGCCTTGGAGTGACACCTGGAACAGAGGCTAGACAAGATGGAGAGAATAAAAGCGGGTATTTATTAAAGGCCTCCGATAGATACACCTTTCACTGCTCTCCCAGCCGCTGCACCCAAGATGGTCTCAAGTTTTTCACACGTTTATAAGTTTAATCCATTTACGTATCAGGGGTTAATCCTCCAATTAGAGCTTCAGGTAATAAAATCATTTATCCCCGAGTTTGCTCCCCCCAACTCACTTTTGTTTGTACTTTAGGGGCTTGAGGCTGTGGTGTGTTCTTGAGTCTCAGAGGAATTGTTTTGTCTGACCAAAACGTGAAGACAGTAACTAACACTCTGTATGGAGTTGAGAGTTATACAGTAAAGCAGTAGAGGATTTGAAAACTACAGAAGCTGAAATCCTAGGGCATCCTACTGACAGTGAGTGAAAAAAGGAGCAGGGCTTTTTGCCTCGTGCTTGTGGCATTCAGGGACAGCAGCATCCTGGGGTTTCCCTCTTTGCAGCATCAGTTTTGTTTTACCAGAACCTTTCCCTGGGAGGAGGGGACAGCTGGGGGGATTTGGGATCTGCTCCAGGAACAGGGACAGCAGGAGAGGGAACAGCTCAGGCTGGGCAGGGGAGCTCAGGGTGGAACCAGCAGGAATCTCCCCATGGAAAGGGAGCTCAGGGATTGGAAGTGCCCAGGGAGGTTTGGAGTGCCCTGGGGGTGTCACCTGGAGGTGGCACTGAGAGCTCTGGGCTGGGGACACGGTGGAGATCAGGCACAGCTGGGACTCCATGGGCTGGGAAGGATTTTCCAGCCTCAGTGATCCTGGGATTCTTGTCCATTGCCTGGTATAAAAGGCAAAAAAGGTGTGTAAGCAAGAAAAACTTCATAATATGAGGTAAATATTTTTGTCCTTGTACTTCAGCCTGTAAATGTGTCACACACTTATTTTTGAGGTAGAAGCTGACACAGAATGAAGGCAGTTGAGAACTTGTGAGGAAGTTGGCTGTGACATTCAGGGTCAGGGTGGCTGACTTTTGGCCCCACCAGGAAGTTGTAATTGCAGGCTTTACAGGACAGCTGAGTCTCTGAAGTAGCTAAGATCAGTATTTTTATCTCCATCCCTTTTGCTATTCGACTGTCTCTTCTTTATTTGGGCCTACCTGCTGATGACACTGAGCTATGGACATCTTCATGAGGGACAGTTCCCATTTGGGAATTTTCTTAATCACCTTTTCTGCATAGGTGTCTAAATTTCTTGGGGAAATTTCCCAGGCATACGGACATGCCTTTCTTGTGTTTTCTTGGACAAAATTCCAATAAGAGATGAAACAACTGTAAAATTTAGTTGGCAAGCATGGAGTGTTATTCCCTATTGTGGGTTATCTCCTTGCTCTGATGATTTTCTACACAACTGGAAGCTGCTTTTGTTTGCTTTGCATTGTGTCGAGCAGAACAGCCTGGAGTTTCTAATTAGTTACTAAACCGTTGGGTCTTTTGCTGAAGATGAATAAAAAGAGGCTAAAGTAATAGTTTTAGTGTTACGTAAGACTTTTCTCGCCAGCTTAATTGAACAAAGTAGCACAGATTTTCTTTAAGGACTGATTTTCGCCTGTGTCATGATCTAGACCTTTTCCCCTTAATTTATCTGTATTTTTGACAAGCGGGAGAAATTTTGGCAACTTCTTAAGTGCCACTGTTGCTTTGGGCCTAACCTAAGGTTTTTGTTGGGAACAGATGAATGGCATTTTTTATAGCACTTTGAAGATACTTTTTTGTACTCTCTGTCTCAGGTGTCTTGGTTACAAATTATAGGAGGCATTGAGAAGATTGCCGCTGCTCTTATATTGAAAACAGACCTGGGAACATCTTGAATATGCTGCTGTTTGAGAAAGAGAAATATGTAATTGCTTTCCAGAGGGTCTTATCCTCACAAGGACCTGTGGTAATTTCTGTGTTAGCTGTGACAATGCAAGTGAGGTAGTTGAGGCTTTTTGTTTTCATAGATTGACGTATAGGAAATCTAATTTTGGACTGCTTTTCTTCTTTTCTTTTTTTTTTCCTTCTCCAGTACATGTTTGTAGCCATCAAAATTTCTTCCATGTCTTATTTACTTTGTCAGTTATAAAGAGTGTTGAAAAAAGGATGCTCTAATCTCAGTGCACCCCATGGTCCACTCTGGGTAAATAAGAATTGTATTTGGATGCCAGTACATAAGTAAGGGACCTTTCTTTACTGTGATGTTGTCCATTGCTTCTGTTCATGGACCCCTCTCCTCATATGGGAGATTGTTTGGCTTTTGACCAATAACTGGGATATTTAATCCAGTATATTTTAGTGGAACCTCATTATCAATTCCACATATGTACTTACTTTTCTCCTCCTTCCATTTTATTTGAATTTTCCCTATTTTGGTTTCTCAGTAATATCCAGGGTGGCAGAGCATGGTTGGCTTCATCTGACATACATTTTTGGGCAGGAGGATTTATTCCTGGCAAATCCTAATTCCTTTGCCAGTGACAGCATCTGGAAGTCCTTTTTTTGGCTTTGTTCCAGAACTTGTTCTCTTATGAAAAAATCTGTGTCACCTTCAATACCCTGAGGTATACTTATAACTCTCTCTTACAACATCTTCAATATTTTAAGGCTTTTTTTGCATTTAGCTTAATTTTTTTATATGAATGCAGTATTAATAAAATTTATTTGACTTCTGTACTTCAACTTATTCCAAAGTCTTAGATTTACCAAGTGTGGGAATGAAAACCCTTCTTTCATGCAGGCTCAAGTGTGAACTTAATTGGGGAACTGATTTGAAAAGGAAATATGCTTTTTTAATTTATTGCCAGCTTAGTTTTAATCAATCTCATTCCTCCACTGCACAGGTGATGTGGGAGGAGAGCAGGGAGGAAAATGAGAATGCTTCTTTCACGTGGGTCACTGTTTAAAGTGTATGAGGAACTACTGCCCTCTAACTGGCAATTTAAAGTTAAAAAAGCCAGAAGCAAAAAGGCTTTCCCTCAGATTAGCAGGCACACTTTGCTGTGTATTTTACACAGAGGTTTTCAGGTGTTTGTGAGCTCAGTGTGGCAGCTCAGAGCTGCCTTGTACGGATGCCTTGCAGTCAGTGAAGCTGTACTACCTGAAGCCTGGTTTTTAGGCTGTGATTACCAGGATTTTGTGGTTTCTGGTGGGCTGGAAGTGAGGCAGAGGGTTCATCAGTACATACACCCAGTGTGAGCCCCCCAGGAATCACTGAGCTGTGCAGCTGTCTCCTGGACCTCCATCCCCTTGGCGTGGCTACCTAGAACAGAGGCTAGACAGAGTTAAAAGAGTAAATTGGTTATTTGTTAAAGGCCATCAATAGAGACATCTTGGGCTGTCAAAAGCCTCCCAGAGGCTGCATCCAAGATGGACAATGGTCATGAGTTTTTCACACGATTATAAGTTGGGTCCATTTACATATCAAGGGTTAATCCTCCAACTAGAGCTTCAGGTAATGAAGTCATTTACCCCCAGTTTGCTCCCCCAACTCACTTTTGTTTGTACTTTTTTGGGGCCTGAGGCTGTAGGGCTTCTTTAAATTTCAGAGGGATTATTTTGTCTGACCAAAACGTGAAGACAGTAACTAACACTGTATGGAGTTCAGAGTTAAACCCTAAAGCAGTACAGAATTTGAAAACTATAAAAGCTAAAATCTTAGGGCATTCTAGTGACAGTGAGTGAAGAAGGAAGCAGGACTTTTTGCCTCATGCTTTTGGGATGCAGGGACAACAGCATCCTGGGGTTTCCCTCTTTGCAGCCTCAGTTTTGTTTTACCAGAACCTTTCCCTGGGAGGAGGGGACACACAGAGGGGATTTGGGATCTGCTCCAGGAACAGGGACAGGAGGCTGAGCAGCTTTAGTGCAATTAGCATGGAGTGCTCCTCGTCTCATTTCATGGGACAGAACTCCAGAATTTTTGCTGGTAGCACTACTGGCTTGCTGCCAGAGCAAGGAGACTTTAATAAGGAGGTTAAGGTTAAACTTTCTCCAGTTTTCCTGTGTTTTCTGGGCATGTCAGCACAAATGGCAGTTTTTCTCAGGGCTTTATTCATTTCTTCCTCTCTCCACGTGTTAGGTGGTCTATCACAGCTTCTTGAAATACCTGTTTTGAGCCCTGTCCCTACAGATGATAGGAGTAGACAGGTTCAGACTCAGCTTTCAGGATGTTTATTCTATACTAGACCTGATGGAATTGCTTCCCTCAATAAAATATTAATACAAATTCATATAAACTGTGGTTTGCAGCAGTTGTTTCTTTCTATTAAATGGTACCCCAGACAGAAAACCAGACTTAGGCTGGGCTGCTTGCAAGTTGTTTTATGTCTTTTTCTGTGTTCCTTAGACATCTGAACATTTTGGTACAATTTTTTCTTTTTTGTACGTGTGGATTTTTTATACATGTGTGTTCATGTCATCTTGTAAGGCTCCTGAGATTACTCTGGATATTCAGATGTTAATGACATCTTTGGACATGGTGATCTCTATTCAGGCATGCAGAGAGATGGATGGAAAGGGCTGTTAGAAGTGTGTGAAGTTTATTCCAAGAGCCTCTGATTTTTCCTTTTCCAGCAGTAGTTTTGAGAAAGAAAATGGTTTTAGCCTGTTATAAGTTAGTGTAGGTGTACACAGGCTTTTCTAACTAACTCTTCTTTGTACTGCTAATTATGGGAGTGAAGGAAATGTTTGGTTTCCAGGCTGAGCCTGACATTTCAGGCAGCCAAAGCCACCCAGCTGAATTGCTTTAAGAGCATCTCAAAAGAGCAAAACCTTCAGTCTTCCCGAGCAAAGTGTCTGGTTCCCCAGTAAAACAAAGCTGTGAAGTCCAGCTTAATGCTGTTAAAGAATCTAAGAAATATACATAAATTTCTTCCCCTAAAGGGGGAAACAAAGAAGTGAAAGAAAAGCACTGATATGTAACAATGTCTTGTCTCCTACATCAGCAGTTCATCCTTCGTGAGTCTGTGTCCCACTATTTTCCTGTTATTTTCCTCAGTTAGAGTAAAACAGAAGTGAAACCTGTCAAATTCTGTACCGAAAACAGTTTGTAGCAAAACTTCTAGAATATATTGAAAAGGATACATAGAAAAAAGAGGGTGTTTTACCCGTCTGGATTTGGTTTTAGATAGAAAAGTCTACTTGTAAATGTATATCAAAGAATTTTACTATGTATGTTACATCTGTAACATATGTATGTATATTTTTATCTTAATAACATTGTAAAACAATTAGTGCTAACTCAGACACTATTAGTGCTTTTAATTCGGACGCTGTTTAGAATGTACAAATGCCTTTTAGGGTGCAAAGAGATGAAGTACTCTGATTTCTGAAAAAAACCCCAAAATTCTTGCAAAACAAAACAAAATATTATTGAAAATTTTATAAAGAACTAATCTCATACTTCACTGCTGTTTCTTGCACAGCTCAGTGATAAGAGGATTGGTTCATGACAGATTTATTTATGTATGTTTTTTACTTGTTGGAAGAGGTGCTCTGACCTTCCTTTTTCCAGTGTATTGTTTACTTCTGCAGTAGTCAAAATATAACAGCAAATGTAATAGAATGAAATTATCTTTTTATTCTCTTTATGATCGGTACAAGGGGGAAGAACTTTTACTTTATGATAGCTGTGGGAACTTATAGAATTATTTTAAATCCAAGCTTGTTTTCCAGGTTAGGTGTTGAATTCAGTAGCTGTGCTTAATATTGGTCCCCTCCAGTGTGTAAGTGCACTAACACTGATTGAAATACAAGTAAATATTTACAGGAAAACCACACTGTAGAGGATGCACATTACTGCAATTTTAAGAGCCTCACAGTATTTAATAGCAAATGTTCATTGTTTTATGAGTGCTATAACAAGCAGGAAGAAACTTAAAAGGAAGAGATTTACAACCCAAAAGTTCCTTCTGTTAAATCTTGTGCTCAAACTCAATAATAAAAAAAAGACATGGTATCAAAAAGTGAGGGATCCCTTGTCAATGATTCAGGGCTTCCATTCTGCTTGGTCTTTATCTTGTAAATTTACTTAAATTTACAAGATAGGAGGAACAATCTTCCTGAGGTAAGAGACAGCAAAGTGTCTTGATTTTGCTTTTTTCAGAGTCAGTCTGGTGAAGATGCTGCACAGGGAGAAACTGATTTCTCCTCTACCTGATGCTGAAAAGCATTTCTGACGTGGTGCTCTGATTGTGGCATCTAATTGTCCTAGGGATATTGTCCCTTTTCAGGGAAAACTGTCCAAGAGCTGAAAGAAAGGCTGATACTGTGGTTACCAATACTGATTTGACTAAAGGCATTTATTTCAGTCATCTTAAAATGGCCTAAAGAATAAAATGTGTTAGCACACTAAAATGACAGTTTTGATGGGAATTTTTCTGTACAGAGATCTGGCAGATGGAGAGAAATAATTCTGATGAAGTGCTACATGCTCCCCCAAGTCATCCCAAAAAGACGGGAAAACATCAAGACCTTAAAATAAATAAAACAAATTGAATTAACCAAATTCTTGGGCTTAGTGTGAAAATGAGAAGTTCCTAAAAAGTGCAGTTATCTTGCTCTCAATAGCTGGATACTGTGAGACTGGGTACTGTTCCATAAAAAGAATATTAAACTCCCTCAGTTTGGATGATGTGGTGGTTATGATTTGGGTGGTTTATGATCACGCTGCACACTATAACTTAAGCCAAACTAGTGTAGCTTTGTAGGTTTATTGCTGTTGCCCTGTTATCTGTCCATGTCCCATGGGGGGGGTTATGATGCCTTGGGAGGCTCCCTGGAGCAGAGACTGGACAGAGTTAATCCAAGGCCATTCCAAGGATTCACCTTGGGCAGTGCAAGAGCCAGGACATGGTTATGCCCAAGAAGGACCCAAGATGGACCCCAGGTCATGAGTTTTCACACTTTTATCAGTTTTGGTCCATTTCCATCTTGGGGTTCATTGTCCAGTTCCAGCTCCAGGTTCTGCAGTCCCACCCTCCCAGATTCTCTCCTCAGTTCTCTCTGTTTGCACTTTTTGGGGCTGAAGCTGCAGCGTGTCCTTGGTTCTGGGGCTGGAAAAGGATTGTTTTGTGTGATTGAGCTGGGAGGAGAACTTGTGACACTCTGTATGGAGTTCAGAGTTGCAGTGCAGAATCTGGAAAATATGATTGTTAAACCTTAAGGCATCACTTCCCCCTGTTAGAGGCTTGCAAGACCTCTAACTTGTCAAGTCTCTATTCTAAATACCTACTAATCCTAGGTATTTAATAATAGATAAATATCTAACAATAGTAAGTATCTAACAATAATAAATTTCTAACAGTAGTAATGTTTTGCAGAGTCAGCTATCACACCAAAAAGAATGATTATCATGAGCAGTTCTTTAGGCACAGAAGAGGAATCATTTGAAACATGTTATTGTCTGCATCAGTTCCTGTTTTTTCCAGTTGTTTCAGGAGCAGAAGCCTTCTTATACTAAAACCACTAAAATCCAGTATCTGGCTGTTTTTAGTGACCTGAGCTTTCTCTGGCAGCTACTCAGACATCCTGATTGAGCGGGAGGTGCTGATGCAGAAGTACATCCACCTGGTGCAGATCGTGGAGACCGAGAAGGTGGCGGCCAACCAGCTCCGGCACCAGCTGGAGGACCAGGACACAGAGATTGAGAGGCTCAAGTCAGAGGTGAGTGCCAGAGCCACCAGGAGCCACTGGCTTGAGCTTTCTCCTGGGTACATGCTGGAGAGGCTCCCTGGAGCAGCGGCTGGACAGAGTTACAGGAATAAAGCAGGGATTTATTAAAAGCCCTGCCAAGGATTCACCTTGGGCAGTGCAAGAGCCAGGCCATGGCTACACCCAAAAAGGACTCTGAGTCACAAATTTTCACACTTTTATCAGTTTTGGTCCATTTCCATCTTGGGGTTCATTGTCCAGTTCCAGCTCCAGGCTCTGCAGTCGCATCCTCCCAGATTCTCTCCTCAGTTCTCTCTGTTTGCACTTTTTGGGGCTGAAGCTGCAGCATGTCCTTGGTTCTGGGGCTGGAGAAGGATTGTTTTGTGTGACTGAGGTGGGAAGAGAATTTGTGACACTCTGTATGAAGTTCAGATTTACACACTAATGCATTGCAGAATCTGGAAAACAGGAAAGCTGAAACCTTAGGGCATCAGTGGTATTCAGTATTTCTATAGTGTTCTGTGAAAATGGCAGGGCCAGGTTACTATATCACAGTCCCCCAGTGACTCCTCGGATAAATAATTTTCTTTGAAATGCTGGGCCCTCTTGGGCTGATTGGGCTGCTTCTCCTGTCGGGGCGTTCAAGATGACACACTGCTTTGCAGAGTGGGTGCCACTGATTGCATTGTTTCCTCCCTGCCTTCAGGTTTGAGTTTGGCTGTGATGCTGTTAAGGACTGTTCCAGACTGCTCTGATTCCCTGGATATTGCTAAAAACCTAGTTGCAGTCCCAGGCCGATAAAGCCCAAAAGGCACAGCTAGTTTTGGGGGCAGAACCTGCTCATTCTCGGTCCCTCTTCCAGCTGGACAGGAATTTGTACTGGGCTGAAGTGCTCCAGTCCCTGTCCCCAAATGTGTGCTGGTCATTCTGTGCCCCTTCCACAGGCTGGGGAAAGGGCAAATTGCTGTTCTGTTAGTTCTCCAACCAAGGGTTTCATTAATGCGAGGAAGCAGTTAATGACTGTTTGGTTTTGTCAGATTGTAGCACTGAATAAAACAAAAGAAAAAATGCGACCTTATCAAGGCAACCAGGAAGATGAAGATCCAGATATCAAAAAAATTAAGAAGGTAAACACAAAGTCTTTTGTGCTTAAACAGAGAAGGGTGGGATGAGGGGTGTACTTCCGTATTTTGGTCTGTCTAGTTTTATTTATTATTTTTTAAGTATAGTCAAATAGCAAGTCTTCTTTTGCCCTGGCCCTCCTTAAATCTCTTCAATTATATATATGTTATCGCCACATTTAATCTGGTGATTTTTCTGGGGTGTGCAGTTGGAGCCAGGGCCAGCACTGAGCTGGTAACTTGGTTTTCCTTTCTGTGTATATTCGCCATTGTGGCAGACGCTGGGAATGCCTCTTTTAGTAGCAAGAGAGCTTTGAATCTGTATGTGATACACTGCATTCTACATCTTTGTAATTTTGACAGTTGGGCCCCTGGGTTTTTTAAAGCTATTTTTTCAGAGCAAACTGATACCAGTGAAATTTTGCACTTCTCTTTCAAGATGAATGATCTCCACATCAAGATCAGGGCACAGACATAATGAAATTTCCTGTGACCAGATGTAGACCTCCTCTGTAATCTTTGATCCACTTCCAACTTCAATAGATATGCTTAGTTAGATTTTTCCATGACACAGAGATGCGTTTTAAGAATGCCAGAAATCTGTCTTTTAGAGTACCGTGTTTGCTGCCTTGGTGTCTGATACCAAGCAATGTATTGATACGTAGCTTTAAATACACATGCCAAGTGTTATCTGTTCAAAATGGAAAGCAAACTGAGCTTAAAAAATCGTTTAAGAGTTCTGTCAATAATAATATTGAGTCTGTGTTGGAATGTGTTACCTGGAGGTATTGCAGGATAACTTTGGGGTGTAAGAGAAATGTTTTAGGAGGAGGAAGAAGGAACTGCACTCGTGTTAATGGGAAGGAGACAATTACTCCAGCTTGCAGTGAAAGATTCCCTTCTATGTATGGCATGTTTTACAGTCTGTTTCCTGGCAACAATTATGACCCTTAACAAACAGAAATGTAAAACATATTTAATTACAGAACAATTATATATCAATAAGGGAATATTTTTATTTCTGAGCAAAGACTTTTAATTTTGAGGGTTATTTCTACAGTGAAGAGCTTATGATAAGAAATATGTTTTTTTCTCACTTTCTTTGTCTGCGTGATCCCTTTTTAGGTTCAGAGCTTTATGCGGGGCTGGCTGTGCAGAAGAAAATGGAAAACCATTGTCCAAGATTATATTTGTTCTCCTCATGCAGAGAGCATGAGGAAGAGGAACCAGATAGTTTTCAACATGGTGGAGGCTGAGTCTGAGTATGTGCACCAGCTTTATGTCCTGGTGAACTGTTTCCTGCGGCCCCTCAGGATGGCAGCCAGCTCCAAGAAGCCTCCCATCAGCCACGACGACGTCAGTAGCATTTTCCTCAACAGGTATAGGGGTTTTATTTGTTTGTTTGTTTGTTTTGGGAGGTTTTTTTGGTGGGTTTCCCCATGGCTTGTTGCCATTCTGGTTCAGCTGAGTCCTGGCCCCTGCTTTGGCTCTGATGGGGTCGCTGAGCCAGACACGCTTCCAGGGCTGAAAGGCAAAGGTGCTGCAGTTGATGCTGTTGGAAACCAGCATGACCTCTTTACCTTCCTACATTCTATGCTAGAGGGGAAAAAAAGGGACAGATGGTGCCTCTTGGGGCAGTTCTCATAACTTTCTGTCACCTTTCCTACTTCTTTTTTTCTCTTAAGAGAGCAAAACTGGATTTAGTGGCCTCATATGATCCCAATAATAGCTCGAGGTACACAATGTCAAAGCTTCTGTTTTCTGTTGTCCTGCCTAAGGAGTCTCCTTCCCTCTCACTTGTCTTTTCATATCCTGCAAAAAAGGAATTGTTCTTTCATTAGGCATCCAAGTACTGCTGTAATGAGCATGTTCAAGTAGCCCAGGAGGCATCTAATGTTAGATACAGGATTGGGATTGCATCCAAGCCTGCCCCAAACTTCTGAGAAACAGAATAGTTCCTTTAGTCATGAGGCAGGCTTCTTTTCCCTTGTTAGAATATGAATACAGTGTTAGAATATTTGTATTGAATACTATGAGTTTTTTAGAAGCACTGAGCTAGTATTTTTAAACAATGCAATAAAAGGAAGCACTTATTTCCATAACAATAACTGTCTTCTGTTTTTTTTCTAGCCAAGTGCAAAAGAGGAAGAGATGTTTCTCTATGAATTATTAATCAGAAAGTAAAACCAGAATTGTCTTTTTGTTTGTTTAAATACTTGTTTTTCAGTGAAACAATCATGTTTCTTCATGAGATATTTCACCAGGGCTTAAAAGCAAGAATAGCTAACTGGCCTACCTTAATTCTAGGTAAGTTGCTTTATTTTCTGTGGGGGTATAACTTTCACATTTATTTTTGAAAATTCAGTAGGGATTTTTTTTTTCTTTTTTCTAAAGACATGACTTCTTAAAAGTCCTTCTTGATGGGAATGCATTTGCAAAGTTAAAACCACAAGATCAGGTGTAGTGGGAATCCCATGTGGGCAGTAATGGTCTGTATATGAGAATTCCTCTGCCCTAAGTATTGATTAAACTTGTATTTTTGGTAATACTATCTGTCCATTAGGTAATCAGAACAACCATTACCAGGCAGGTGAAAGGGCTATGTTTAATGTTTCTAAATTGTCAGTATTTTGGAAACAGAACTGATTATAGTAATTCACTTCTGGAGAAAACACTGCTTTCTTTAAAAATGCATTTTCAATACATGGGTAGCTGGGGGAAAAAAAAAAAGGCATGTTCTCTGCTTTTTCTAGCTGACTTATTTGACATTCTGCTGCCAATGCTGAACATATATCAAGAATTTGTTCGGAATCATCAATATAGCCTACAAGTGCTGGCAAACTGTAAGCAAAACAGAGATTTTGACAAACTCTTGAAGCAATATGAGGCCAACCCGGCGTGTGAGGGCCGAATGCTGGAAACTTTCCTCACCTACCCCATGTTCCAGGTACTCCCTGTGTATTTTTTGTGTATATTTGGTTTTACTGTTCGGTAGATTCACTTTATGTTACTGACATTGCAATTCATCGAAGGCTCCTCTTGCTTAACTAGAAATACTCTCCTGAAAATTAGTTTAGTTTAATATATTTTGTTGTTACACCAAGACTCTGTCTGTAGAGATCTCTTCCCCAGCTGTGCTGGCTCATCTTTGTTCAGTCAAGAATGTTAAGGAGGAGTGTGGGATGAGGATGGCACCAAAGAAAATTGACAAGGAGCAGTTCCTTGACTTAGGACCCCTGATTGTAAAGTACACAGAGAGATGACATTCAGTAACTTAGAGCAGCCTTGAGCACCTTACTGGGAATTCACTTTCTCCCTGCTTTGGTCTCCAGTGACTTGGTCTTTAAAAAACAAAAAATAAACTGTAAAAGTTTTGAACGCTGTACTTACCCTCCTGATTATTTACTGTGATGTGGCTGGAGTAGATATTTGCGGCTGCTTTAAGAGTCTGTGGAGCACTGGCCTGAGAATTTTGTGTCCTTTTCATTTAACCTGACATGTTATTCATCAGAGGAATAGTGAACACCCTCAGTTTGTGCAGTTATTGGCAAGCCGTGTAGAGAAAAAAGTTTAAAAGGGCACGTAAGTGACACGTTAGTGGTAGTTGTTCATATTAGCCTAAGGAGCCCCCAGCACCTGCAGAAATACTGTTTTAATTTTTGAAGCAGTATATTTAAAAGTTTGTATGGAGTTGGGTTTCTTTGGGTTGAGTTGAAACCAGGTCAGAGGAGGTAAAGAGATTGTCCTGTTCCTGTGTGAAGAGGAATGTTATTATGTCATTGCTGATGACTTTCCACATAAGCATAATGTTGCCTCTC
>JAODLH010001543.1:56585292-56601838 GCA_027575645.1 Cossypha caffra | reverse complement strand
CAGAGGCTTTAATTCAACCCCTGCACTCTGATTTCTCTCTGAAGAATTGAGAGAGACCCCTGACTCATTGACTCCAATAAGTAACGGATCTGGGGGGGCAGATCAGTCCCTGCCCTTTGCCCAGACCTCTGCAGCAGGCAGGTGCTTTATGGAGGTGGTCAGCACCCCAAAATTCCCTCTCATTCACAAGTTCTTTAATAATGGCTGATTCGGTCCATTGCAGAATGAATTATTTATTTAATAGACACAAAACTAACAGTAATTCCTGTGTAATATTACACAGGAATGAAGACAAAAAGAGACTTCTAGTAGGTATATACTGCAGAAGGTTAAAGGTACCTATTAATGTTACAGCTAGGGAAGAAATGATATAACTTAGGATTCAATGGACCTTACCATCCAGTTGTTGGGTACTCATCCAGATCCTTTCCCTCAATCCCCAGGGAAGTAACCACAGAATCTGTGTCCAAACTACAGGGAGAAGTCTCCAACACTTTCAGGGTGTAGGAGGCTTCTGCCTTTGTGATACCTCGTGTGTCTTTTCTAGTTTGTAAAACAGTCAAGAGTATTTTTTTATCTCTTCCACATCTGCTCTCCAGACTAAGATGTTGATTCTCAGCAGGGACCTGAGCCCTTTTGGTGCCAGAGATGACCCTTGCTGGGCTTCCAGCCCCTGGGTTATCTGTCCCATATCTGCAGCAGCTGTCTGTGCCAGACAGGGGAGGACAGTCCTGCCACAAGTGTCCCTTAGGGGGACAGTGACCACCAGGCTGGGGCAGCCACCATACCCCCAACACAGCCCTGGCAAAAGGGTTTGCACACAGAAAATGGTAACTTGGTGTAAATAGGGTTAGTGCGCTGGAAATTAGGATGAGGTGACAGGGGAGAGGAGATTAAGAGAAAAATAAATCTTCTTTACAATATTTGCCATTTCAGACAGCATTAAAAATGGTATAGTGAGATGCTGGAATTAGTGTAAAGCTGTGTGATTAGCTTCCAGCAAATTGAGGTATCCTTGAAATCTGCTTAGGCTGTGGTTACAGACAGACTCCGTACTGTGTTTATGAAGATTTTGTTTGCTTTTTTCTCTTCCATCAATGTCTAGAGAGTTCCTTGGGCAGGGCTGGATGAAAGTGGATAAAAATGAGAAAACACCCTATATTATGAAAACTAGTCAACATTTTAATGATGTAAGTACTCTCAAATACAGATTTGCTTTCTAGGAACCCCATGGACTGTCTCTGACCTCTGGAACAAAAATAATGGGTTTTGTTGCAATGTGCTGTCATGTGTTTTCTATTAGTGACTGAATGCTGCAGCCTCTTTGTAATTAACCATCCAAATCAAAGCAGATGAAGATTCTTGTTTCCAATATCGGTACTCAGCATTTCAGTGGCAATTTAGGAGAGTAGAACATTTTAAACTGTAGCACAGTGCCTTTCAGCCCACTGAAGAAACTGCAACTTCTGCAGAGAGACATAAAACCAATTCTTTTTAATGCCTTTGTATCCCTAAATGATAAATCCTTCCATCATTTCGCTTGAGTTTTACTGGGAGGCTTCCCAATCAGGTTTATCACTGATGGCTTGGAGACCTTCCCCAGCCCTTCTTCCCTGTTGCCATCCCCTCCAACTGCCTCGAGCTCTGCTCCCAGTGTCCTTTCCCTGGGGTTTAGGAAGAGCTATCACTTCTGGCGTGCCTAGCTGGGAGTTTTTCTGTGTTGTCCATCAATTCATGACACGTTAGAAGGGGTTGTTCTTCAGTTCCCTGAGTCCCGGTCTCTCTCTGTGACATGGGCTGCTGGAGCCCAGGCTAGCTCCTTGGAATACAGCGGCACCATGCCAGCTGTGGGGAACTGCCCCAGAGAGATTTCCTGGAGGCAGAACTTTTACAGCTGGTAGCTCTTCAGTGTGGCCCACATCAAGGATTGGGTAAAGGAGGCTCGCTGCCTCTGGGGTTCCAAAGGGTGTATTAGGGTTAGCGGATTCAGGGCAAAGAGCCCTGAGCACTGCTGTGCCCAGGATTAAATACAGGGGCAAATCAGGGGGTGGGTACAGACAATTAACCAATGAGGGATCCTTAGGGGAGGACTGGAGGGCAGAGTCTCACAGAGTTAGAAACAATGAGGGAAGCAGGGGGAGGAGAAAGGGTCCCATGGGCCAATGGGGCCTCGAGTAATAGGGGATTTCCAAAGGGGTGGAACAACTAGGGGTTGGCCCAGGGTGGGACTGACAAGGAAGGTGCTGGAACAAGGGGCAGGGTTACAATGATGGACAGGGAAGGTGCTGGAACAAGGGGTGGGGTTACAGTGATGGACAGGGAAGGTGCTGGAACAAGGGGCGGGGTTACAGTGATGGACAGGGAAGCTGCTGGAACAAGGGGCAGGGTTATAGTGATGGACAGGGAAGGTGCTGGAACAAGGGGCAGAGTTACAATGCTGGACAAGGGGCTGGGAGTGCCAAACAGGGTAGTTTCAGGGGCATACAACTTGGGGACAAACCAACCGGGCAAAACATAGGGGTACATAGGAACAAACCATTGTAACAATAAACTGAATAGGATAAAACAAAATAAACATGTGCTGCAACATGTCCGTGGCCAGATGAGCAACCTGGTGGCCTCCCAGATCATGAGCTACGCCGACGCGCCCTCGCGGGCCAGCGCCATCGAGAAGTGGGTGGCCGTGGCCGACATCTGCCGCTGCCTGCACAACTACAACGGCGTGCTGGAGATCACCTCGGCCCTCAACAGGAGTGCCATCTACAGGCTCAAGAAAACCTGGGCAAAAGTGTCCAAACAGGTGAGAGGGACACGGGTTTGTGTCCTTCCAGAATGGCGGCGGCACGTTCTCAGTTCCATCACTCACTGTGCCCAGGGTTGGGACATTACCCTGCTCCTGTGAATATTTCTGCTTTTCCACCAGCTGGGACTGGCATTTCATGTCCAGGACTTTTGTATGTAATTTTTTTATTATGTGGGAACAAAGTGTCTTCAACATAATTGGCGAGTGCCAAAGATTATTTGCTCTGAACTGCTGAAATGTTCAAGTAAACTAAATTTGGGTATTTTCTGATAGACGCATCTGGGTGGTTACAAGCTGTGGTTAAAGTCTGGTCAGGTGCCTGAAATAGGACCTGCCTGTGCAGAAAGCCTTTAGGAAGGTCAGAACCACACAAATACCTGAATTTTTCTACTCAGAAAGAGACTTGATGTAAAGTCTTCTTTCTCATTCAGGAGCTCAAGTTTAGGTGCAGTGAACACCTGTCTTAAACCTTTACCTGGCTGCTGAGAATATCAGCAAAAACTGTGAGAATGACTGCCAGCCACAAAAACAAGACACACACATGAAAAGCAGACCTGTCAGGATGAAGATAATCCAGTCTTTTGTGTTCTGTGTTCTAAATGGTTCAGATAAATACAATTAAAATACATTCTGGCTGTACCACCTTCTCCAGTCAGCTTTTTCTGAGCTGCTTCACAGCTGGTGCTATGCTCTTCTATTTAAAAAATCCGTTAAAAATTTTTTCAGTGCAAACTGTTGTAAGTGGGTTTACCTCCAAAAAGTTTTATGGATAGAATTTGTTTGACTTTTAAACTTTTCAATTAAAAAAGAAGGAACAAAACCCATAGCAGATTGATGTTGTGGCACAGTCCTCTGGTGCCTATTGGGAATACAATCTGGGTTTTTTATCAGCCTGCTACGTAAAAGAAAGTGACTCTGTCTGCCTACAGCTCTCTCTTAATTGGAAATTCAGTTTCAAATATGGTGAATTTCTTAGCATTCTCTACACTCAGGTCTCAAGTTAGTAGCATGAATAGGCTGAAAATCAAATTTATGTCACTTAAGAAGGAGCCAGGGTCTGGTGGTGCCCACTGACAGTGATTTGTGTAAGACATGAATATATTCTCATTACCATACTCATCTTTTCTCTGGAACTTGGAGGCAGAATCAGCTCAGTGCAAGCTCCAGGGCAGTGACCACCCCTGGCTGCCACCAACTTCAGTACATGCAGCTGAGGATCCTCAGCAGCACATGGGATCTGTTAAATTCTTGTGTGCACAGAAAGCTAATTCCAGACCATTAATGCAATAAACGTGTGGGTTTTCTTCCATCTGCAGGGTAATAATATTAGCATAAATACAGGTTCTGTGTATCACTCATAGGGAAACTTTAATGCTGCCTAATCTCCATTTTCAGAAAGACAGGAGGAACTGCAGTACAGCTGAATTCCTAATGCCTGTTGTACTACTCTTGAAAATGGGGTGGGGATGATAAGTGAATTATACCTTTGTTAGAATCTAATTCCAGTCATTTACGTGCACCAGCAATGACATTTGTAATGCGTTTCCTTCCTAGACAAAAGCACTCATGGACAAGCTTCAGAAGACTGTGTCATCTGAAGGAAGATTTAAAAAACTGAGAGAAATGCTCAAAAAGTATGCCTCCCTACAGTATACAACTGTGTTTTGTTATAAACAGTGGGTAGTTCATGTTAAAGATTGATTGGCTTTGATTAAGCTTTAATAATTAATTTTTTTTTTTTTTTTTGCCTAATAACCTTTTAAATTCTAGGTTGATTCTATTTGGCATTATTGTTTTGCTGAATATGCTGTGATTGCATACCCCTGATGGGTAAACATAGTAGCTCCAGAGAATTACTGAAACAAATTAAACTATTTTTCTGTGTGAATGTTCCCTGTTGGGGTTTCACTTACACTGATAAACTTTTTCAATAAGTGTAGAGCCAGCTTTATAAATTAAAGTGTTTATGAAAACCAGGATTGTTCTAGGTAAGAATTTTAGGGCTTTGGGACTAAGCCTGTGTCAGGTCACAGACCCATTATATGACAATAAATTCTGTTTCTGACAATAAATTATGAGAGGACAAAAAGACAGGACAAAAGCACAGGGATATTTCTTCTCCTGTGGCCTCCCAGCCTGCTGGAAAACAGCCTGCTTCTTTTGTGCAGCAGTCCTTGAATATTGTTTTCTTTAATTGATTTGCCAGATTGCGTTTGACATTCTGTAATTTTGGTATGCAGGATATTCCATGTGAAGTGTTCTACAATTTATGCACTGATTCCAGCTGCATAAAAAACCTGATTTTTTGTGAGTTTTGTAATTGGAAGCAGGCTTTTCAGAATTGAGTAGCACGACTACCTCAAGTGATCTTGAGAGAAGCTGAGAACTGAACAGCCAGAATAATTAATGGTATATTTTAAAAAATGGCATTAATATTAGATACTGGGCAGAATGCATTCAATTTATCACAAGCAGAGAAAACACAACTCATGCAGAGCCAGAGGACCTGTTTGTCCTGGAAAGGAATGTAACCCATTGATTAGAACTGGGCAAAGTAATAAAGAGTTTGTGCAAATTAGAAAAAAAAAAATGCATTTGCAAATGTAGCTGCAGGCAAATAAGCTGATTTGTTGGTTTACAGCTGTAACCCACCTGCTGTTCCCTACCTTGGGATGTACCTGACTGACCTGGCATTCATTGAGGAAGGAACACCCAACTTCACTGAGGAAGGCCTTGTCAATTTTTCCAAAATGAGAATGGTAATTTTCAGTTTCTTACATGCTTCGCCAGCAGGTGTTTAATTGTGTGAGTTAATTATTGATTTCATTGTGACTGCTCTGGATTTACCTTTGGAGAAGGTGCTGTGCAAGAGAGGCAGCGGCTGGAGAGCAATTCCTCGACCCAGTCTCCTATCACCACCTTCTGGCAGGCTGGGCATTTCTCAGCCTGAATTTGTGCCCAGTTCACTTGCTCAGAAGGGACAGCAAAAAGCAGCTGCCTGGAGCTCGTGAAGGAGCAAGGAAAAGCTTTTTTACATAGCCAGGATTACAGGAATGCAGTGATTCACCAGGAAGCAGTAGTCACAGTGCTCTTTTCCGAGTGTGCTCTGGTCTATCTGAAAAGCACTTTGAAGTTGATGCCTCTCCCACTGCCATGTAATGCTGTTTTGTAACAGCTCCTCCGAGGGAGGCATGGAAATTTCTGTTCTAATCTCAGCTTAATGCCCATCTTAGGGCTTCACTCTTCAGCAGTGACTCAAGGCAGAGAGCAGGGAAGTTTCATTATGGGCAGAGTGTAATTTCACTTGGGGTTGGCTGAGGAATAAATGTTTGATTTGGGAAGGTGAATTCCTGGGGAGCTGTTGGGAGATGATCTCTACCCTTCCCTTCCCTTCCCTTCCCTCCTCCCAAGCTAAATGGAATAATTTGGTGCAGAATGCTCGCTTTTTGTGGCTTAGCTGAAGCCAAACTGTGGTTGCACTTACATCCGTGTGTTCTTTTGAAAGATCTCACACATCATCAGGGAAATTCGCCAGTTCCAGCAGACCTCCTACCGCATCGAGCACCAGCAGAAGGTAAGGCTCCTGCCTGCCACTGACACCAGGCTGGGCCAGCAGTTCCTGCGAGGTGCAGCTCACTGACAGCTGAAGTGGGTGTCTGCTGCTCCCACCCATGGAGGAGAGGACAGACAGACACATGGACGGGTCCTTGGGGCAGCGAGACCCTCACCCTGCAGGGACTCTGTTTGATGCTCTGTAAAGAAGTCTTTTGCTCCTTTGGAAGGTCTCTGGGGATTGCAGCCTTCGAGGGTGTGAGGGGTTCAGAGAGAGGTGTGTTCTCCCTGCCCTGAGGTCCTGGGATGAGGGTCAGGAGATGCCCCAAGCACCTGCTGAAGCATCCTGCAATTCTTTCTCCCTTCATCCTTCTCGGGAGTGATGCAGCCGTGACCAAAGCTGGTCAGTGCCTTCAGAGAAGGCTCAGCTCAGACTGCAGAAGAGCAGCTTGGGCTGAGGTAACCTGGCAAAGGATTTGCCCATCCCTAAGAGGAATTAATCCTAATTAATTTCAGAGTGCTGCAGGTGCATCTTTATGCCAGCAGCTGTTGGGTTTCTCAAGAAAACCACACGAGGCAATCTCAAAATGTGCCGAAAGGGAAAGAAAGCTGGGAGGTTTCTGTGTCAGTTGGAATGCAGGCTGTCCCTCTTGTGTTTCCCCACGCCAGGTCACTCAGTACCTGCTGGACAAGACCCTCATCATGGACGAGGACACGCTGTACGAGCTGTCGCTGAAGATCGAGCCGCGGCTCCCCGCCTGACGCGCCTGCCCGGGGCCAGCAGGCAGCCCTGGGACCCTGGCACACCATGCATGCCTCAACACTGCAAGAGAACCTCTGAGGAGAACGCCAGCTCTCTTTTCCAGTAGGAGATACAGGGTCTCACTGCCTTTCCCTCTCAGGCAACACAAACCAGTGTTGGAGGTGAAAGACAGACCCTTCCTACCCAGCTTAAGCGATTTCTGCTTTGCAAAGATCATGCTTGGCATTAGGGACCATGATTTCATGGAAAACAGGAGACTTTCCTGTGAACAGGCACTCATTGCAGCCATCTCACGTGGCAATTCAGGGGTACAGATTTAAATGGTGGTAATATACTCAGGTGTATTAGGGTAGAAAAGCAAAGTGAGGTGGCTGAGTTGATGGCTAACTGTGTGTTCACTGAGGCATAATGGCTGTGGTGTTCTCATTGTGTCAATTTCATTGAAAAAACAGGATTTTAGCACTCATCTACTACTTTGGAGTGGTATTAAGGCAGCATCTAGTAGCTTCAGATCTGCAGTTGTTCGAAACACCTGCTGTACATTTAATGCTACTCTTCCTAAAACATTTTCTGCTTTAAATGTCTCGTCAGCCTTCTCTAAGGTGACTGATTGTATCTGTAAAAATTATTTGTAAATATCTTTTTCATCAGTGAGAGTATTTACAGCATGGAGAGCACAGGGGCTGGTGGAATAGTTGTAAATAGTTGCCAGCTGGGAAGGTGAGGGACCCAGAGGAGTGGTGCAGGGGATGGAGACTCACGTTGCACACAGCCCTGCAAGAGGCACTTTATTTTCCTGCACCTCCTGCAGCTTCTCTGTCAAGTCAGGCTACAGAGCACTTTCTGACACACTGTGGAGAGAAATACATGTCTGTCTGGCAGCAGGTGGTGATCAGCAGTGAACACTCAGAGCTGGAGTGACAGTTTTGTTTTACGTGGATTCGGTGTTTTGAAAAATGTCTTTTTTTTTTTTTTTTCGTGGTTCAGCCATTTGGCACTGACTTAGCTGTAAAATTGAACTTGTCAGTGGCAAACACCGAATGCCAGCAAACACAAAGTATGTATTTTTATCAGAGCTGGTAACTATCACTTGCATATGTGTTAGAGAAAATGTGCTATTTGTAAATGTTTCCAGAGCCTCTGCTTTTGTGATGTACCAGGTAGATAGATGTCATTTCTACAGTAGTTGGTACTTCTTGTATTTTCCTCATCCAGAGTGGCCTGTTGTAGCTGCATGGGAAGTGAGCTCAAATGCTGTGAAGGGCATCATAGTATAAAACACAGGTGTTAGCACTGTTGAAAACAAAAATTGGCTGGAAAAGTGTCCTTTTCCAATGATACTCAGCCAGTTGAAGAAATAGGGCTATATCACCGTATACCTCCCTTAAATCCTCTCAGGGAGACAGATGTTTAGCATAGATTGTGACTTAGGCCTGTTTGATCTGACATATCTTACACATCGTGATGCTTCTTAACGCTGGCGATGAAAAATGGACCTGCCTGGCTTGTGGTTTTTGTCTTTATTTGCACTTTAATTACACTGCTGGCCCAGCCCAGAGCTGCACAATGAGTTCTGTCTGAGTGTGACTGCCAGCATCTACAAATGTACCTTAGCAACTGTAAATTTCATTAAGGTCCTTCTCCACAAGGACCATCTCCTTGTAAATAACTGCATGGGGAGGTGTCACACATACTGGAAAATTCCTCCACTAGACAAGCAGACAGCAGGAGAGATGGAAATGCTAGGAACACTTTAAATAGCTCTGCCTAATGATTGCTGTAGAAGCGTTACTTATAGAAGCTTTGTGTTGTAAAAAAAATGTGTTTGTTTCTTTTGACTAAGGATTGACAAGAAGCTGATTGCATCCCAATGCATGATATGAGGAGAAAAAAAAAAAAAAGAGCATGGTTTATTTGGACCACAAAACCAACTGACTGTGTATTTTCTGTACAAAAGCCGTTACCGTTCTGTAGTTTCATGAAACACTTTGAGGTGATGGAGCAACAGGGAAAATGTGGTCCAAAAAGTGATTTCTGACGTTGGTTTTATTGTTTCTCTGTTAACAAAACGTGTAACAGCTGTCAGTGTGAATGGGCATCTCTGTTGTACGCTATGAAGTGCTGCTTTATCTGCCTGTACCCCGTTTTACCAAATCTCCTCGACGTTGTTAGGGTTACAGGGTGCAAATCTGCAGCGTGCTCCTGTCACATTGTTCCGTGTGTGCTGCCAGTGCACTGTGCTGTGCTCGTGTGGCGAGGGCAGGACACGGGGCAGAGCTGGGCTTTGCCAGAGGCATCCCTGGAACGTCCCAGTTCAGCCCCTCTGGGAAAGCACATCCTGCTCGTATGCCAAAGGTTGCCTCTTGCCCCAGTGGCCAGTTTAGGTCAGAATCAGGAGAGCTGGATGCTTGATCTGTGTTCGTAGCCGCAGCAAAATTGTTTAAAAATTATTATGGTCGCAGTAATGTTTGACTTGCTGATGGCTGACGCTGATGTTTTGCTTGGGGATACAAATGCTTTCGTTAAAGCACAGCAAGAAGTGAGGACGCACCTCGCCGCCCGCAGCCCCCGCCGCGGGCACAGCTGGAAACAGCTGTTCTGCATCTGGGCTGGGCTGCGGGCGGCGAGCCGCCCCTCGGAGCGGCCCGAGTGCCTCTGCTCAGCCCTGCTGCGTGTCCGGGTGTGGCCGTGGTCAGCAGGGACTGCTCGGTGTGAGCTTTGCCCGGCTCCGGCCTGGCCAGCTCAGCGCCCTGCGTGGCACTGTCCCTGTGCCACAGCCATACCGCCTGGGGACACACATCTCCTCCGTCACACACCCACCCTTCGCCTCTGCTGCTCCAGGGAGCCTGCCTCTGTCACCGGGGTCCTTGTAGGGTCTCTTTTCGGCTCCGGTGCCCCGCAGCGGGCGCGCCCCAGACCCGCCGGGGGAGCCGGAGGGTGCCCCGCACAGTGAAGGGCCCCAGCCCCTCTCCAGTTGCCTTCTGAGCCCGCAGCCTGCCGGGGATGCTCCGAGCCCGGCGGGGCCGTGCCGTGCTGGCCGCGATGGGGATAAGGCGATTTTCGCCAACCGCGGCTCCCGGAGCTCGGGGCAGCAGCCCAGGTGTGACCGCAGCAGCCCAGGTGTGACCGCAGCAGCCCAGGTGTGACCGCAGCAGAGCCTGGGCAGCAGCACGGACACGGCCCCCTCAGCGAGGAGAGCGCTCGCCACACGCTGGCACAGGGTTAGAGTTGCCTTCGCCCCGTCCCCCCGAACCCTGCGGCTGTTGTCGGTGACCGAGTGCTCACCTGCAGATGAACACCTGTGCAGCTCACAGCGGCGGGGTGTGTTCGTGCTGCCCCTCCCCTCTGGCTGGTCCTGTGACACAGACACGGAGCTTCGTGGTGACAGGTGACGACTGATCGCCTGTCAGGCACTGATCACCCTGATTTCGGAGTAAGGAGGAGGTCCCCGTCCTCTTTCTGCTTTCCTACTTTTTAAAACTGATTTTTGTTCTGTAGGATAAAAAAAAGGAACCTAATTATTTTAATTATTTATTAACTTAAACCATGTTGATTTTGATTTCAGGACATGTTAATTATCCCGAGTTTTCCTTCATGTGTATTATTTATTTTAAGAGTTTTACAAAAACATTGTTTTGTTTGTATCAACATTCAGTCTTTCATCCTTCCACTCTTAGCAACAGCATTAAACCTTGATGATTTAAATCTCTCACTCACTGAGACATTTTTACCCACTCATAATTTTACTCACCAAGGGCAAAACCCTTCAGACCTCATTCTGATAATACCTTAGGCTTCACCGAGAGCTTTTCATAAGTCTTTGGGGATCTGGCTCTCAGCTATTTGCCTGTTACAGTTTTTGCCTCCAAAGGTCAAATGTCTCTGTCTAGGATGCTTCATGTCCAAAATGCTGCTCAGTGATTGTTGTTCTGTTGTACCTTTACTCCTGAGGTAGTCTCTGAAGTTCTGTTTCCTAGGACATAGCTCTGTGTTTATTTGACAGATGTACCTATATCAAATGTGTTACTTAGTGCACAATCCGGATGTTTTTGCATGTATTGCAACTTCTCTTTTGACCTGAGGTTATTGCTTTGTATTGTTAGTAAGGCACAGCAGGCAAGGTGGTGTGCCTGTGTGCTAATAAACATTCTTTTCTTTCCCGAGTTTCAAGAGTTCTCACTGGAATTTATTATTTTACCCCTGTCATTAATAACCCAATCCACTCCTTCTGAACTACTGAGTCCCTTAGAAAGGCAAGTCATGGAAGAGGAAAAAAGAAATAGGGGGAAATTCTGGGTCTATCCTGGGAAAGAATGGTTTGAATTGATGAGTTTTATTCTTCTTTTTCACTCGTGGTGCACTGCAGCTGCATGGGCATCACTGGTGATAACTGGCACTGGGTTTGGACTTGTGTCTACAGATCCCTTGCTTTCTCTGGGCTGCTGTCCTTTCCTGGATTTAAAAGAACAGTAAAGGCACATTTTATACACAGGAAAAGGCAAAAAACATAGTGGTTTGTACATAGGTCATGTCCCTTCTCTTGTGATAGGAAAACAAGTCACGTGGAGATAAAATGACTTGCAAATTGAAGAAAAATAGTTGACAGAGGTTGGGAGTACCAGGTCTCCAGCTGGTGTTACATGCTTTAATCACAGGTTACAGCTTTTCCCTGTTGAACTCAGTAATTTCATGAAAGCAGAAAGATTGCTCTTAAATTTGTTTCAAGAGTTAACATTTTAAACAAGTAAACAGAAATGGCACAGCAGGTCTGGGTAAGAAGGAGATACAGCAAGTGACATAATAAAATCAGCTTCTATTCAGTACTTTGTGACCTTGTGGCCACATCTTCTCCATTCTGCTTACATTTTTGGTATTTCACATAAAAACTGAAATTAACTGAGAGAACAACTTACCCTTGAAGTTGTCAGCTACTGTCAATGGAAGAAAAAAAAAATACAATGCTTCCCAAGCAGCTCTGTTTAAAAGTCCTGCAGGATAATTTAATTTCAAGTTGTTTCCCCAACACTTTCAACCATTCATTTTACTTATGCCAAACAGTTGGTTGATTTACTTCTTTAGTGTAAGGCCATCATTTTAGGATCATGGAATGGTTTGGGTTGGGAGGGACCTTAAATCCCACCCAGTGCCACCCCAGCCACGGCAGGGACCCCTCCCAGTGTCCCCAGTGTCCAGACTGGCCTTGGGCACTGCAGGGATCCAGGGGCAGCCACAGCTGTGCCAGGGCTGCCCACCCTGCCAGGAACAATTCCTGCCCAAAATCCCGTCCAGCCCTGCCCTCTGGCACTGGGAGCCATCCTGAAATCTCCAAATAAATCTGAGAGAACAGCACCCAACCCTCTTTAACGTTTCAGCTTCTTCAGGGGAAGCTCTGGCTACAGGTTACAAAATCCTCAGCTCTGTGAAGAAATTAATCTTGCCTGGTCATGCCAAGATAACAAATGAGAATTGTGAAGACTGAATTATGCCTTCAAAGTTACATTCCAGTATTCTGGCCCTCCTTCAGTATGGCCTTAAAAGGAGCAAAATTTGAGAAGATCAGATTTTTGCTTGAAATTTCCAGTTTCAAAGAGGAATGGAACAGTGACTGGTGCTTGTTTCAGCTCCTGGCTGCTGGACACAGCTCTGTCCACAGGGCTTGGTAATGCAGGGCCAACAGAAATCACTTCAGGTTTGTTTCCTCAGAGGTGGCACCTCCACTGGATTGGGTGGATGGAGCAGAAACACAGAATTGTTGCTAAAAACTTGTCTTCTCTCACTCTACCCTTGCTGGAAGTCCTGTGTTTATAGGATTGAGGACAATATGTACAAATCACATTTAGATCCTTGATATGTTTCACACAGAGCAAACCCAGAACCTTTCCAGAAAGAGAAGACACAAAGTCTTATCAGCACTTCATATTCCATTTCAAATAGCAATGCTTGGTTTATTCCATTGTGTTTGCTGCCAGAGTTTCATATCCAATGGAAAAAACATCTGAAAAAAGAGCACCTTTTTCCTTCTCTAAGCACTCCTCTCTGGGTTTTTCATGACAAAGAAATGCTGGCTCACCAAGAAAGAGAGAAGGTGTCCAGAGTTCAGGATATCTGGAAGTGTGTGGTTCTCCTGATACCTTGTCAGCTGTAGTTTTCTGGTCATTACTGGTTTGACAGTCACCATCTCAGAATTGCAATACAGCTGGGGAAAAAACCAAAAAAACCCAATCAACCAACCAAACAAAAAACCCAAACAAAACCAAAACGAACAAAAAAAGGACCACTTTTTGGATTTCAGACATTCCTGCTTTTCCAAAGGGTCAGTTCTATGTAGATGTAGGAAAACCTTTTCTCTTCCCTTTAGCCAGAAAACACACTGCTAATTATAGACAGCCTTTCCTCTACTCTGGAGTGGATGTCCTGTGAAGAGCAACTTTAACAACTTAAAAATAGCTGGGGTTATTTTTAAACCACTGGTTGGACCTTGTTGAGCTCTTTATTTAGTGGAGATGTATTAGCTCCTTGAGGAGCCTTTCTCTGGAAGAATTACAAGTGAGGGGTCACTGCTCTGAGCCTGCTTGTCCCCCTGGCCAGTGTGTGCCCATGGCTGGCACCAAGTGCTGGATTTCTCCCCAGCCCCTGAGGGATGCAGGGGTTGGATCCCCTCAAAAAGGGAATTTTTTTTCCCCAGCCTGAGATCACTGTGTAAGGGGACACTGATCACCCACAGTCATGAGGAATTCTCAGTGAGAGGTCAGGGTGACCCCTGGGTATCAGATGTGTTTGCCTCTCTGCCTTATTCTGAATCCCAGGAATTTCAGACCCCTGAAACTGGAAAACCAGGAATTGCCATTACCGCAGGGCACAGTCCAGCCTCTGGTATGGAAGGACATTGTGTCCAGGGGCTCCTTGCTCTCTAATTTAGCAGAGCTCTGATTCAGCAGCAGGAGAGACACTGACCTGTGACCTTGCAAAGCTCCTCAGGACAAACACAGCACCCTCCAACCCTAATTCCAGACACAGAGAGCAGCTCAGCTCATCACTCCTGACTCTGTCCCCTGCTGATAAATTATTGAAATTTGACTTCAAATAAATTGTCTTCTAAATAATTGTGTCGATTAGAAATTTGTCTTACAGGTAACTCCCCTGCCCAGCAGCTCCCCCAGCAAACTGTGCAGGGGCAGATGGATTAATGTGAACTGCACCTGAATTAACACTCAGCTGCTGCTGCCTCCCCAGCATGAGCAATGAAACCACCACAGCATTTGAGCTGTTAGATAATTATATTAGAGATGGAAATAGGGCATTATTTATGGATGATCCTTGGCATCCCAACTGTTTCAGGAGCTGAGTTTCTCACAAAATAGACCACAGACCAACAGTGAAGCCAAACTGTTTTTGTAAGTATTAATGATATATTCTTCAGAAATCATTGGGGAACTTGATAACAGTGTTTTTCCAGGTGCTTGTGCTGCAAATTCACGGTCTGGGGTTTGTTTGCATTTTCTGCTCTCCCAAGCTCTCAGCTGGCAAACTGCTTGAACCTCAGCACAATCCAGCCAGGCACTTCATGGCATCACCTGCTTCCAGGGGAAGTCCTGGTCTGTTCAAAGCCTTTGTTTAAAAAAGGTAAAAAATGTAGAAGTAGGTGTGTGCCTCCATCACCAGCCATGGATTGGCTGTGCCCTTATTTCCTTACCCATATTACCTCAAGAAATCCACAGCTGGCTTTTTTTGTCTATCAGCACCAGGAACACAGCTGATAAAAAACTGGTGTGCCTGAGAGGCTGTTTCCAGATGCATTGATCTGGAATGGCAGTTCTGGTTTTAATTACTGGGGGTGAGCATGGCTCCCATTAGCCTGAGCAAGGCATGACATTTTGGGAGAGTGATGTCTGTGTTTTGTAAAGTTTCTAAATTCCAAAATGTGGGTTTAGGAAATTGAGATGTAAAATTAAAAGAATATTAAAATGTACGAAGGGAAAAGGATTTTTAAGTTAGATTTTTAAAAGCTGCACGGTGCTGACCTCTGTGCCCCTCTGTCAGCCCTGACACATGTTCAGCTCTGGTGGGAGCAGAGCCAGGTGAATGAAACTGATTATTCCAAGCCATTGTGTGTTATTACTTACTGTAATTTAGTGCTACATAGCTATAGAGATACAGCAATTCTAAATGCAATATAGTAATGTAATAACAGTAATTCTGGATGAGAGGCTGTTTGATGTTTCTGGGCCCCTCTGCCTTACAGATAGTCCAAAATTAATGTCATGAATTAAAAAGTAAAGAGGAGGAGGGGGGAAAAAAATCCCAAATGCCGTGCTGTGATCTCAGCTGTGCTGCCCCACCTGGGATGAGAGTGGGTGGAACTGTGGCTCTGCCCTGCTCTGGAGCTGTCCAGGCAGGACTGACCTTTCTCTTCTGGCTGGTGCTGGCCCTGGGGAGCAGCAGGACCCTCCTCTCTGTCCGTGTCCATCTGTCCATCCATCCCTGACGTGGGTTTGGGGGATGGAGTTGCTCTCACCTGCTGCTGCCTCAGCCCTCAAGGGCACCTTTGCGAGGGCAAACGCTCCTCAGCTAACCCAGCGGGGCAGGATTGGCCCTGCAGCGAATTATTTTGGTTTCCCTCTCCTCCCTTTGCCCGTCTCAGGTTTCCTGGGCTGCTCTCAGTGCCCAGGCTCTGCTCCCTCCACACTCTGGGCTCGCTGCAGGCAGCAGGACGTCCCCACCTCCAGCTCCAAGGTCAGTGTGACTACACAAATGCTGTTTTCTAGCCTCAAAACGCAGCATTTCAAATGCAAGGGTTGTTGGAAACGGGTTGGAAGCACCACAGGCTGGTGGTGTTAATCTGAGCACCAAATTTCACAATTTGTGGACTTGTGGAAGTGCTTGGTGCAGGGAAGTACGTGCCAGCTCCTTCAGATAACCTAATCACAGGATTATCCAGGTTTGGGAAAGAGACCTCTAGGATCATAAATCCAGACATTAATGCTGACCCTTAGGCAGCAATTGTAGTTAGAGAAGGAGAACGCTCTTTGCAGATGTGTGGCAAGTGCAGAGAAAATGTCTCTAATTACATGAGTTTTTTGTGGTTTTGATTGTAGCTCTCTGCACTGCGAAGATGAGAGGTTTTTACTGCAAAATGGCACCAGATTGGCTCAGCAGGGTGAGCAGTGCCTGCACCTTGGCTGGGCTTTGGCAGGAGATTTTGGGTCTCACCTGGTTGGGTCTGACCAGCCAGACCTTCAGCTGACAGGAACCAAAAATCATGGTGGTACCAAGGGGTTGTTGTCTGACCTGTGGAGAGTTACCTTGTCTTCTCTACTCACATGAATTTGGTCACAGGCTCATAGTCTGGAATTTATTTTATTTTATTTTATTTTATTATTTTATTTTATTTTATTTTATTTTATTTTATTTTATTTTATTTTATTTTA
>JAODLH010001543.1:56517401-56534533 GCA_027575645.1 Cossypha caffra | reverse complement strand
GAGCGCCGAGCCCGGGCCGCGGGCGGCCAGGAGGAGCAGGAGGAAGAAGGAGTACGAGAACCAGGACGTGAACGGGTTCGGGCAGCGGCAGGAGGAGGAGGAGGCGAGGCGGAAGGACAGGCGGAGGGAGAGCAGGAGGCTGAGGAGGCAGGAGAGGAAGAAGAACGCCATGGTGAGGCCTGCCCTGCAGCCGCGGGCAGAAAAGGGAGAAACCTTCCCTTCTTCTCAGAGCCCTCACGCGTGGGGAGTGAGCTGCTCGCACACAGTAACACCCTTTGTAATGAAATGTGGCGGGTTGAGGCTGGAGGGATGCCGGTGGCAGCGTCTGACTGCTTAAGTGTCCGAAACAATTTAATTAAAGCCCTGCACAGACAAACTCTAACTCTGGTAAAGCTGGCACAGAACACAGCTCACCTGGGGCGGCCTGTGGGGAAGAGACAGGCTCAGCTGATCCCACAGGTTATGTTGGACTCTTCCCAAATTTCTCCCCGTTCCTAACTCACTTTTATACTGTTTTACTTACATTGAGGTGGAGATTCAGTGATTTCAGTCGCACATCTCAGTTAGGGGTGGTCGTACCTTGGAGAGGGTCACTCAGGACAGCCCCTGAGGTCACGCTGGGGTGGGATGTGGTCAGCCCAAAGAGAAGGATTTCACTTCAGCTGCTGATCCAACAGAACATCCGCCTTTATCTGCTTTGCCTTTCAGCTGCTGTGTGGCTGATCAGCTGCAAGGTGCCTTCCTCTGCAAGGACTGTGGCAGAAATGCCCAGCTCCACCCTCCTGTTAGTCCTGCCTGGATTGTGATGTGTGTGGGGGGTCTCATCCAGGGAATAGCCATTTTCCCCTGAAATTTCCCCTTTTTAGCCCCCAGTCACTTTCCCTCTTTCCTGTTAAAAGAGAGCCCCATGTGGGAGGCACAGGTCTCTCTCCCTACCCAGCCACAGGCACAGCATGTTTCAGATGAAAGATGTGAAGTTTGGAACAAAAGATGTTTCAAAAAAAGATGGAACAAAAGTCTTTCAGCTCCAGTTGTGGCCTTTAGCATGGCTCTGCTGGCTCAGCACTGTTCCCCCTGCCCCTTCCAGGAGCCCCGAGCCCCTCTTGGTTCCTGGGTGAAACTAACCCGGGTAATTTCTGTGTGTGGTTCATCACCCTGTCTGTTGCTTGAACGAGAAAAGTGCCCATAATAATATGGTTTGGTGGCGCAGAGCACAGTTTGATGGCAGAGCACAAAGTTCCTTCCTGGCTGCTTTTCCTGGGGACAAAACTGTGTTTACTCTTTAGGCCCTGTGGGGCTGGGATTTCCAAGTTTTTGGTGCCACTCACAGAATCACTGCATTTTCCTCTTCCCAGGTGTGTTTCCACTGCAGAGAGCCTGGCCACGGCGTGGCTGATTGTCCTGCAGTGCTGGAGAGCCAGGACATGGGGACAGGGATCTGCTACCGCTGTGGATCCACGGAGCACGACCTCAGCAAGTGCAGAGCCAAGGTGGATCCAGCTGCTGGTGAGTCTCAGGAATTTGTGGTGGTGTGAAGTCATCGGGTCTAAATTGTCTGACTGCTGACTTTGAGGCTTTGTGGGTTAGAAATTTAACTTTTGCGGTATGATAACGAGGAGCCTGACAGTAATTTATAGCATGAAGTGATTAAAATGTTGTCATGGCACTGTGTTGGGTCTGTGGCTTCAGAAAGGTTTTGATGTGGACCATAAACCCTGTGGGATTTTGCAGGGCCATTTCCATATGCAAAATGTTTCATCTGTGGTGAGATGGGGCATCTGTCAAGGTCGTGTCCGGACAATCCCAAGGGGTTGTATGCTGAAGGTGAGTGCACTGATCCACTGAATTTAGTAAAATTAAATTTCTGTGTTGATACAGAACACTGCAAGTGAATGGGAAAGGTGGCTAAAAGGAATTCTTGTGTCTCTTCAGTAAAAGCAGAGTAATTATGTGGAATTCATTGTCAAATAATCAGCTGGAGGATTTCTGTTTTAAGTGTAGGTTTAGTATTAAATTATGGGATGAGGTGCAAAGTGTGGCATTTTGCACTCAGTATCAGGAAATGCACAAAGGAGCAAAATCCTGTGTGAATGTGTATTGACATGTACGTGCACCCAAGTTGCTTAAGATTCTGGGAGGTGGCAAAGCAGGGGCTCCCACTAAAGGGAGAGTATCTTCAGTCTGGGTAACTTTAATGGGAGTTGGGGTCTGACTTTGGGGGTTTCACTTCTCCATTGGCTCCAACAACCAATTTTGTCTCCTGGTGTTTCACAGCACAAACATGGGGTTTTGGCAAACTCCAGAAGGTGATCTTCCAGCACAGTTAAAAGTGGAACAAAAATCACCTTGATTTCAAGTGTTTATATTGTGTAGAATTTCACATCTCAGTACCTGCAGGTGGATTACCTGCCTCTCAGGAGCCCTTGTGAATTTTAAAAGTTCTATTTAGTGTGGATTTCAGCAGAATTCAGCTTGTTTCTCAAAAAGAGAGCTTCCATCAAATCAGAGATACCCAGTAAGCAGTGGCTGGAATTTGTGGGGTGTGGTGCTGTACAGAACAGTGTGATCCCAAACAGCTCTATCCCTCACAGACACAGGGAGGATGTTGGGTTGGGTGTTTTTTGGGTGTTTTGTGGTGTTTTTTTCCCCTCAGATGAGTAACAACTTTCTGTGTGAACAGGTGGGGGCTGCAAACTTTGTGGCTCTGTGGAACACTTCAAGAAAGACTGCCCAGAGAAGCAGAACGCAGGTGAGCTGCAGGGGGTGTGGGGTGGGTGTGGGTCCAGCAGTGTTCAGCTACTGCTCTGCATGACTGTGGTCAGGGAAAAGCCTTTGGGAAGAGAACTTGCAAGCTGCAGAGCTGACCTTTTGTTGGGACACTCAGGGAGGGTGTGGAGAAGGCAGGAAGTCGCAATGCAAAACTAAGATAATTGGGTTTTTTTAAGAAAGGAAGTTCACCTTGTGTGTATCTGCAGGCCATATGAAATAGTCTGTATTTTTTTGGCTGTATTTGTGCTGCTGTTCACAGCTTGGCAGCTGTGCAGCAGAACTGGCTGCTGCTTTTTGCAGATTCCAGTGTGAAGTGCTGGAGCTGAACCCAATGCCAGGTGCAGGGTGGTGGTGTGTGCAGGCAGGTGTGTCAGCTACCCTGGACAGGGACTAAGAAGATCTGGCCAGCTGGATTCACAGATAATAAACTGCTTTCTTACGTGTCCTTCAGCTTTCCATCTGGGTGGAAAAATTAAATTAGATACCCCAAAGGCCCCTGTGCTGCAGGAGACAAAGCATCAAACAAGGGTTTGAAGAATGATCCTGTTACTGGAGTGGTGACACAGCTGTGCATTTTTCTACTTTGTTTCTATGGCACACTAATAGTAAGCCACTTTGGTGAAATTTATGTAAGAAATACATATGGCATTTTCTATATCTGATCCCATATTTATGATATTTTTAGAGAGAGACCATATGTAGGATTGTAGGTGTGTGCTGCTTTGCCAGTTTAGAGTGGGTCAGACTCAGTCTGAATTGGTATTACAGAAGTTCATGACACCAGAAGGCTCTGAAATTTCCCCAAACTCATCTGCAAGTAGAGGCTGTGCCCACGTGGGTGACTGATGTTTTAGAAGACTGTAACCAGATTTTTCCTACCTTTTTCTGGTAACTTTAACATCCATAATGAAGGCTGTAAGTGCTGCTTATTCTCCCAAGGGACTTCTTCCAAAACTGGAACTGCTGGTTAAAACCAGCTGAGTTAGTGGGAACTGACACCATTGGCAAGAAGTGTGATGCTCTTTGAGATCAAGTGTGCATTGTGCAGAGTGTGTCCAGGTGCAGGAAGACAGGTGAGGGCTGGCCAAGGAGTCCAGGCACTGCAGCTCCGTTTCCCCAGGCAGATTGGGCCAGTTTCAGTGTGCAGAGGCTGGTGTGGGTGCCGTGGCATTCCTTCCCTGTGAGCAGTGCTGGCTGTGCTGCCCTGCCAGGCCGTGCAGGTGCAGAGCTGGCCCTGTCACCGCTGTGTTGTGTCCTGCAGAGCAGGTGACAGTCGGGCGCTGGACCCCCGGCCTGAGCGCTGACCACGAGGACGTCTCGGCCGCGCCGGCGCTGCGGAGAGCTCAGCCCAAGCCACCCAAAGTTGTCACTTTCTGAAGGCCTCCTGGCTCCCAAACAGTTCTCCTGCACTGCTGCACTCCAGAGACAGGAGCCAGAAAATCACGCAGGCTGCAGAGGAGTTCTTGTTTTTTTGTCTCTCCTCGTTTTCCCATTTTGGCCCCCAAAGTTGCCTGGCTCACTGTGAGGCTGGGAACAGCAGGAACACAGCAAGTGGCTATTTTATTAAAGGAACTGTGGGTGTTTTTAAAAGGTTCTTGTCGGATTCCAGTTTGGTTTTGCCTTTTCGTTTTAGGAATAATGAACTTTTTCCTGCATACGTTCCAGCTCGAGCAGTCTGGTGGTGAAGTTACAGATCAGCCCTGAGGGCTGCCGAGCTTGGGGTGCAGCTCCTGATGGTTGTGGTTGTGATTCTCAGCCATTAACCTGACTGGTCATGCACACTGGGTCATTTGAGTGTATTCACTAACAGAATCAAGCCCTTCCTCTGAAACCTGTGGTGAAACACACACACACCCCTGAAGAATAGGAAAGCAAGTGAGAAGCTTTCTTAGTTTATTCTCTTCTTTTTCCAAGAAAGTGCCCAAAAATCTGCAGTGTTTCCATGCCTTGGTAAGCTGGGGGTAAATTTTTTTTGTATTGCACCTGCCTGCTTTATGGCAAACTTACTATTTTTAAATGGAAACTGCAGCCTTAGAAAAACTGGTGGAAATGGAAAAGAAAAACTAGGAAACCAACTCCAGAATTCCTGCAGCCATCAGTATTACTGGAGAAGTGCATCCTGAACTCGCCTCACACACTTTTCTTGCAGCAAAAAACAAATACGGGGAATGAAATTTTGTGGAGGTATTTTATATTTGTACAGGTAATTATTTTTAATAAAATGCTGCTAAAGAATACAGTGGTTAAGAGGTCATGTTTTAGGTATCTTGGTGCTGCTGTGGAGACAGAGATAGTGGGTGTACGTTCAGTTTGTATTAATCAGAGCACATTTTTAAATGGGGAAGAGGAGTGGATGTGAATGAAACCAAGGATTAATTATGGAGTTTTAATTAACTATTGGATAAAAGCTCAAAGCTATCAGTTTAACGTGGACATTTGGGCAACAGACATTTATCCCAGGTTAAGAAGCATTTCCCTTTCTATTCTATGAATTAAGGAGGGGCTGATCTCCAGCTCCTGCAGAGCAATCTGAGCTGTAACTGCTGGACAAAACTACTCGTTAGATGCACCCTCTGGTAGTTCACAGAGGGTGAAGTGCAGGAGGTGTTTGGAAAGCACCTGCAGAAGGTGTAAATCCGTTCGTGCGGGTGCCTGGTGCTGGCTGTCCCCGGTGCCTGTGTGCAGAGCCAACATTAGGGGTCTCTCTTCACCAGCGCTGGGATGCCGGGTTACCTGTGCCGCCCGGGGCTGCTCTGCCATCAGCCGACACGGCAGGGTGGGGGCAGCCGCTGCCGCGGGGAGCTGGACCCTCCTCAGCTGGGAGGGGGCAAGCACGACCTTGGTGGGTGCTGTGCTCTGGAGGGGGCTGCCCGTGCTCCCAGAGTGAGGTGCTGCATTTTATCCACGTGAGGGAAATGCTGATGCAGGTTCAGATCTGGGTCTGTGGTCCCTGCTGCTGAGCCAGAGGCCAGGAGCTGTGCTCCTCCCTGCATTCCTGGTGAAGCACAGCCCGGTGGAGCAGCTCAGCAGGCAGAGCTGTGCCAAACTGAGCCAGGGGGCAGCGGAGAGGTGACACCCCCAGGGCTCCCCTCGGTGCCTCCCCTGCCACACTTCTCACCTGCACACTGTGCTGGCGGGTTCTGCAGGCTGCAAATCCCTGCAGCAGCTCTGGTCTGGCTGCTGGGCCAGCTGAAGGTGTGTCCAGTGGGAATTGTGCAGCCCCATGAGCTCTCACCCTGGCCGTGGTGACACTGCAGTGACATTGAGTGTGGCAGTGCTGCAGCTCTCGTGCTTTGCTCCCCTCACCCCCAAGTCCTCTGCAGGATCCAGGAGGCTCTGAAGTGATCTCTGAGCTCAAACAGGAGCAGCAAACAAAGCAGATAGCCCAGCAGAGCCCCTGGAGCTGTCCCCTCCAGGGCAATGTGTTTGCTGTGAGGAGCATCCAGGAGCTGCTGTTGTGAGTTGCTCCTGTGGCACAGGTGGCACAGAGGCTGGAGCTCACAGCTCTCCTGCAGGACCCACCAGCACTGCAGGGCAGCCTTCTACACCCCCAAAATACTGTAATGAATTCTGTGGAGAGCCTGTAACCTCAGGAACAATAATTTATTGGGAGCCACAGATAAACAGACAAGTACTAAAGCACACACTAATTGACATGGGCTGATCAGTTTATAAATAATGGGTGTGCAAGGACCTGCACGGCCAGGTTAGAGCACTGGCAAAGCTACTTGGTAGCACTGTTTCTGCAGATTACAAGTGTTTTAAAACTGCCTGGATGCCACTCTGTTCAATGTAGCATTAAAATATTGAAATAGTCTTATGAACTACAGCTCTACTGAGCCAAGTTCTGCCTCCATTTATATAAAATTCATTAATGCAATCAGAAGCAGAATCTATTCCTTAATCTTTTTTAAATTAAAGATTGAATTTAGAGCCTAAGGCCTAAGCTTGGTTTGATAGAAAATGCTTGTACCAGGTATTTTCAGGCTGAAGCCCAATACTGACTACATGATCTGAAGCAAGTAACCTACAGAAGAATGATCAACACCCTTGCAGGAATTTAAACCAGAACTGCTTGATAATCTTCAGATGTCCCTTCAGAAATCTGTTTTTAACTTCAGCACTCGCTGTCTTTCAGCTCTAAGAACTTTATACATTCCATAGCAGTGTCTTCAATGGATTTTGATGAGCCAGTAAGATTTGCAGCTAAGTAAGGCATAACTCCTGATGTCACTTGATTGAAGTAACACACCTGTTTGAACAAAAGTAAATTAAACAAAAAGCCTATGGATTGCAAGTTAGCCATTTTTTTGCAGAGCCTGGATGAGTACCACAGTTTTTATGGATGTGAATAGAAGCACACAGTGCTTCTGAAACTGAAGGCAATAATTTTGCAAAAAGCATGCCTTTTTTACAGCACTCCAGTGATCTGGGTGTCCTCGCTGCTCTCAGATCCTCCAGCATCTGTAGGTAAATGTACAGAGCAGTGCAGCAAGAAACACTGTGTATAACATGTTGAATATGTGTGCTTTGTGAACAAAGCTGTTGCCTGACAAAAGGAACTGCAGCCACCAAGAGCTGCTGAAAGTTTTCAGAAATGTGTTTTCTTAAATGGCGAAGTTTTAGCCTTCCCTTGGCATGGGTCCAGGGATGGGAATCAGATTATGTGATTCCTGGCATATGAAAGTTCAAGTGAGGGATTTAATTTGAACTAATTCCTTGGCCTTTGTAGTCAGTGAAAAGAGAGAGACACCACCAGAGACCAGTACTGCACTTTCTCTAGGGGTGTATTTTAGGACTCAGTGAATGACCCTGGAGGGGCAGGGCAGCCTCCAGTGCTTGGTTTAGAGCTCATTTCTAACAGTCAGGCTGGACAAGACAGACTCCACACACCCAGACTGAACTTTTTTTTTGGGAGGTGCTTTGCTGTTCCCTTTGCAGACTGTCAGCTCAGGTGAGGTGACAGCCCCAGGGCAGGGGCAGAGCTGGGCCCTGCAGGGCTACTCACAGTGCAGGAGCTGCTGCTGTTGCTGTAGATCTGGAACCCAGCACAGAGGATTTCACTCCTGCAGAACTCCGGGCTTGGGGGCATCGCCTTGAGGGTCACTGATCTCACAGCCACGGTGTAGGGCTCCCTGCAGGGCAGGGACAAGCATCACACCCTTCCTCTTGTTAGAAATGCCCAGGGAAGTGACCACAACGTGCCATTTCCACAGGAGGGTAGAGGAGCTCGGGTGTGTTCAACGCTCCTGGTTCAAAGCCTGGGCCCTGCTGAGTCTCAGTGAGGCTTCAGCACAGACTCCAGTCCAGGAGACCTCCGTGGCAGACAGAGAACAATTCCCCACCTTTTCTTTTTAATTTACCCTGCTCTCCTCAGCCCACAGGGAAAAGCCCTTACCCAGAGGGTTCATAGTGTGGCCACAGTAAAAGTATCCAAACTCACTGAATCCCCTCATGGAGGGGGAAACCAGCACAGTACAGAATACTGCCTTTAGTGCTAACTTGAGGAATTATGAATGTGAAAAGAGAAACAGGATAAAGAAAGGTAAGATACACCAAAAGATTCAATTTGCCCATGTTTCACTATGTAGGAACAAAAGGAAATCTAATAAAAAATAATAAAACTTTAAAAACCAAGCTATGTTAAAATGAGCAAGCGACTTGGCAGAATATACAGATACAATAAATATGTGAGATTGCAAGCACTTCCTTGACTAAGTAAAAACTCTGCAATTACATGGGATGGGAGTACAAAGTCACTTCAAACAAAGAACGAACTCCCAGCTGGGTGCTTCAGCCCACTGACAGGCTCTCTGGGACAGGATTTTTTTCCCTATTTGCCCATTTGAAATTCTGGCCTATTTGCCCACTCTGAAAGAGTCACTATCAAAGAATCCATACTGTACCATGCTAAAAATTTGTGATGATCTGGATTTATTTCATTGCACCTTCCCATTGCAATGCAAATCAGGCATCAACAAAGGAATCTCACTCCTTAGAAAGTAAGGTGCCATCTCTGTCATCCAGTGACAGATCAAGGTCACCAGACTGTGGCCACAAAGTCTGGAGTTAAAATCAGGGTTAAAATTATTGCCAAACTCACTGTGGCCTGCAGGGCTGCCTTTGGGACACCAGGATCACGAAATCTCTGGCCTGGTGGCCTGTCATGGGGGCAGAAGTGACATGGTAGATCTTCTCCTCCTCACTCACAGCCTGCAGGACCTCGCACATCCTGTGGATACATTTAACACACACACATTTAACAGCAGCTTCTTCAACAAACTCAGGGCAAATGGGCTCCATCCTGACACTGAACCTTTGATTTTCAGGTTTCAGCAGCATGGCAGCAAGACTGAGAAATTCAGGTTTTCTGCAGCACCTCATCAACAGTACTTCTTTAGGTTTCGTTTGTTACAAGCTGTAAATTCAGTAGAGTTTGCAGATTTTCAAGTATCCCTAAGGTTCCACTCCCACCCTCTGGTAAAAATCTTTCAGGATGAAATAACTAAGTGAAAATGCTTCACCAAATCAAGTTAGTACAATTTCAATTCAACTGTCTCTAATGACTACTCTACACCATACAAGGTACACAAAAAACCTCAAAGACCTTTCAGAGCCATTCCAAAAACAGTTTCCAATCATACAGGCTTTCAAACATGTTATCTTTCTGAAAATACGCATTTTGAAGGACCTCAGTTCTTAATTTCTTGCTTTGACTGTACAATGAAACTGACCATCAGTATCCCCAACAGCACAAACATGAAGGAATCCAGGTTTTCCTTAATTTTTAAAGCTAGAACACAGAATGTATCCACCTCAGTTCTTACTTTTAACTTCCTTTTTTACTTGTTTGGAGTTTTTGTCACTTAACATACACATGTCTAGGACTGGAACTGTGCTCATTTAAGATAAAGATGCCCTCTGTCCTATCCCTCTCTTTTGACAGAACACTCTATATTTTGGAACCAGACTAACGACAAACCAAATTTTTTGCTTCTACAGTAGAAAAAGCAAAACCCATACTTCGACTAATGAATGTTTGATGTTCAAAAATTCTTTCAACCCTTCCTTGCTAACGGGGCAGCGAGGTGCCAGCACATCAGAAGTGTCTGTGTCAGAGAAGAGGAGTGGTCAGGGGGGTTCAGAACCCCAGGGGGGGCAGGAGCTCACTGGAAGTGTCTGTCCCAGCGCTGGCGGAGGCTGAAGTCGGACAAGAGGGAGAAGGCGACGTGGGATGGGACCTTCACCTGCATCTCCACCTTGAATGACAGCACAGCACCCTCCTCGTGGGTCCAGATCTTCACCTGGGAAAAACATCAAACAAACAAGACAGCATGTGTTAAAAACAAAGAATGATTACTGTAAACATTTAGATGCATGAAAGTTACCCATTTGGGAGTTGAGCAGATTTTCTCAGGAGTTCCTGGGAAATGCCACATGCCTTTGTCCAGGCAAATCAGCCACACCTTGGCCTAGTCCTTCTGCCCCTAGAGCAGCCCAGCACTTCCCTTTGCAAAATATCTTCTTTTTCTCCCTTACTCTTCCGTGAAGCAGAGCACCCAGAACTAACTTAAAATCATAGTTTTGCATCTCTTGTCCCACACCTGTACTATCTTACCTTGATTATTTTGGGTCTATTTCTACTCATAGGCCTAAACCCAACACAAAAAATTTAAAAGGAATAACCTGTACATAACAGGACATGGACACACAAGAGAAGGGTTTGGCACCTCCCACAAACGCCTTACAATGGAAGAGGATGGGTACAACAGAATGTTTAGAGGACTTTATTCCCAAATTCACAGTCTTATTGCTTCTCAAATCCTGAGAAGTTTAACAGATTTTCAAGTGATGAAAACTTCCTAAGGTTCATCATCATTGTTGAGATTTTGTTTGGTTTGTTTGGTTGTTTTTTTTTTTGCTGCATCATAAATGAGCAATCTTTTGGTTATGCTGCATTTCTGCAACAACACAGATTTTGTATTTCTCTGGATTGGATTCTCTCCTCTATCTTGGAGGAGGAAATAAACCCCAACACAATCCAGCAAGCACCTTGCTGAAGTCAAGTTTGGTGTAAAATTAAATGCTTAAGAGCTTTAAAAACCATCTACGGGAAGCCTGCATCAATATTCCTCTGTGGCACAGAACAGGAATCACTTTGTTCTGGGAGTCTTCTAGACTTGAGAAATCAAAAAGCAGGAGGTGCAGCAGTCAAAACACCTCTCAGCTAAGTGAACATTGGCAAGGCTGGATTATCTCTACAGCCTTACAGGTCTTGTGGTTTTGTGTCAAAGGCATCAGAGTGCCATTTTTTACCTTCAAAAACTGTCAGTCAGCTGCAGGGAAAAGGTAGCAAATCCTCTGCACTTCAGGGTCATTCCCCCTTGTGCTGTCCCTCTCCAGGCTTCTTGTAATCCTCCTTTAGGTACTGGGAGGTGCCCCAAAGCCTTCTCTTCCCCAGGATGAACAACCCCAGTTGTTCTCTCTCCCTGTCTCCCCCAGCTGGTTCCAGCTTGCTTTTCCCAACAACAGTGCTGTCTGCTGTTTACCTGGCACAGCAGTGTTCACTGAAAGTCTTTTAACCACTGGAACAACCTACACAAGGCACTGGCAGTTTTGCCATCACTGGAATTCGTTATGCTTTGTATCTGCTCCTACTCAAGTATCTTACTGTCTACAGGCAAGAGTCACTAAGCAATGTTTCACAGCCTGTGATGCACAGGAGGTCACAATAAAATAATGCAAAAGTCTTTTTTATTGTCCCAAAAGACCTCTGGATTAACATGACATTGAGGTAAACTGGCAGTCACTACCCACATTTCAGAAACCCAGGTTTGGCAGATGTCTGATGTCTCTCCACTGTCTGGAAAACATGCACTGCAACAGGGTTAACACCAGGTTTTCCCTTGACTTTCTTCTGCTTTCCCTAGCAGCATCTTCCTCTGCTGGAACTGGTTTACACAAGGTTCCTCACTGATTTTGGGTTTATAACATCAATTTACGAACAGAGAAGTGCTTTGCTTTCTGATTTCTGTAATTTCTTTCCTGCACTTACATTATCCAGAGTCTTGGTTATCTCCCACCCTGGTTTTCTTGCCAGGTGTGTCAGTGCAGCTATGTTGCTGTAACTCAAATATGCCTGAAAAACAAGACACGTCTGAAAACGGAGTGTTAAAAGCATACATTTCACTGAACATTGCAGAAATGAGCTGTTCTTTTTTCTATCATTATGCTTCAACTGAAAACAAATGTTTATTTTCCTTACAAGTGAACACACACTTCAGTAGTTTCTGAATTAAAACACTTCCAGTGGCTTCCTGATGCACTCAATGGCTGTTGGCAAAACAATCTAAATTAAAGGACAACAAAACACTATTTTCAGCTTTTCCAGTTATAAAGCTGTGAAGAACAACTTTGACCACCAGGGAGACAATACAGATAACCTCTCAGACCACTGAATTTATGGTTTTGTCCATCTTCCTCTTAAGTAAAAAAAAAATTAACCTCTTATTTGCTACCAAGCTGGGTCCATCTTGGCAATTCCTTTACACAGCAGGTTCACAGCAAAGAAACTGCAAATATATCCATTCTTTATGCTTGGCTACAGTGGATGGAGTTCTCATTTAACCACTCTATAAAGAGAATACAGCCTTAGAGTCTTTACTGACAGGTTTTGATTTCATAGGAAATAGATCTTAATCAAGCCATTTCTATCGTTGTGTGCATATTTACACTTGTTGTTTTGCAGGAAAAAAAAAAAAAAGCTGCTTTGGCCACAAAAACTGGACACTGAAACAACAATTAGCTTATCTATAAATCCACCTAAGTTCAGGTTCAACACCATTCACTGCAAGACATGGGAACAGTCAATGGTCCCCCCTGTCCAAACCAGAGACACTTGGTGCAGGGAATCTGGGAATGAACATGATTTCACCTCTCTTTCCACAGAAACAAAGTTTTAAATTTTCATCTCTCTGTTGCTATCTCTCCCTCCACTTTTAGCACTTGCTAGATGGTTTCCTCACTGCAATTTTTCAGACATTCCATGCTGGATAAAGACAAAGAGCAAAACCCTAAACTACTTCCTCTGCAGGAGAATTCAGCTTTTATAACCGCTAGGGACACTGAGATATAAATCTGCATGAGACCTTGAGGGACCACTTGCATGCACCTGTTTTAAAGACTTTTTTTATTATTTGTATTGAACTTATTCTTACATCAGTAGTGATTCATATACCCTTTCTTTTTAGAAGAGAAATGTCACTCTGTTACTCATCCATCCATTCCTCATGACGACCACAACACTTCAGAGGTTCAACCTGTACTGCCACAGCCTGAACAGCTGTTTCACACACCCCAAAAAGTGCACAAATACAGCTCTTTATGCACCTACAGATTACCTGGTTGCTTGTCTCCCAGGCATCAGAGGGCTTGTCTCCTTTAGCAGATAGCATGCATTTTCTAAAACATAATTAAAAAGAGACATAGTAGCAAAAACTGGTTCTTCACACGTCTGTGTATGCTAGGAAAAATCACTTTCTATAGGCTTAAGTGTCTTCTAAATGCAGGTACTTTATCAATTTTTGGATTGCAATAACTGCTTTTTCTTTCTGAAAAAGACAGTGAAACAAAATAACCTCCAGAGCAAAGTAATTTTGAGACAAGTAGCCTCTAATAATTTCAGTGCCATGGAAACAAAATTATTTGTAAATGTAAGACATATAAGAGTCATATATGTGTTAGGGAGAGTTCAATTACTTTATTTAGAGTATGATACAATTAAGTTTTCAAAATCAAGATCTGCCAGTGGCCCAGCTATACCTGGTGAGTCGAATCCTCCTCCGGGCAATAGCTCCGTGGTACCTCCTCACACCATCCTGCATGAAAAGTGAACCAGAGAGCAACACATAACTTTAGAACAAAAAAGACAACTAAAAATTATTTATTACAGATGGGCAAAGGCCAGAGCAGTAATACAAGCAAATAAAGAGTAATACTTTGTGCAGTGGTCTTTCCACAGGCTAACCCAAGTAAACTGGTGGTTTACTTTATGCCTTAGCAATATCGTCTGAAATTTGAAGCAAACCAATGTGATACAGGAGTTGTATCATTGCAGCATCCTCCTAGTGCTTTTTGGTCCTGAAGCAGTGGCAGCTGGGCAGCGTACCACACACGTTCAGCTCTTTCTAAATGTGCCACCCACCAAATAAACTGTTAACCAAATTTATCATCCTCTGGTGTTCAAAGCACAAAGGAAAATTTTATTTTTCAACATCAGTTTCTCCTCTTGGGACAGCCTTCAAAGGGCAGTGGTGAAACTTACTGCACAGGTGAGTACTTAAGACACCTTGATTTCTTTGTCTAGTTCCCATCCTATAAAAAACAAGGTCCCTGATGTTAAAACATAATTTCATTTCTGCTTACACTGGCTCTCTAAAATTCTTGTAACTGGAGCAGGAAAATTAGTGACAGGTGTCACCACAGCAAATAATTCAACAATAGTGTTCAAAGTGTTTCAAGTGTTTCATGAACCACTTTCAGGGAAACATAAACTGAGATCTCCATGTCAAAGGAACTGAAAAGCCCACCAACATCAGGGCACTTGATTCACACAGACTTCTTCATTCACTCCATTCCTCATCTTTGTTAAGAGTTTATAAAAATAGCTATTCACTGAATACTTACACATTTCATCTACAGTCAGTGGAACTGGCACAAGATCTAGACAAGTGGAAAACTCTCTAAACACATCAGCTTCTTCTTCTCTGCCCATCAGCCACAGAATCTCTAGTCATGAAGACCCTCCACTGAGCCTCTCAGTTCTGGAAGACTGAAGCTAACAATAACAAACCTCTCACTTGAGGGCAAACACTTCATTTGGAGCTCTCCTCTCCTGCCAGAAAAGATGCACTGCAGTGCCCTGCTTGGTCCTTGCTTCCCAGAAAGGCTGTGGTGAGCTGCTCTGAGAGCTCACCTGTGTCATGGGCTTGACCCTGGGGAAGGTGAGCAGCTCCCCTTTGTCATTCACAGCACTAAAAATGAGGAAAGCACTGTTGATGTGCCGTGGCTGGTCCTTGATCCACTCCTCACAGTTGTAAGCCTCAACACGGACACCAACCTCCACACTGAAAGGGAAGTTTAAATAAATTACTGAACTGCTACAGGTGAGGCAGAAGCAGCCCTGAGACATGCTGAAAAGGACTGCAGTGCCTCCAGGTGTGCAGGAAGCCTGACTCAAACACCTTCTGTAGCACAGTACATCAGTTACTCAGTCCGGACAGACACACTTCTGAAATGAAATAAACGATGGCAGTAGCTAAATAGCATTAGCAAAAATGAGCAATAAATAGAGCCCAGATCTGTCAACAAATGCCCAGATGGGAAGATCCAGGCAAGAAGCTGGCATCCTCTGAAAAATCAGATTTCTGGGAGCAACTCAGCTCTTGAAAAATCCCTGAATTTCAGAGGAATATTTATTGTCTGCATTTGCAGGAGTGGGATTTGGTGACAAATGATCTTTAAACTGGAAGTCAGAGAATATTTTCTTTAAAAACTTCCTCTGATAAAAGTCAAACAATGAAAAGGCACATACAGGCAGTTAGAGATATAGATACATCCCTGAAAGTCACACCTGAAAAATAGTAATTCACAAATGAAAATCCTACTGATGAAACCTGAAACACAGAGTGTAGGCTGGTGCTGGAGATGCCATGGGAGACAAGATGAGGAGCTTTACCTGTTGTGGAAAGTGTTGTTGACAATGGCATTGAAGACCAGGCGGTCACCCACGAAGGATGGCCCCCAGAATTTGAACATGTTAACAGACTTCAGGATGGGGTGTGAGTGACAGAGGCGGCTGAAACAGAAAGCCAGAGAGAGACACCAGATCACACAGCTGTGCTAAACGCACAGCCAGGGTGACTGACTAGAGAAACGCGGTCTGCAGGACCTGGAAGGTCACCAAATTACACAGATCTACCCCATGTTAGCATGTTCAGCTCCAAGAGCATGGAACTCGAGCTTCAGCCTTCATAATACCACTTATGTCATGCTGTTTCATTTCCATCACATTTTACAAACACCAATTAATTCTCACTGCTTGAGACTGCCCTCTCTTAAAGCCAGACCATGAATCCCTTACCTACAGAGTAACCACTTACCTCACAGTTTCATTAATTTCTGCAGGGCTGCACGGGGAGCAGGCTCCTGAGCAGTGCAAAAATGCCAGACCTTAAAGCCTTTAAACAATTAAAGGAAACCTGAGCAGAAAAGCTGAGAACCAGGGACAGTGTCCAAGCAATGCCATTCCAGTTTATTTAGTCTTAATATCTGTACTTTTTTGCTTGTTTTTAGATGCTCTCTGCTAGTGTGATATGAAATGAGAATTAAAAAAACCATCAGCTACCAGATGCAGTCTGTGCAAATAGAATCTCATTTCCAAGCTCTCTGGAGCAGGCAAAAATCAAGCTTCTTCATCAGTTCTGCATGCAGTCAAAGCCCCTCACTTTCTACTGGGATGTCTGCATCACAGGAAGAGAGGACAATATACAACACATGCCATTTATTTTTAGCCTCTGAAGCAACACACTGCTCTCAGTAAGGAGCCCATGTGCACTTCTAGGATAGACTGTTCCACGGTGAAGTTTTCTAAATTTGAAAATACAGTTTTGTAGCACTCCTAGCTTTTAACTCAACTGCACTTTGAAAACTAATGTACCAGTATTGTTAAATGCACACAATTATCTGCAGCTAATTAACTGACTGGTACATCTCTTCAATAGTCTAATACATTTGAATTGCTTTGTAATTAAATTAAAATAATTTGCTATTCTGATTTAAAATGCTAAGCGTTGATTTTATTTACAAAGTTCACTCTAAAGATGCAAACACAATAAGGATGAGCAGAGGAACAAACCAGAAATCAGGTTTAAATATTGATTTCTTCCTGGAAAAGTACACCCTGAATGCTTTTATTGCAAATGTAAGGAATAAGACAGTATACATCAAGTTCAGGTTAATATTACTAATATTCAAATGGTGTTATTGCTATGTGCAAGATTTTCATGTATTGGCCAGCCAGAAAAAGGCGGTGGGGACAAGAGAAGGAGAGTGAGTAACCTTTAAAATGCCTGTAGAAATTTATTTTTCCAGGGTTATCCCTCCTCTTCTGTTCCTCCATCACAGCCTGTGGCCATAGAAACTCTTACCTGGCACCTTCAAAGGTGGGGGTCTAACTCTGAGCGGCCTCACAAAGGGTTCACAGTGAGAGTAGTTACTTCTCAAGCAAAAACTACAACATCTCTGTTTTCAACCAGCCTCTGACACCAGCTATTGTTCCTGAAATTTTCAACATGAGTAATAGT
>JAODLH010001543.1:56505403-56516336 GCA_027575645.1 Cossypha caffra | reverse complement strand
AAGGGCCTGGGTCTATATTCCTCATAAAATAAATCCCTGTGAAACCTTTAACATTAAAAGCACATCCATTTAGAACCACATGCAGAGACAATGCTGTAGGGAATTACCTTGCTGAAATGCTTGCCACTGTCTGCATCCAAGCCATGATCTGGCCACCAAAAGTGTTTCCATGATGGTTTGCATGAGGAGGCAGGACCAGCTCAGTACTCTGTACGTGAGTATGTTCAGTTGAAACTGCATCCTTCTCTTCACAAGTATCTGAAACACAGCATCAATGTATCAATGAATGCTTTCAGATTAAAAAAAGCCCAGTGAAGAGAGCAGTTTGCTTCAGACTCGGTGAAAAGAAAAACAGAAAGGCACAGAAGAGCCTTGTGCTGTGCAACGGAAGCAATAAGAGGCTGAACATTTGCTCTGTTCTCCAGGAGCTGCTGCTGCTGCCAGCCCTCAGTGCGTGCCCACATCCCTGTGTCAGGGGCAGTTCCTGTGTCCCTGGGTCAGTAATTCCTGTCCTGGGGACAGAACAGTTCCTGTGTCCCTGTGCCCCTCTGTCAGGGGCAGTTCCTGTGTCCCATGTCCCTGTGTCAGGGTCAGCAGCAGCCAAAGCCCCAGCATGTGCTGTCCAGTGTGCTCAGGGCTGCCAGCACAGCCCCATCAGGAGCTGTCAGAGCAGCTCAGCACCGACCCAAATGTCTGTCAAAGGCTTTGCACTGTGTGTGAGGGGCACCTGTACGGATGTGCTTAATTAAGGTTAGAGCAGGACACGATTATTTCATCTTGCTACAAATCTTGCGATTGCCTGAGACAATACCAAACACAGGAGACAAATGAGGATCTGGACCAGTGATCACCTTGTACTACCTGAGCATTTCTGATGTCACCTTCAAGGCTTTAGCCATGCATCCTCACTCTAATCTCAATTCTTTTCAGTGATGTTTCTCAGCAAGAAATTCTAAAAGTGGCTATCTGTGCTAGGAGCTGCTTGACCTGAATGGTACTTTTGACTTATGCCATAATTATCTAACTTTGTGATTATGTAAGTGTGTGGAAACATATGACTAACCTGTACTTTGGACCCACTTAAGGTGCTCCCTCAGATCCACTCGCCAAATAAACCTCACTTTCAGGGTATGATTTGTACATATGTTGCTACATAGCAGCCTCTACACACAATGTTCTCCCCTCTCTTCTCCCACTCCGCTTGTTCTGTCTCCTTAAGGAGGTGAGTTAGTGCTACAATAATATCCTTCAAAGAAGTTTCCAGGAAAGGCAGTGGAGACAAAACCCATCGACCTCTGATTTGTCACTCAGGTTATTAAACTCTACCCTGTGAGACAGTTACCATGAAGACAAATGGTTTGTTTTCTTGTACCAAACAAGACTCTTCAGTTCTGTGAAGTCTTACTAAATTGTTAAGGCTTGATCTTTGTTTATAACAGGTTTAATCTCTCCTCAGTAAAGCCACATAATGCCTGTAATTTATACATGGAGCTACAGCTCAGATTTTCCAAATACCAACATATTTTCTTAACTACTCTGAGTAATTTCTTTTTTGTGGGAACAGAACAACTTTTGAGCACAACTTTCTTTAAGAACAGAAATTACTACCATAAATAAGGAAGAACCTGTTTCTTTGCTCAGCTTTTCTAACTTTTTTACCTGTTTTGACCTCCATGTAATGAAACTTCTGCTTGTTGGGAATCATCTTGGGGCATAAACATAGTTCTTACTTTGCTTTCTGGCAAAGACATGGCCATAAGCCTGAGTGAATTTCATTCTTCTGTCTACATCACAACTGGTGTCACAGAAGTTTACTGCTGTAATGCAGAGCTCTGTGTGACCTGTGAAACCTCACACACTGAACCTATGTGAAGATCTGCATTTCACATCTATATAATGCATATATTGGCCTTCAACCCTGCATTTTTAAATCTGGAATTTCTGAGAGACAAAGATATACCATTCTATTACAATAACTGCCTAACATGCCTCTGGCACCTCTAACCACAAATCTGGCACAGACATTTCTACCTCACACAACCCCAGGGAGATGCTTTATCTGCTCTCTTTCTTCCTTGCTTCCAGCTGCCCATAAGTGTTTGTTCCACCTTCTGTGGTGAGAACAGAAATCACCTTCCTTATTGCTCTCCTGCATTAGCTTCTGAAAGACCTGGACATAGCCCAGGCGGATTCTTCTCCTCTCAATAGCCAGGCTGTGCTCCAGGTGATCTTCTGCAGACAGCAGCTCCACAGGTTTTAACTCAACCTGTGCAAACGGAGAGGAAAACAACACAACAGTTCTGAATTTCACAATCCTAACAAAGTGCACTTTGAACTTAAAATGGCATCAGCATTTTCTACAACTTTTTTGCTATCGGTTGTCCAAGATGACAAGTTTATTAATACAACAAGCACAGAGTCTAAAGCTCAAGAGATTCTGCGTTGTCCTTTCCGAATTATTTATTAAAACTCAGTGACAAACTGCTTTCAGCTTTTAAATACAAACATCAAATACAAACATTTAAGAAAAATGAACACTAAGACGGTTTTCATTTAAGGAAAATTAAGAAAAAAAAAAAAGACAGGAAAAGATAAAACTTAATATGAATGTTTGAGGATGGAATTTTTGAACCAGAAAAATAATTCAGTTGACTGGTCAGTCGTGTCAGTGCAAATTCCTGTATATGTCAGTTCCATGACAAACTGCATCCGAACTTGTACTAGCTTAAGAAAATTACTACATTTGGATAATTACAGCACAGGTGTCACTGAGCAATCACTTCTCAGATTTATCTAGAAGGCCTAGCCTCAGAAATGTTAAAATACTGCACAAAGCAGTGCACCCCAGACAAATTCAACATTTTGTGTCTTGCAGTGTTGCCACTGATGTTTCTCAACTTTTGACTCTTCCCTATAACCCTCTTGCAGATTCATTGCCTCCTTTCTAGTCCTTACCAAGAGCTTCCTAGATTTTCCCAGATGGCCCAGCTAAAAAAATTAAGATGGTAAGTATACTGAGATTCTCTCTGTACAGTTTTAGAAACAGTTGTTCGGAAAAGTGGATTTGAAAAAATTATTCTTCTATGTCTCTGAGACTTTAGTCTGTGATGGAATTTGAACTGAACTCACAAACTCCCTCTGGGACATTCCTGTCTTAAGCCTAATCTTAGTTAATCATCACCAATTTAATCCCAAATTAATCTCCGCAGAAATGTGGGCAAAAGGTAAACAGGTTGATGTTATGAGTATGATATCAAACAAACAATTCTTACTTTATACTACTTTAGTGCTGTTAGGGTAGCAATTTAGCCATTGGCCTTTCAGAGACAAGAGCTGGGCTTTAGTTTTAGTAAAACTGCTCCAGTCTGTTTCTTCTCCAAACTGTGCCATATCCTCACAGAGGAGAAAGCAGTAGTGATTGGATGTATAAATTACTGATGAGATGACTCTGCCAGTGTCTAGTGGATGTTTAGCAGCCAGATGTGCTGTCATTAACACATTCAGTGAGACAGGAGAGTCAGATCCATGATGCTAGTCACAATCAAAAAAGTAGGATTTCACATGCAAAGGAGTTTATTAAGTGAGTTTGAGGAGTGTTTGGCCTTCCTCACAAGAAAACTGTGAAAGAACTGTGCCTGCCTGACACAGTGATGTGAAGGCCAATGGTACCGTGACTGATTTCCAAACACCTCCAGAGAGCCAAACACTGGGGAGAAGAAACAGCCCTGGCGTGAAAACTAATCAACATAAATGGCTTCCAATTTAGATGGGAAGTGAGCTTAAAAATAATGTATTCTGTCTGAACAACCTCCCCAAGGGGGGAAGTGAAGGATAAAAAATCCCACCCTGCAATCAACTTCTGAAAAGGAGAGAGACTCACAAGGATCTCTCTTCCACTGCTTGCATCTGTCAATACTGTAGCCCTCACAAAGACCCCACTTCTGTAATGAACAAAAGTGCAAAAGGAAATGGAAATAACAGTAATGATGATAATAATAATAATAATAATAATAATAATAATAGTAATAATAATAATAACAACAACAACAACAACCTAACCATTTCACAATAGTGAACTGGGAAAAAAAAACAACAAAATTCTGTCTTACAAAGTCTGGACTTCATGCTTTTTTCCTGTCACTGATCAGAATAAACAGTGTTTCTGCTGTGTTTCACAACTGGAAAAGTTGGGTTATTTCACAGAAACTCAGTCACTCGAAGCTTAGCAGAAAACAGGAAAAATACCTTTCCAGCACCAACTGGTTTGGCCACATATGTTGCATATGCCACACTCACAATCTTTTCAGCATTAGTCAAAACATCTTGTACTGTCACCTTGATGCCAACCTACAAGGAAGAAGGTGGTGGAGGAAGGAGACAAAAAAGGTGTTCACATCATTGTCAACTGATTTGAGACAAAACAGTGCAGCTTTTATCAGTCTCTTACACCTAAAAGGACAAAAGGTAAAAAACCTGCTCTAATCACTGATACATCTCTGGTCATCATATTAACTCAGCTCTGAAAGGTTTTTTAGTACAGCAACTTTTATGTTTGTTTAGCATCACTTATAGGGTAAAATTACAAAACTTAGATGTAATTTTATGGATATTTCCTTCCATTTACTACTGTGGCATTTGGAATCCCCATCTGAATCAGTTTCTAAGATCTGTCCATGCAAAAAAAGTGTGTTTAGAGGTGCAAACCACAATGAAACACTTGAATGTGAAACACTGGATTTTATCTTGTGGCATGGGCCTGACATACATCAAAATTCTGAATTTTCCTAATTTTCAGAAACTTTTGGAATACATTACTTGGGAGATGTATCACTTCCATTAATAATAACGGGAACTGGACACAGACACAATGTACAAAAAAGCACCCCCAAAGTTCAGTTCTGATTTGAAGTGACTGGGCAAGGCATTGCATACTTACTACAGTATGAAGATCAAGATCGTGTGTACACTTGACATACACACATTTGTATCAGAAGTTTTACAAATGCTTTGAACTCCACCTGTTCAGTGGATCTGGCCTGGACCAACACCACCTACCCTATCCTGCCCACTACACCTGCCAAAGGCTTTAATTTTTTGGGCCCAGTTGCTACTCTGACATGGATTATTTTATGGGAAACACACAATTGTAACACCCTGAAAGCAGTGCCATTAGGCAGTGTTATTGTTCAGATATCTGCAAATATCTGCAACAAATAAAGACCCAGGCTGTGTTCCTCTGCTGCTCCCACCTCTGCTCTACTCCTTAAATATCTTTAGAAAAAAGAGTGATGATCTCTTACCTCCATGCTAGTTTTGAATGCTCTGTTCACCTTTGTTCTGATGGCAATAATTTGTCCAACCCTGTTAAGAAGAGTAAGACCTTATAGCATGCAAATGTGCAGCTTTGTAAGGGCCTGAATCTGCCTCTCTGTGTACTCCTAAAAGCAGTGAATAATATAATCAGTCTGTGTCTTCCACACGGCACTGAAAACTCACTGAAAGAAAGTGAATTTTTCACTGTTTTCAATTTAACACTGCTATTCACCAGTCAGACTTGGTCATTTACAGCCACTCAGAGATCTGCATAACCTTAATGGCAACATTCCATCTCTCTGCTGGTGTCTGTATGATGGCAGGTGTGCTCCAGGTACACCCAGAAATTTTGGCTTTTGCTCAGAAGCACATCTTCCACCAAAACACGGAGTACATCTAGTTGCAAAAGCACTGAGACACTCCACATGCACCTCTGGCACACAGGTATGTGCACATGAGGAGACAGCCCCAGGACAAAAAGTGCTCTTGGACACCTTTAAAGGATGGGAAAGAGTTTGTGTTCCAAGTCTTGGCCAAGAACAGGACTGCCTGTCCCTTCTGAGCTAACATTATCCCTCTGAAAACTACTCTTCCCCATTTGCCTACAAAATATCTAAACAGAATTTTTACTTTATTATCTAGTGTGATTTCATCATATTATGTACAATTTTCACTATTTATTTTATTTTTATTTGTATTACTTGTTTTCATTGCTTTATTTATTTTATTATTTATTATATTTTAAATTATCTTTCTTATATCATCAAAACAAATTTATACGACTAAATGTTTTCTCTCCTTCTGGAATTCCTAAATGCTCCAGGAGCAAACTTTGTTTCCAAACTCCTCAAATCCCAACCCTAAGCTGTGCTGAGAGAGTGGAAGGAAGGCAGTTTGCCCTCAAGTTTTCCCATTGAGAAGGAAGTAAAAGGACACAATGTGCAGGGTGTCAGGCCACTGCCTCCAGGGAATTCAAACTGAGCTACAAATGCTAAAAAGCAGTCCTGGGGCAAGCAAAGTGGAGCTAATTACAGCCAAGACTGAAGTAAAATTTAACTCAGAGCACTTGGGTACTGACAAAACAATTTCAGCAAAGGATTTTGCACAGTTATTGCCCCAGTTTATTTAAAAAAGAGAATAAAAGAAAAAAAAGAAAAAAAAGAAAAAAAAGAAAGAAAAAAAATAATAATAGTAATAGCTTCCTAACTTAGATGAATGAAGCTTTGACATTTAAAGGTAAAGGCTTACTTAAATTGCTTATTCCACTGCAGAACTAGAATGGGAAATAGGAAACAGGAAACGTGCTCCTTCACAGGACCTGACAGGAACAACAAACTACACGACAATCTTCTCTTTCCTGTTCACACCCAAGAGCACAGGTGGAATCCTTTGGGTGGTAGGGCAGGGGAAATGGTCAGTGGAAGGAATTGACCATCTGCAGGTGCACAGCCCTCTTTAGTTTCTGCAGAAGATGCTCAGAGGCAGTTTGTGCATTGTTCATTGCAAAGGAAAGGCAAAACTGTTAAGGCAATTGCTCCCAAATGCACAGCTAAGGGAGCCACCAGGCCCCTTCCAGAAAGGGGAGTGCTCAGAACTACAGATATGCAGGGACAGAAGTCACACAGCACCACACTTCCACTTAAAACTGTCAGAAACTTGCTGAATGGAACTGTCAAAATGAACTGATTGCGATTCACATACGGAACACTAAAAAAATCTAAATAAATGTAATTTAAAATCAGATGTAATTGAAAATCAGTACCACTGAACTGCTGTGCATTACAAGAAAAGGAAGAGGTTATCATGGTACAAAACTAAGTTTTGAACTATACACATTTGTGACAATTTCTCTTTACATCTCAGCTGAAATAAGCACAGCAGACTTAATCCTTGCAGAAGATTTAGTAATCTGTTTTAGGTAAATAAACCTTACAGTAAGTCACTTAAAAACCATCTTATTAACTTACCAAAGAGGGCAGCAAGAACTCTTATTTATGCAAGATTAATTAGATCTGGCAAAATTTAGGAAATTGCACAGTAAGCTTTAAGAAGGACGTTAGGGATGACCTGACAGAGAAAAATAATTTCTTAAATGATTTCTTTCACAGTTACAAGATTTGTACTCGAAATTCTTGTTACAAATTGAACATTGGTATTACAAGCGAAAGAGGAACTAGAAATATTTGGAAACAAATTTGGAAGGAAAAGTATTTTCATGATATTCCAGAAGGTCTGCTCTGCTCTCAAGAAACAAGACAGAAAAGTGCTCTGAAGATACTAAGTCTGAACTATTACACCTGAAAGGAAAACATTACCCTGACTTTGATTAGTTTTCACAGGCAGGATTTTTTTCTAAGGACAAATTTAAAAACATAGAGCAATTCCAGGGAGGACAAACACTTCAATATTGTGAAACAGACCAAGAAATTCTCCTTTGAGTTCTAGATTCGGTAAATTACATTCTCTTTGTCACTGGTTCTAGTTCCTACTCTAATGGATAGCCTGAACAGTCTCAAGTATGAGTGGGTGCTTATTTTACACTCATGCCATGAACAGGTTTAAACTGACAAATTAAGCTGTGCCTCTGGCAGCCAATGTTGCTTTGTTCACAGCCACAGTAACTGCATGTGCACTGCTCTGTGCTGCCAGGTCTATCCCATCCAACCACTCATTAATTCCCAGATTGCACTGTGCACAACCACACAAAACCCACAAGGTCATGGCTTTAGGTTTCTGTAAAGATACAGTTTAGGAATAAAGGTCCTATTTCCTCCTACAGTGTCTTTTATCCCACTGAAAAGTATGAAAAATGGTTAAAAGGAATTCAGTCCTGTGTTATCTTGTAAACCCAGTCAATTCAATGCTCAGTGAATGTAAAACATTCCTCCTTTTTCTAAAAGAGCTGAAAGAAAAAGATATTAAGAAATGAACCAAATGAGAACTTGCAACAGTAAAAACATTAATGACAGTAAGTTTTATAGGTGTGTATTCGTTATTTAACAGAGATAATCAATGGCCTGCAGCCATTCACTAGAGCCAGAGAGCACTGGGCCATCAGTTTGCCACCAGGCATCTCGATTGCCAAGTCCAGGTAAAAACACTTTATTTCTGCCCTCTGGAATGGATGTGCTCTCTGGGTGGGTCAGGCTATCACAGGCAGAAAAAAACAATTTTGAGACTTAGCCCTATGACTGTGGTGAGTCCACGGGTCTGCTATCTCCCATGTTATAATGCCTGGGTTTACCTCTGCCAAACAAGAATCTCCAGAATGAAAGCATCTGACTGCTGTCAGCTGGTTTGTGTACCTGGCAGCCTCTTCAAACTGAATGTCATCCATGGACGCTGTCACGCAGGACACCCCAGCATGTTTCTCAGCTTCAAAAGAGACACAGGGGCACACAGTTACCACTCTGCACCTGCAGGGAGCTATTCACCTGTGGGCTGGTGCCTGACAGACAGGGACTGCACGCAGCAGATCCTGCTTCTTCCTGTGAACACCATAATGCAACTCTGCACTGTGCCCCTTAGGAAAAAAAAAGAAGCTGAATAAGATTAAAGTTAACATTTTTTATCGTGATTTTGTTGTGAAGGGTGATCATATTTATGGGTAACATCATACAGGCGAGACTAGATGATAGCAACTATCTCACTCAGTTTGAAAACCTCTACCTAAGGTCTTTTTCTAAAAATCAGCATTCTGGTAAGAGAACCCTAACAAGCATTTTGAAAGAAAGAGCCACAAAGTGTTAGCAAACTCAAAGAAAGCTTATAATTCTCCCTCAAAACATGAGGGAGAGCATCAGCTAGGGCAATCCAGTGGGAAGTTTTATGTCAGCTGAGGATTCTGAGATACAGGAGAAAAACCTGCTTAGCAGTAGGTAAAAATCTTAGGTTATTAATTCATTCACAACAGCAGCTAAGTACTTGTCCTTAGTGCTGCACCAAAAATGGAGGAATTATATAAAAATACAAACAAGATTTTAAAAATTCAAAATCAGAATTCACCTGCTGTGAAACATTTTTACCCAAATTTGAACTGTTGTTCATCTCCCTGGGTTGCATTTGGCTGTGAAAAAGAAGGCATGCTTTTTGTATTAATTATGAAAGCTAATCTGGAAAAGGTGAATATCTTATTTACTGTTAATATTTAATCACCTGATAGTTTTTATAGCAAGTTAATATGATATATTATTTATTTGACCATAGCACCTACAGCTTCCAGTCAAAAGGTAGATCTCCAGTGAAGTAGGAGCTATAAAAACACAGAGAACCTCTGCTCCAAAGTCCTGAGTGACAGAGGCAAGAGAGAGAACCTGGAAAATAGCACTGCACAGCACACAGTTCTCACTCCCAAGCAGCTCCATAATTTTAGTGAGCATCACAAGTGGAGCTCAGAGAAATCAGAGGTTCTATATCAATACCTGAATAGTTCCATCTGAAAATACGAGGGGAAACCGTAATCCCTTTTCAAAAAGCACTGCTGAGAGTTAAAACACTGAAGGGCTGAAAAGGAATCACTCCCCCATGACCCTGAAAGAAGAGGCGTGCTCGTTCGGGGGAGCTGCGGGTCCGGGGTGTCGGTGTGAGCCCCGCCCGGGCAGACCGCGGTCACCGCGCCGGAGACAGCCACCCCAGCATCCCGGCACCCCGGCAGGAACCACGGAACGCCGCCAGCCCCCTTAGGGCTGCTGGTGCGAGCACCAGGACCGCAGCTCGCTGCCAGGCTCTCGCCGTGCTTCCCCTGCCGCCCGCGCTCACAAGTCACTTCTACAAGTTAGAGAAGGGGGTTTTAGAAGCTTTCTAAGCCGGGATACAGTCAGGCGCGGAGTCGGTTGGATTTGTGACTGTTCCACAAAATCCCAAAATAGCGCTGGAAGGGTCCTGCGGAGACCATTTAGTCCAATCCCCTGCCAAGGCAGTGGCACTTTTCCTTCTTTTTTGGCACACGTGTACCAATCGTCTTAAATTAGTAGTTTTCTTCCTTCTCTAACTTATCTTTTCCCACCTCTTTTCTTCCCTTCTGCTGCTCCTTTTTAAAATTCTCCTTATCCTCACATTCCCATCGCCTTCCTCGCTCTCCTGAGCCATCTGACGCCTCACCCTCGTGGTGTCTGCTCCTAACCGGACCCCAATCTCCTGGGCTCCTGCTGGAGCGGCTCCAGTGAAGGCCCCGGGAATGTCTGGGGTTCTGGAGCATCCTCCTCACCAGGGAGCTAGCTGGGTGTGCTCGGCGGTGGGCGAGAGGTGAATGTCCTTGTACAAATACCCAATACCCAGGGCGCGGAGCAGGCTCTGCTCGGCTGCCCAGCAATGTGAGATGAGGCAATGATGCCCAGGAAGCTCCACCTGGACATGGAGCTGTGTCAGGGGAGGTTCAGGCTGGATTTTGGGAGAGGTTTCTTCCCCCAAAAGGGCCGTGGGGCACTGCCCAGGCTGCCAGAGCTCCAGGAGTGTTTGGACACCGCTCCCAGGGGTGCACAGGGTGGGATTTTGGGGTGTCTGTGCAGGGCCAGGGGCTGGACTGTGGGTCCCTTCCCCTCAGGATATTCTATTCTATTCTATTCTATTCTATTCTATTCTATTCTATTCTATTCTATTCTATTCTATTCTATTCTATTCT
>JAODLH010001543.1:56490734-56505303 GCA_027575645.1 Cossypha caffra | reverse complement strand
CTGCATTGTCACCTCATTGTTTGAGCCCAGTACAATGTGTAATTCCCTGGTCAAATAATCCTCTTCTTTGTTTGCAGATGGCTAATTAAGGCAGAAAGCAATGGGTGTTAAGGCTTTTTACATGTAAAATAAAAATATTTATTTTTCTTTACATATAAATTCCACATTTTGAAGGCTGAGTGCTTCTATTCTTCTGTTCCACCTATCACAAGATCACAGAGCAGGGATGGACATTTAACAGCTCTTAAACCTGCTGTTACCTCTTTCTGTTGGTTCTTCCTCCTGTCTAAGTCTCACTTCAATTTAAAAATGGGCTGTGGATGCAATTATCAAGCATGTGTTACCAAAAGTGTTAACGAAATCAATGTAGCTGCAGGCCATATTTTGTAAACCTTACATAAAAAAACCTGCTTTCCAGTTGTTATGACACAGAACAAAATGAACCACGTGCTTTCATTATTAATTCCAAATGGTTGGCAAATAAATTCCGCACCAATGAGATTCGAAGGACTGCACCCTCTACTCCATAGCCACCTGTGACAAGTAATGGAAGTTAAAAACATAATCTGAAAAACCAGAATCTGGATGCACTTCACACTCCCCACTCTGACGTGGCACACACGAAACTCTGTGTGCAAATGGCAATTGCTGCTGAAGGTACAAAGTAAAATCTGTGTTTCAATGTCATCTGCTCAGACTCTTTTACACTGCAAATAGAATGGGGTTGGGAGAGAAGCCAGGACGGGTGGCAGGGAAGTTCCTCGTAACCTGGTTCTCTGTGGCAGCACCACGAGGCAATTCCCGAAAAACCAACAGCTGTGAGGAGAGGCTGCAGAAGCAGAGCAGGGTAGGGAGCAAACCACCACAGCTACAACGAGAAACACTAACTGGGAACAGCAGCAGCTCCCAGGGGGCACGGAGAGCTTCCCTGGCAGGCAGCAGAGCACGGCAGAGACAGATGCTGCCACACGGCTGCTGCAGGCACCTGAGCTCAGAGTTGGACCTGCTCACTCCCTGCAGGCTCCAAGGGCTCTGCTTGTGACAGTCCCACCCCGTTTGCTCCCTGAGGGGTGAGGTGTGGGGGATATTCCCGGGATGAGGATGCTCTGTGTGCTGCTGCCTCTCCAGCCTCTGGTGGAGGAGGTGGCTCCCAGGTGAAGCGGTCTCAGCTCATGCCCTTGTTGGAACCCAGAAACCTGGGAGTTTTGAGCTTTCTCTGCTTTCTGACAATGACCCCAAGGAGAACACTGCTTTTGACTTGGGGCCTTGGAGAAAGCTTCCAAATTTGAGTGATGGAGTCAAAATCACAGGTGTGTAGTTGAAGTGTGTGATTTTACATGGTGAAGGGTTTGAAATTTGAGATTTTCATAATGTAGTAATAGGAATGGGACAGGATGGATGTTCTTGGGCATAGTCTCTTCTTTTTGTTCTTTCTTCTTCCTTCTTCTTCATACTTTAGGTAGTTTTTTGACTGGACAGTTGGTGCTGCACTGAGGGTCACAGGAGTTTGGTTATTGGGTCAAAAGTATAAATAATATAGGTGTTAGCTCTCTATTGGACTGTTTGACTTTAAAAGACTTTCTTATAACTAGCTGGATTCACCTCCATTTTGCTCACTTTTAGCTGGTAGCTGAAGTGTTGCAGAGCTCTTTGTACCTTAGATAAGATTTAGTAAACAGCCAAGCCCGAACATGAGAAATTAGTCTACTTCATGTTTTCAATCCTGACTCTGACTGAAGGCAGAAGAAAATGAGGACAAGCCACTAGTTAAGTGGTGCAGTTAACCCATTAGCAACCCATGTGAAGATCAAACTCATGACCCTTCATACCCTGACTGCCACAAGCTCACACCACATCCAGAGACATTTTGCTGTGTTTACATGGCATTTTCTGCCCCACAGATGGTGCAGGTTTTCTAGGGCCAAGTTCAGTAGATCCAGCAGCTTGGCTCTGGCTTGTGCATCTGTGTGCAGCCTCACCGAGGGCACAGGAGGCAGGAGATGAGTGACTTCAAGGGAGGTCAGGTCTGGGTGGTGCTGGGGAGGTGTTCCCACAGCTGCAGCCAATTCCCACTGTCACCTGTGGTGCATCCTGGCCACAGAAAGAGCCACGAGCAATCATTTCCATTCTGGCATGGCTGACCAGCCAGAAGGATCCTTCAGCTTCATCCTGCAGCAGCTTTATCACAGCCTAACCACTCCCAGTTCTTCAGCTCAGGGCTCTGGAGAGGTGACAGCAAACACAAAAAAGGAGTTAAATTAAAATCCTTGCAGCAGTTATGCCAGATCCCCAACCCTGTGCTGGAGGAACCAATTTAAAACACTTCTCCACACCTGAGACAGCCCCTAGGACATCAGGAACCCTCTGGACTAACTAAGGGTGTCAGCAATGTCTCTCTGCCCAAATTTTCATTGCAAAGCAAGTGAGGCAACAAGCCAGGCAGGTAAGCAAAACACTGAAAGGTGAGTCCTACATTAACTGAACCAAGGGCTTCAAAGGAGGAGGTAATGGTTCTGCCATTGATCCATCTCATCTTTGGAACAGGAGGATGGGAGAGGAAAGGATGATTTCCTTTTCTCTTACCTTTCAGCCAAATCAGCATCTGTGCTCTGCTCAGGCACCAGTTTTGCATAACTCAAAGGCAGATTCAGGCCCACAACTGGGCCTACAGTACTGAGCCACAGTATGATGTAATTTGTGTGTCTAGGGAAAAAAAAACACCAAAAAAGCACCATAAATACATTATCCCAGCTTTTACTGAATTGCAGACAGACTCAATAGTCACAAAACAACTTCAGATGAGGCTATTCCTTCATTTTTTCCTATCACAAATGTATTTCAATTTTGCCTGACGTGACTATACACAAATCTCATTCCTTGGACCAAGGAAGCAGCTTTGGCCATTTCCACTCTGCAGCTGATTGACTTTACCTGCATTGCACAGAGCCCTGCAAGGCCCAGCAGGGCCCCTCACCTGTGGTGTTCCTGTGAGCCACTCAGCACAGCAGAGATGAATTCCTTGGTTCGACAGGGGTGCAGGACAAAGAAAGGCTGCCCGAGGATGGGGTGCTCCTAAGAGAGAACAGAATTTGCTGTCATGGAAGGGAAAAGCAGGGAACTCATCACGTGCATGTGGAAAAGACAAGGCAGGGTGCAATCAGCCCCTGATGCAACTTTCCTCACTTCAGAGTCTTAGCTCACATTGTTCTTCCTATCACAGTCATGACAAATTAAAATATATTGTATACATTACACATCAATAATATATACTCTCCTCTGTTGAAAGGGAAATAAGATCAGCAACCAGGCTGTGCCACTATTTTAGTTAAAATGCATTGGTTTGCAAAAGTAAGTCAGGTTATTGTATCAGCATTAACTGGCTGTGGAGAGGCAAAGCTACTGTGTAAATTGTACAGTTGTACTCTGATCAGATGTAACACATAAAACCCATTTCCCTCAGAAAAAAAAGATCTTCAGTGCCCCTGAGCCCTGGTGTCTTTTCAGGCTGGTGCTGGGAAATACACATGGTTCCATTTGGAGAAGCAGCAAGAAGGGAGAAGGAAATGCCCTCAAGGTGGCCTTAACTTCTACTTGGTTCTCATGCTGAAAACTTTCTCACTAGGATCAATCCCTTTATGGCTAAGAGGACTTTTAAAAACTCCCAGAAGCTTCAGAATACACAAAAAAGGATGTTCAGAAAGCTTTGTTTCACACAGCAAACAGATAACTTGCATAAGAATGCCACCATCTGCTGTTGTCAAAAGTGAATTGATGCACTTTTTCTTTGAGAAAAAATAGTATTTTGAATTAAAAGCCCCTTTTCATTATCTGCTCAAATTAACTTAGGCTCCAAAAGTTCCAGAAAATACACGGATCGTGCCAATGGCATATCTTAATGACAGCAAAAAAAGTATATAGCTAATAATATTTACAAAACTATTATGCAAAGTAAAAACAAAAAAAGTAAATTTCAGCAAGCTCCCTTACACAGGAGATGAGTAAGAGGGAGCACAAATTCCAAGAAAGAAGAGAGAAATAACCTGGGTTTAAGTGACTCAGCTCTCTGAACAAGGCATGGAGATAATTCCCAGAGCTGAATATTCAGCCTGAAGTTATTCCCAACGATCCTGACCCCAGCATTTGATTTTTGCCCTGCACTTTTTGCTTCAGCAAACCACCAGTGAGTGACACATGGAGGCCAGACTTGATTTTTTGAAATAGATTATTACCTTTACATTCTGTATCTTTCTTCTTCTAGTCTTTCCTCTTCTTACAACATGACAACAGAGTGACTCTGAAAACATTCCCAAATACAGGAATGGCTACTCAAAAGACAGGAATGTGTCACACGCTGACAGGAAAAACACAGAAGTACAAGAGACTGAAAGAAATCCTGAGCCAAGAGCCATTAAGGAGCAGCCTTTAAAAAGGGAAAAGGTTGAGGTGGGGAAGAGAAGCTTGTGGAGCATCAGGGAAAACACCCTGAGAGCACCAGCTCTGATTCAGTTAAATGCTACATTCCAAATTCTGTACACAATGGCATCCTGTGAGGCTCTGATGTACACTCAAGGTTAAAGCACTGACACAGCAGCTCTGAGCAGGAAGCGTGGGGATGCTGCCAATAAAAATGCAGGAGTTACCAAAGCCCTGGATGATTTTGGAATTGGTAATGGGCTACAGAGCCTCTCACTGCCAGGCCCCCAGCCTGCCCTGAGAGAGGGTGGGGTGTCTGCGGTGGGATGAACCCCAAGTCCTTCTCAAACACTGTCAGAAGGGTGAAAATGAATGGAAGTTTGTGCTGCATCAGCTTTATTAGCATTAGTTCACTGCCTGCTGCACTCACCTGGCAGAACAATGCACTGAAATGTACCCTGAGCAAAATACTAGGGCAGCAATTCTACCCTTCATCTAGGCTGGTCCAGTGCCAGTTACACCAAAAATACAAAATCCTACTGGGACTTCATGAAGATAAAACCCAAAACAGTACAAACAATATGTAAGAATCATCCCACTTCTTGTTTACAATTAATCTTTTTCCAGTCAGTCATGCACCAGGGCAGTGTGAGAGTTTCAAGTCAATACCCACAAGCACTCACTGGAGTTGTACTGCAAGAACCCATTTGCAGGTTGCCCACAAGTCTTTTGAGCAGTAATACTCTGACACACAGTTTATGTGAAATCAACAGCATTATTTTCTTGGATCTGCCTATGATTTGTGATCTATCTAGCAATGAGGCTGATTTACAGCAGTGCCTGTTCAGCACCACATGCTGGAATCCATCACACATCTGCATATCCCTCTGAGTCTGACCCAGCTGGGACGGGGAAGAAACACTTTAACAGGCAGGCACCAGCTCTGCTGAAGTTGGAAACTCAGAATGTTGCTTCATTAGTTTTCTGTAGAAAGACCTCTCTCCTAGGTGATGCAGTAAAAATGTGTGAGGATGTTCTGTGCCTGCTGTTGTAGCTGTTGCCTCAACTCCTCCTATTAAAAAAAAACTTGGAGAGAACTTTCAGGTCCCTCCCAACCCAAACCAGTCTGGGATTCTGTGACCTGGGATAGGTAATGTATTTATGGTCACTGACTTCAACTCACAACCAGAAGCCAGGAGATGGATGAAAGACACAAATGGTTCCATGGGATAGACTGAAAATTATTCACAGAGTCTTGGAATTGGTTTGGGAGGGACCTTAACGCTTATCTCATGCCACCCCTGCCATGGCAGGGATCCCTCCCAGTGTCCCCAGTGTCCAGCCTGGCCTTGGGCACTGCAGGGATCCAGGGGCAGCCACAGCTGTGCCAGGCCTGCCCACCCTGCCAGGAACAATTCCTGCCCAAAATCCCGTCCTCACCTACTGTCTCAGTTTGAGGCCTTTCCCCGTTGTTCTGGCACTGCCTACCCTGTTATAAAGTCTCTCTCCAGCTCTCTTCAGACCCTTTAGGTACTGGAGGGTGCTCTAAGGTCTCTCCAAGCTGAGCAGCTCCAGTGAGGGAGGTGCTGGTTGCGTACAGGACACCATGGACTAGATGTTCCCTCCACTCCTGCCCCAGGACCCTGAGGTCACCTCGCAGCCTGGCACCAGCCACTGCTACGTTTGGTGTGTCCACTGTCACTGAAATGTCTCAAACCTGGCTTATTCTCATAGCTCACAAAAAGCTCCTATTTTCATTTTTATTTCTCTTTTGGAGTCTTGCCCTCTTGTGTTGTCACCAACTTGACAGCCTAGCAGATGTGTCCAGGGCAGACATGTTCCCATCTTCAGAGGCAGCAGAACCCCTGGCACTTCCAGCATGGATGTTTTGATTCCCACCTTTGTGGCCACTGCCCCGGTCACATACTCCTGCAGGAGTCAACAGCTCAAGAGCTCACAGAGAACTCCTTCTCTGACCTCCTCCTTCTCACACAGCTGGTAAGGATGCTGCTGTTCTTGCACACTATGGAAACACACTCGTTGCTGAGGAAGAGGGTCAAGGTTTTATTAATTGCCACAGATACAGTGTTATTGCTACTGAAGGCTCAGCCAGTTTGGGGATGCTCAGTGCCTGGGCTTGTGTTACTGCAATGTAGCAGAGGGCATAAACCGTGAATGGTTTTCAGGAAACAATGCAAGGCTTGTATTTGACTATTGTGCTGCGTGGTTTCAATGCAGCAGCAAGACTGTTTTCTGTATCCTTTCCTTACAGGCTTTCCTCTTGGTAGTTACTCTTCCAGAGAGGGCTTCCCATGTTTTTCGGAAACATACAACCACGAGTTTATATCGTGAACACTTGTTCATTTAAACATTGTTAAAGATCCAGCTTTAACCTATAACAGCCAGGAAAATTTGAATTTTAACCAAGACAGAATTTCTCAGTGCAGTAGGGGTTCTCTTCCCACATGGTCTGTTACTATCACTGCTCTGTTACAGCACTATCTCTGTTTCTATGCACATACTCGTTTTATCAAGCAACACCATGGCTGTACCATCTCACTTGTTACATTTCAGAAGATCCTGGCTCTGAAAATCAGCACATTGTGCTATTCCCTACATTTATTTTTGTTCTGTTGCTTCAGGAAAAAAAAATTAACTGGTATTTCTCTCCTTCTTTGCCTTCTGTGAAGGGAAAAGCAGACTGTCATGGCAGTGAGACACCTTGGCCTTGCTACCTGAGGAAGGTCTGTAAAAGGTTTGCACCCTGTGTTTTCTCCTTCCTCAACTGCTCAATCCAGATGACAAAAACTCAGATCATCAGTTTCTCACATTGTGGATCCTAGATGCTAGAAGGTCCGTAAACAGAACTGAACATTTTCCTATAGAAAATCCCCTTAACTTATATTTTGCCTGCTTAGGCCAGTAATCAGTAAATTTATTTTCAGGTTTACCTTTTCACAGTCAGGCATTCTCTAAGATAATGCTGTTTGTTGTTCTTCCATGGGTTCTGCACTCTGTTAAAGGGATGGGATGCCTGGCCTGTTACAGATCTCTTATTTGCTCTGAGATGAGGAACTACAAAGCCACTGGAATCACAGGGGGCAAAGTAAAATTGGAATTGCTCAGTGTGGGGGGGAGCACATGCTTGGGGTGAGGGGAAAGAGAAGCAGCTGGAGCAAGGGAAAGCTGCTGTTCCAAAATCACACCTCTGATCTGCCTGATGTCATTCAGGGGGTGTCCTCTGTGGAACAGGGATACAAATAAGCAGTGCCCAAGGCAGGTACACCTGGGCAGTTCGGCCTGGGAGCTCACACTCTAAAATGAGCTTTCCCACATGATTATCTGCTTTCACAAGGCTGCATTTCCTCTGCCCTCCAGCTACAGGAGATAGAAGCTAAAGGAGCGCAATGGACTGCAAAGGAACCACTGAAGCTGACTCCTGCAGTTTCTTACACAGTCTCCATTGGACTAAAACAGTGTTTTACAGCTTTTGGTAAAAGCTTTTTTTCAGGTAATACTTGCCAAGTCGGTACTGTTCTCCTTTCACTGCTGAAAAAGAGAAATTAAACTGCTGGCCCCAGTTCAGAGAGGAGATCTGTGCTTTTCAATGGTTTCCACTTGAAAAGTACTTTCTGTGGCACAGCTACCACAGCACCTGTGGCATCACTGAAGTAGCTGGACCTAAGGCAGCCTTTGTAGAAGCACCTTTGTGCATCTTTTCCAGTTAATAAACAATGAGATCAGTCTTAGATGTGAATAAATCTTCTGTAAAGTAAAGCCATTAGACTTACCCAGAAGTGCTCTAAAATGCATAGTTTGGGGAAATTTTTAAATTCTTAAATTAAAGTATTATTAAATTAGTATTTAATTACAGCTCCTGCAGTAAATCAACTGCAATATAGAGCTGTGCATTTCTGTAGACAGCATGCTTCTATGTTTTAGAAACAAATGCATTACTGCCTGAAGTTATAAATATTTTTTGTACACTTCTTTCATAACCCTAATTATTTATGGAAAAAAAGTGTTTGGTTTTGGGGTTTTTTTGGGACACAGCTTGTGAAAATACAACTACTTCTTGTAAAATGAAACTTTATTCTAAAATGTATCCAAAATTGCAAGACACAAGCACCATTAAACAGATAAATAGACATATATTTATGTACAGAGAGCATCAAAACACAAAACAATTGTTAATATAATTCTTATACCATTTTAATGAGTATCCATCAATAAAACTTTACAATTTAAAGGAGACTTTTCAGTTGCAAAACAGTTGTAAAATCATATGTATAAATTATGTTTACTACAATTCCAATAACAGAGGCAAAGTAAAATACAAAAATAATAATCAATACTGCAAATTCAAATACAAACCCCAAAAGTAATGCTGCACAGGTACGTATGTACACTGGATGAATTCATGCAGCCAGGCAGTGCAACAAATTAACTGCTGAGTTTAACTTATCACAAAATGGAACCACCATGTCGGCAAACAAAAGAAAATATACTTTTGTAATAAATCATAGTGCATTTTGAAGTTAGACTTTATAAAATGATTGTTGAGTGATATACTTCTAATATTCCCCATGTGATCTGAGATCCCCCCAACTCCTTTTTTCACAAAATAAAATACAAATGACAAAAGCTAAAAACCCCACTGTAGAACAGAGTCTGATGTACTGGTACCATCTCGAATGCATTTGTTTTAATTCTCGGTATCAGACTTGTTTGCAAGTGTCCATGTCCACAGGGACACGTGTTTTTCCTTGCTACCAGAAGTAAATCTTTCACGCTCCAATGCTATCTCCATAAACTGCATCTCACACGATGCTTAGACTGCACTGGTTTGAAGAGACACAGCTGAACCTTGAAAAAAGAACCCTTAAATCCCTATGAAGCACAGAGAGAGTAAATGGAGGATAGAGAGACCTCATTATTCCTGAAGCTCCTATCCCTAATTGCTTTAATTACATAAACAGAGATTAACATAAGAGGCTTTTATGGCTTGGGTGAAATTTCTGCTAATTTGCTGGGCAAGTGCGAAGCCTCTGTCTCTCCACAGGGCTTTGCCTTTCACAGTGCAGAGGGCTACAGACTTTTGGTAGGTGAAAGGAAGCCTCAGGTAACTATATAGAAAAATACCTCTGCAGTGAAAATGTGGTAGAGAAACAAAAAAATCAAAACAGAACCTCTGGAAAACTGTGACTTCTTGTGTAACAAAAAACATGGCTGTCACCTTTCAGGTCTGTGTTGGTTGGTATAGCATGTACACGTAGATAAAACTGGTTAAGTGTCAAAATTATACGAGATACAATTACACAGTCTGACACTTTTTTTCTTAAAATCTTAAGTGATAAGCACGCTCAGTGTTTTCACTAGGAAATTACTGCTAAAATGCTACATTTCGTTGCTGAAAAGACATTTATAGCAGCCTGTAAACTACTGAAGAGTTGCTCCCTGCATCCTTTGTGCTTCCAAAACCCCCCTTCAAGCCACCACTAACTTCTGGGTTAATGGGAGTTTTGAGCAAAAAAGGGATGCGGAAAACCACCTGTATTGGGTAAATAATGTAGCAATTTATACAGCATCTCTTCAGATTTTCCAACATGCAAGCACGTGTAGAGAGAGAAGCTAAGAGACGGCATGCACTGCAGTGTTATGTCATTGTGCTTATGTCTGCTGAGGGCACTATGGCATTTTCACTCAGAAAAACAGAAATGTTAGCCCCAGAAGACTAAAAGAGCCAATATTAATGAAGCCATCAGCTACCGTTGTAGTAAAGAACACCCCAAAAGAGGGAGGAAGTTCGTCTGCTCATAGCGTATATATACTGAAGCTGAAGAGAATTACAAAGGCACAATACAAGCCTATATTTCTGGTAAATTATATATATTCATAAATTTCTGCTCATACCACCTCAAGATAGTGAATGGTACAATAATAACTGAAGGTACAAATGTTAATTGAAAGTGAAGCTCTACAAATAAAGGACTGTTGGAGAACACAGCTCATTACTTGTTACATTTCTACTCTTCCCAGGTGGTGAGCTCATCCACCTTTCCTCCACTGGCTGACAACATGGTGACCCAGTGAGAAAACTGGAACACTGTCAGATGACAGACAGAATGGCTTTATGCATCTGAAAAGCTGTTAGTGAGTGGCTGCCACAACAATCTTTCCCACTGCTTTACCTTTGGCTCAGAATTCAGAGAAACCAGGAACAGCAACTGGAAATTCATACCCATTTTCATGCAGAGCTGAGGCTGAGATAATCCATGAAGGTAGCATTTTGGTTAACTTCAGCACTCAAAAATATTGAATAGCAGAGCAGGAATTGTACCAGCTCATCGTAAGAAACAAATCTCAATTTTTCCATTCATACCTACACATCACCTGTATCACTTCCAACAGTGAATGACTCACAACTTAGGGAATAAAGTGAATGGATCAATACTGCTGCTGTTAAACTCATAAAAAGTGGCACCCACTCTTGTGTGATGAAATTACAGGGCAACTGTGGAGGCGACTGCTGTCCCAGCCGAGCTCTGAGAAGGTGGACGCTTGATGAAGGTGAAAGGTGCAGCTACAACATTTGAATTTTAACCTTGAGCTGTTGCTCAGCTCACCACAACAACTGGCACAACAGCTGTCAGGATTTCGTACCGGCAGGTAACGGAGGAAGGGATCAGGGGCAACTGGAGGAGGAACCTGCTGGGAGCAGGCTCTGCTAACCCACAGCAACGCTGCCAGCAAACCTGTTCTAACTGACATGGGATATTCCCTCATCTCCAAACCTGCATTTCAAATCCCAACACGTTTATCGCGAGTTCCCCCCAAAAAACTGACCATTGCTACATGTAGTCTCACAATCCTCAACCAGGATCTCCTAGATTTATTCTCTAAAGCTCTCAGGAAAGGAATCTTTAGCCACACCTGGAAAGTATGAACCTTACAAGCTCACAGCTGAATTTAAAAGATGCAATATGCTATTGCTGGTGTTGATTGATCTATGCAGTGGTTTCTCCCTGCGTTGCTTCCAGTGAGAATCAGTGCAGGTAACAAGGAAACTCACTTAAGAAATAAAGGTGAGGAATTCTGGGCAGAGCCTCTAGAAATGTTCCAACAAGTTGCAAGTTCAAGCTACAGCTGTTCATTAAAACAGAAGTAAAAGTAAAGAAAATAGCACTACAGGGCAGAAATCTCATGCTTGAGATTGAATTCAGGAAGTCATCTGCAAGTCACTCGGATTCAGGTTCAAAGGAGCTGCATTATTCTTGCTCATTCCAAGCTCAAATAAATACACTTCTGTGTAGAGGTGTGAGAAGCCAATTGTAAGCCCTTGGATTCATCCCACCTAATTCCGGCTGTTCATCAGTGATGAGGGCAAATGGTGCCATAATGCAATCTTCCAGAGGCATCTCCACTCATGTCCCTCCTCTGATTTACACATGAGACCCGGGCTGGTAATCTTTAGCCAGCTGAAATTAGGGCAGGATGAATCAGGCCACAGCATGGAGCAGAAACAAGTCTGATGTGGTGGCACAGTATCACCATGACAATCCAGGCTGTCCCAGCCCTGCCTGAGGCTCCCAGCCAGACATGCTTTGGGCCAGTGACCCACACCACCCGTGCCTTTGCAGCTCACAGTCTGGCAAGGAGCTGGTCACACAACAAACAGTGAGGCTTGAGTTCATGACGAACCCCCAAAGCAAGAGCCAGAGCCACTTGGGACGGGGGTGCTCTGGTGCACAGGGGCTGCAGCCCTCCCAGACACCCAGAGTAACACACCCTGGAGTTACACACAAGCTCTGGAGAGGTTTGCAGCTCTGGAGTGGTTGCTCATCCTAACACAACACGCACACATGTCCACGTATCCATGGTGCTGTGGGAGTTGTGCATCCCCACGCCTTGGCTACGGCATGGGCTGGCTCTTTGCAGGAGCTGTCAGCAATGAGGATGAAGCACACACTGAGGAGAAATACAGCATTCTGAAATACACATTTGTGAGATCCCCAATAGTATCAATAGTAACGATTAAGGTCAGAGGCAGTATCAAGTTTTGCATGCACTTTCTACATTAGTATTTATATAGACAAGTTTCATTCTTGCTGGTTTGCAAAATTACTGAGGTTTCCTTTACTTCCAGAGACTGGAACATTGAACATTAAGTTTCATTTATGTTGTTGAAAGTAATTTCTTTGTCTAAAATACACCTACAAATACTTGGGACTATGGGACTGGGATTGCCCTGTTGTTCTCTGTAGAGGGCTGAAGTAACTGTAGAAATATTTTTTGATCTTAGAAATACAGGGAATTTATCTACAAATCGGACTGCAAGCATGAGGAACACTTATTGCAAGTTCTCAAAATCTTACATGAAAGGGTGAAGGTGCAAAGTCATTAAGACTGCCTTGATTCTAAAGATTAGCCTACTCATTTAATTAAACTATCAATAGAAACACAGAATTTAAAATAATCCAAGTAAGAATCCCCTTCAACTTTCCAAGCTTCTTCACTTTTCCCATCATTGCCTTTCAGGCTAGACAGGACTTGAAATTCTGATGTCAGAAACCAGCAAAGAACACACAGACATTTTCAGGTCTTTGTTGTGTATCATAAAATACTGTAAAAAAGAATGCAGAGTCCCAGAATTCAGGTTATTTTTCTCTCTGGGTAACCAGACAGAGAGTTCAATCTCCTTCAAACACCACCTCAGGTAAAGCCTGTGGTGGGTGGGGATAAGGACGCAGTGCAGAGGCAGCTCTGTGCCTCCTGTATGCCCTTAGAGATGGGCTTCTGTCTTGGCACTACTGCAGTTTTTGGGGAATAAAAAAGACACCAGCTCAGACATCTTTGTAAGGTAGCAGCTGCTCAGGTGCTGTGCCTGGGGCACCCCTTTGCCAGGGGACACTGCACAGGTGTGAGTCCTCTCAGGTGTGCAGGCATGGGCACCTGGGACGCCACAAAACCTGCAGCTGCCTGCTCAAATCCAACCCCAAGCTCTCAGAAAAGGATATGAACTGGGTTGAATTCTCTTACATTACATTTAATATTCCTGTAAATGGCTTATAGATCTGCTGTTTGAAATAAATTCTGAAACCACTAAGCGTGCTTAACAGAGCTTCAACCCTATGTGGACAGTGAGTTCAGAGGAGAGAACAAGGACTGTTGCAGTATATAATACACATGGCTGTACAGTCAAATGCCACCTCTTGCTTCAAAACAAGAATTTATAGTAGCAAGCAGTGGTGGCAAGAATTCTTACACAAAACCTACAGTAATTTACAGGATATGCATGGATCACTGAGGTTGTAACACCAGCAACAGACAACATAGAGTATCTTGTGCAATGTGAACAAAGTTGACAGTAGTTTACCAATGCTGTAAGTAATTCACATAAATATGCTAACCCTCCAGCTAACAAATCTTCCTCCTCTTCCCACCAGAACCAGATCTGTGTACAGCAATCCATAAAAAAAAAGTGATTTGTTTTTGTGGGTTTAGCCAAACATGCACAAAATAGATGCAATCCAGGGGATACTTAAAATAATAATTCCCTCAAAACTGGTGTCCAAGCACACACAGCAATTGGATTCACACTTCTCAAACAGCCATGAGAGAGCCAAAGTTTATTGTATGGATGCTTTTTGTCCTGGAAAAATAGTAATATAAAAATTCACTTGATTTTTAACTATCGGAAAACTCCAGCTTTATTCACACCACCTTTCCATGTCTCTAATTCCAGCCCTAATTCATTCCAGCCCTACTTTAGGAACTTGTGTTCTCTTCCTTACGCATTAAAGTAAATGCAAAACAAATCAAAACTACAACATAATCAGAAAAAATAAAAGAGACTAGAAAAATGAAAATGAAAATAGCTTATACCTGCTTTTGGATGTTATGTGTATTGACAACAATTCAATAACACCACTTGCTTTCCCACTGAACCACTGGAGGTGCTCCATGCCTCTGTTGCAGAGAGCTTTAGTAAATTTCTACCTCAATATATCCTGGATTTGGGATTTTATTTTCCTCCAATCTGCATGACAAGAATCAGCTTTTCTTTCAAGCTATTTTCTATCATTGTTAGGAGCCATCTCGTCTAATTTGCAAGTATGTGGGATGCTAACTTTCCTGATCTTGAGCAGTGAGAGCT
>JAODLH010001543.1:56461360-56488836 GCA_027575645.1 Cossypha caffra | reverse complement strand
GAGAGCTGCATACAGCAAAATTTAAACCCAACTAATTTATTTCTGAATTTTTACAGTTGTTTTGAATTACTAAATCATTAATTGGATCCTCAGTATAAGGTAACAGTGTTGAAATAGTTTATAGAGGTTTATTTGAAAGATGAGCTTTGTCCAGATTCCCATCCTTAAGGCCTGAGCAAACTCAAGTGTGTCTGTGACAGCACATACAATTAAATCACCACTTACAGTGAATTAAAGAGAAATAAATTTATCTGTACTTTTTACATCATTAAGGTATATTTTACATTCTTGAAATGCAAAGGTGTAGGATTACTGAAGAATCCAGTCCATACTTAGCCATGACAGCAACAGCAATGGATCAGAGCTGACTGGGAACAGGGGAAAACACTTAATAATTAACTGACACAGAAATAGAAACCTGTGCAACATGTATCAGCTGAAAAGTCATTTTGAATAAAGTGATCAACACTAAATATTGTAACAGCTGGTCCCTCATTAAATCTAATTCCAAATCATTTGCACATGCAGTATTGCATTTGCTAGCCACAGAACAGAGGAAAATTCAGTTGGTTTTAGGCAGTTCAAGAAGCTGTCCTTTGATGCATCCTTAAGCAAGCTTCTGTTCACTTCTTCCCAAGTGGAGTTATTTAAAATAAATTATTAGCCCATATATTTCTCATTGAGTATTCCTGTTGGAAAGGAAAGGAACAGCTGGATGTCCTGGGACATGAAACATTTAATCCCACATTATGGGGAGCAGGCTGAAAGCCTGAAAGTTATTACTGTCTCTGCACATATGACACATTGGGTGGCTGGGGCTCTGCAACCAGAGGGCTTCCAAATAAAAAATGGAATTTCTGGGGAGTAGGAAGTGCAACTGCAGTTTTTCCTCATTCTCAGATAGTTAGGAAAATAATTTAATCCCTTCATGCAAATATCCAGGTATTTTATTAATGCATGCCAGGCCACATGCTTTACCTGTGATTCAGACAGCTTCTTCCTTGCCTCAAGCCCTGTTCTTAGACATGGCAATAAAATTTGGGTGAGGTGGAGACACATCTGGATCTGGACACTCCTTTCCATAGGTTTAAGCAGCAGGTAAGACCCTGGTTTCACCGTGATGTTCACAAGTGAATCCAGTTTCAGCTGATTTCTACAAAGCTGGAGTATTTGCAAGAGTTCTCATAGCCTACGAGATCCCTTACTCTCTATTTCTGCTACTCTAAGATTTAATCACTTCTGCTTTTAAAAAGGCTTACTTCAAATTTGCCTGAAAGACCCATTCACAGAATCACCTTTTATTTATTTCTATGCTCAAGAGCAGGATCTATCTAAAAACCCAGTGTGAGAAGATTTGCACCATTTAAAATAAAATTCCTCCTACAGCCAGACAAGTTCTGATATAATCAACAGTGCTGTTGCATAAGGACAGAACCAAACAGCAGTTACATTGTTCCTGGTATCTGGAGCATAAAAAATGTAAGTGGGAGCAAAAACTGAGTGCTTGGGAATAGTCTTTCTTTCCATATTGATACTCCAGATACCATGAAAATCTTACAAGGATTTGTAAGCAAAAGAAAGAAAAATGAACAAGCAAAAAGCCCTGAGCACATTAAGAAAAAAGGTGTAATTTTGAAGTTGATAAGATTGTGTTCTAATAGTTCAGCTGCAGAGCCTGGCCTCTCCAGAGCCTGGCTGAGGCTGGGTGAAGCCTTGGACAAAGCATTAGTGACATCAGCTGCTGCCTGGGTATGAGAAGTGCAGGACACAGTGACTAAATTATTTGCTGAGAGGACATTATGCTCTTGTATCAAAGAGAGGGTAACATGTTTTAATAGTGATATCCAATCTGTGCCAGCAGTTCCATGCACAGGTCAAATGGTCAGACTTCCATGCTCCCAAGGTGCCTGACAGCTCACTGACCTGGGAATGGGCTTTGGCACTTGATACACATTCCCATCTACCTTAGTCCATCAGCAGTGACATCATCTGACTGAAACTGGGCCAGAAAGACTCCTCAGCTCCCTGGAAGGCTACCACAGATATACAGGTGGCAAACAAAGGCTGCAAGGACACCTGGACTCTGGGTGTAATGGGGACACACCAGCGGTGTTAGCGACAACAGCAAAGGGTCTGAGGAAATTACACCTGATTTTGTGTTTGTGACTCAAGCCAATAGCAGGGTCTTCCAGCATCTTTGGAGACAGCAACAAAGTGTTTTCCAAAGAGAAGCAAATGAATGTGACCTTCATAATCAATAAGAATACAGTCTACAAAACCATATAATGACTATCTAGGTCATGTTTACATCTAATCAAGTAGTTCTTACTAAAAAGTAATGCTACCAAAATCTTTGATACTTCCCCATGATTTTAATCCTCTGAGACTTTCATCTTTGAATAGCCCTACCAGGAAAGTAAAGTGTAAAATATTTTTATTTCCACATATTATACATATGTAATATATGGAAATAAAAATGAGTTAGGAGATTGCAGTATTCCTTACACATCCTGTTATATTCAGCTACCCTCAGAAGCCCATCACATATGGATGATATTCCTTTATCACAAGTTCATGAAAGAAAATCCCCTTGCACATGGATATACCACATCCCAGAACTACTGCTCCTCTGCAAGTGGCTCTTCTGGATTTAAGTTCAAGGTGAGGAATTTGCTGTTTGTCTGTGGCACCAATTTCTGCTGAGCCACTTTGTGCCTTGCTGATCATCAGCCTTTGTATCACTATAAACTGAAACCCTTTGTTTTCTTGGGGGAGCTGAAAATCATCAGGAACTAAGTAAATGTACCATAATCTTGGTTTCAGACCTCTGCCTGAAGAGAAATGGGAATGCTTCCAGAAGTGTTTCCTTTAGGCCTTTTTCTGCATTCTGTCCACAGCTTTCATACCTAACTGTCCTCCTTTTAAAAGGGCCCAGACCCTCTTCTGCTCATGGCAAAAGGTAACACCCTCACAACAAGGCTAGTAGTCATAAAAAGTTTACTGTGGCATTTTGGCTCAAAAGAAAAAAAAAAGGCTGCTGACTGGGAAGTTTTGTGGGAATTAATTCTGGCAGATATGGCAGAAAACACACACCCAAGCAGCAGGGTGACCTGATTTTCTAAATGTGCTTGGGAAATACTGTTGGTTAGGAAAATGGATTGCTCATATTTGTTTGAGAATCACTGAAAATGGGAAACATAATTGTAAGTTGTTAGAAAATGTTTTGATGATAAGGGCTCTATTGTATTTCCACTAACTACCACCCCTACAGAAGACCATTCTAGATAGAAAACTCAATTCCAAGGGCAGGAGAAGCCCTGACACTTTATTGCTAGATTCTATAGCAATTGGAGCTCACTTACAGTAACCTTATAGTACTCTATATAAACTGAGAAGCTTGTATCAAATTCAGGCTTCCATTTAAAATAGATATTGCAGATATTAGGCTTCAATTAAAGAAGAAAAATAACCTTCAGTGCTTTTTTTTTTTCTCTTAAAGGCAAAGTATAAAAAAAATCCCCAAACTAAGTGGAAGTTACTAAATACTCCAAAAAATTAAGATGAGCTTTCTTCTATTTCTTGAGACAGTACAATTTGTGATTCACAGGGTAGCTGGTATCAAACACAAGGTAATGAAAGCTCGTATAAGCAATTTTATTCCTATCCATGATGGCAGACACTAACAAAATCAAAAGAATTTATCCTTTGAGTTCAACTTAAAAAATAACTTATAAAGCAGTGATATATGCAACATAAAACAGTTCAGGAGGGGAGAGGGAAAGCAAATTTTAATAATTAAAATGTAAACGTGAAAAAAAAAAAGAAATGGAATAAAAGTCCCTACTTCTGATTTCTACGTAAGATGTCATGTGATCCTATTTTACAGTGTCCTGGGGTCTGTGTGTGTGTGTTTGGTGTGTCACACACACACACCCCATGCCGACCCACACATGTACACACAGACAGGCGCTGGCAGCTCCACCTCGGGCACTTCTCGCATGCCACTCCTTTTACAGGTGTCTCAAGCATGTTTGGGACCCACTTTCTTGACAAAACGGGGGAGATGGTAGGGAGAAAAAACAAAACAGGTGGGTCTGATTGTGTCTGAGATCCTTTAGTTAAACTGTACACTGGGACGAATAATTTTCTTCTGCAGTAGCTCTCTGGAGAGGGCCAACTCACTGTGGTCTTCATGGCGACACTTGAGAACGGGTCACACACTCATTGTCATGCTAGGGGAGTACTGGAAAAGAGGAATCCACATTTTAACAAACATTCAACCCCCCGCCCTCAGGAAGGTAGATCCACACCTGGACTGCAGCACAGGCTCCCTGTGCTCCCTCCTGAATTTGTGCTTCAGCCTCTGTTGGGGCTGTAGTGCAGTTTGTGTCCCCAGAACTTCTGTTGTGCTTCTCTCAGGCAAAAATACAGCCATTGCTGACCAAGGCAGCTCCCTTGAGGGCTGCTTTGGTGTTACCTGAGTGGTGTGATGAACCAATACCTCACTGAGGCTTTCCACACCCCTTCCTGCCCAGTGCTGGCGGCTGGGGAATTTACCTGGGCAGGTTCCTAGTCTGAAGTAGACTGGCTGCATTCATGGGTAGCTGAACCACACAAGATTTTGGGGAGTTTTGATTACTTTACAGGAAGAAGGGAACATAGATATGTATGACTGCGATTAAATTAGTCTTTTGGTCCGTCCTATTTTGTGTTAGCAGTTTTAGGGGAATTAATAAAGGACCAGTGGTCCTTCTCCTTTATGTGAACCAAAAATCCAATCAGCACATCACACTATTGCAGTGACACAAACTGAACTGCAGCCCTTACTCAAGCTACAGCTACCTTCAGGTTAGCAGTGCTTCATTAAAGTAATCAATGGCACACCACAGTGCCAAGAAGAAATGCACATCTATACACCTAATTTGCTTTCAAATGGAAAACTGTGGACTGCAAAAACACTTAATTTGGTCTAACATCCTCTAAGTGGAGGAAAATGTTCAAATGCAGTAAGATCAGCATTTGGAAAATTGACAGAAAAAAAGGTAAGATAAATTCGCCTGTGCAAAACCACATGTGCCCTAAATATTCTGCCAAGTCTTGAGTTCCAAGCTGGTCATTTCCAAGTGTCCAAGTATATAGAAAGAGTAATTTACATGGGTCTTCCACCTGTAAATTACACAGATCTGGCTATCAATTCCAAGGCTTAAAGCAAATCACCTGCTCAAGTTATTTCCTGTATCTGAGCCAAGGATCTGGGGAATCACTTTGGGAAAGGAATCAAAGCATAGTCTCAAGGTGTTTAGTATTTTCAACTTAGTTATTAAGCCCTGCATTGCTAGCCACCCCTAACCAAAATTCCTGGTGAACTGAACAGCAAATCTCCCTGAGAAAGGACTCCATGGTAACACCTGTTCTGAGCAGCTGACTGGCAAAACATGGATCAGACAGTAAAGCAGTTCTCCAGGATGACAGAGCCACAATGTCCCAGAGACAGCAGTCCCTGGGAGCAGACAGGGACACCCCTGGCATGTGTCACTCCTGCCTTGCGGGCACACATCTCAACAAAACCTTGAGAAATCTGAGTGCCTGGCTCTTCCAGGCAGCACAACAGCACCCAGAACCCAGGAAGTGTTTGAGAACACCGATTTTCTGCAGAGCACCACTGCTGTCCTCTTGTTCCCATGGCCCTGTTGCAGTGACTCTGCCTGCCCTCAGCACAGCAGGGTGTGCCAGACTGGGAGCCAAGGGCTGCCAGCAGCAGGGACCACATTTCATGGAGGTTCTGTTCTTATTGCCATTTTGGCAGATAATAAACATTGCTCTTTTCAGGTTGTGTATGACAGTTTTCTTCAACACTCCACACAACCTGAACATGTGCCCACCAACAGCTAACTGGCAGAGACTCTTCCTTTTCACTAGCTAAAAAAGAAAACCTCCCAAAACCCCATAAAATCTGATTCCCAGGAAATTTTCCATGGAACTCAACTATGCTGTGATCTAACAGAAGCTGTTTACTAAGCTGCAGGTCACCCCTGGCACAGGTAATGAGGTTACACTCCTCTTTAGGGACCTAGACATGGATTTAGAAACCCAGCTTCAGGCACATGAGTATGACAATTCCACAGGCTTGCTCTGTGAAACGTGTACATCACGTTTTGCTGCTTTGAGCATTCAATTTTTTTTTTTTAAAAAAAGCATAATTTGCCCCAGAATAAACACTAGTGGGAACGTCTGCCTTTTATGGGTGTAACAGCACACTGCATCTTTGCAACATGAAATCTACTGGAGCTTTCATCACACACTTTAGTGTAAACCCTGCTTTTCCACTGACCTTCTACTGCAGTTTCTGCAGTAAATCTGTGCCTCCCACCTATTCCAGTTCCAGCTTTTTGCACAGCATTTTTTATTCAAATCACTACTGTACTTTCAGAAACTATTAAAAAACAAGCAAGACACAGTGCTGCACTACAAGCACACTACAAAACTTGTAAATTTTCTTTTTCTAAACAAAAGGCCAGAGATACATATTGGTTCACCTTTGCAATCCAACAACCCAGGTAATGAAATACTTACACTCTCACTCTGGAAAGGGTTTAGGAAATTTCCACCCATCTCACTGTCATCTCTGGGAGTGCCAGGCTGGTTGCTCATGCTCATATTACTGGGAGAGTTCTGTTAAATAAGATTGCAAAAAACAGATTCAGTGCTGAAGGTTTCGGTTCACTTCCCAGCCTCACCAGGTGTGCCCAGGGTATGCTCCACACAGAACTTGGTGCACTCAGGTGCACTGTGCAGTGCACTGGGCCTCTCAAGGATGAAAAATCAGCCCCAGCAGGGTTCTGCATGATGCAGTCACTAATTTTAGTCTGTTAAGTAATGTTCTCTTCCCTGAAGTAAGGATTATTTACCTGTGCCTCATTTTCAGGCTATAGGCAGCACCTGCCTCTGCTGAAGTGAAGAAAAGCTATAAAAGGCTGCAGCAGGGATATGAGGAAGTTCTGTCACCACATTAAATCCTGTGGTTGAATGCAGCCAGGTCTGTGAGCCCTGACATATGTGAGTTATGAGTATGTGCTTAAAGAGAGATAAAAGATGTACTTAAAGGCAGGATGGATCAGAGCTACACAGACCTTTGCACAGGCCTGTGCCTCAGGGCTGCTCATCATGGTCACAATTTACTGAAATACTAACAACCTAAAGCCTTCCAATAATTGTGCACAGTGACTTCTGCAACTTGAGAAGGAGAATGGGTGAAACAAGGTATTTGCCACAGAAATTATTGTGCATCAATAGCTCACACATGGTTGTTGTACACACTACCATTGGTCAGGTGCTCTTAAAAAGCTGCTTTGCAGTACCCTGCCATTCCTGTGCCATGGGCAATCCTCTTTCCATCACTGTTACACCTCCTACTCAGAAGACTCATGATGGAAAAATAGTCAGGGAAAGAGAGGAGTGAAACCATGGATCTCACAATGAAATCCTTACATCTATCACCGTGATTTCCTTGGCTTTTGTTTTAACCCAGAAAAATGGAATGCAATATAAATATAAATACCAAACTAATTACATACATGACATGCAAGCAGAAATTCTTTACCAGCATCTGAAATGCAGCTCAGAGAGTTGGGTCACATGCCCTGCCTTAGCCCTTCTGCTTTCTTCAGTCTAACTCACTACTTCCAAAACTGAGATCCTCAGGGAACTGGACAACACGTTCAGTGTTGTCACATCAAAGACAACTGAAATCCTAATGAGGATATTGATACCAGTTAATCAAGTTTGCTCTCCAGTGAAGCCAGCACACCAGATATCCAGAGACCCAGAGCTCAGAGCCTACTGCCTTGGCTCTGCCACTGCTGCTGGACCTTCAGCAGGCACTAATCCAGGGGAGCCCATGGCCTGTGTAACACAGCAGGTCAGGCAACACAATCACATCATTCCCCCGGCCTTAACATCCAGGAATATAAAGACCTTCTCACATTTATTTTATATGATGCTCCTGCCCTTTTACTGGTTCCTGGGGGATTTCCCCCTATTTTACATTGCTCTGTGTAGAACTAAGCTTTGACATTCTGCCATTGCTGCACCACACCAGCCCCAAAGGGCCAAATTCCTGGAAAATTGCCACTTTAGTGACTCCCCCAGGCTGCTTTTCTGGCCACTGGGGATCCAACACTATAGTTCCAGCTGGGATTTTCCAAAGTAAGAGTACCCCTGATGCCTGCACAAATTCCATGGGCATTGCACACAGGTTATTAATGCTTATTCATCACGGATAATTACAGTTAATTTATGGCCCTCATCTGAATTTACTTCATAAAAAACGTTGTGTTTTGCCATTCAGCCAATTTAGTAAAAATCTTCTCTAGAAAGTTATGAATTCTGTGAGCTGTACTGATTCTGCCAGGACTGGATCCATTTTCTATGAATAACTGTCTTACAGGCAAAATAAACAGCATTTTTCTTTTAGTTATTTAAAAAACACATAGATCAAACGTGATTTTCATGAGTTATTAATGTAGGTAAACATATTACGAGACTTTCAGGTAAATTGTTTAGGACCCAAGTTTTCAGAGCTGCTGATACCTGTACCAGCATATACTGAACAGCTGTAAGTGGAATACTGGCTTTAAAAATTATCCCATGGAAATGGAAATGTTTTGGCTTTTTTCCACTAAAAAGTGCTGCAGTTTGCAGTAGAATACTGAAGAAAAAAACAGAGACTTTGATTATAAATGTGATGTATGCTGGTCATCTCACAGGAGGGTTTTATTGAATCCCTCACTACACAGACCAGCAAAACTGAGGCAATGTGGTCTTTTCCATCCATCACTTTACATTGTGCAGAGGCTGAAAATGTTATAGAACTTAAGAACACAGGATCCTCTTTATTTATGGCTCTTTACCAATACCACATCAGCTCATTGATTCCTAAATTAATGATGATCACATCCACAGCAGTTTATTTTTACAGAAGTGACGCATTCAAGTATTATTTTTGTAGATGCAAAATCCCTGCAGATTAAACTCACATCCTTTTCCAGCTATTTAATAGCTGTGATATCAAAACAGTGTGTCTTCTGAAACTACTTCTTAATCTAGTTTTCAGAAATTTATCCTGAGGATTAAGATATTAACATTACCTTACAGAGATGACAAACTCAATGCTGCGACACCCTAAGGGGATTGTCCCAAATTTTCATTTGACTAGAATTGACTATTAGAACTGGTTTCATTTATTTTAAGAGTATCAAAGACTATAACATGATCAATCAGATTATGAACTGCAGGTAATTATATATAATTAAGATATGATATAATAAAGGTGCATAATGAAAAGATTAATAATGGAGACAAAGGAAATTAGTTTGGAGTGAAACACTCTAAGAAGTCCAAATATTTGATTAGATACTCACTTTGGAAATACTGTCCATGTCTCCTGAGCCTGAAATTAAAACAGACAATTGCTCAGTTAGTTTTGAGCTGAAGCTAATCCAATAATTTTTTTCATAAAAAATACAAAGTGCAACATCAACATTTTAAAAAATAACCAACTTAGTAAAAGTTTGCAGTTGGTACAGAATAATCCAATCAATCAATCTGAGGCTCCATCAGCTTTGGCTGCACTACATGTACTGAGTATCTCTTAGGAGAAAACAGATGATCCTGATGAGCAGTTATGGAAACCACATAAAATGAAATATAATGAGTGCAAGACTATTGAAAACTAATTGAGGGGTTTTTTCACATGCTGTAGCTCTCACCTCAGGTAAAGCAGAGAATAAAGGAAATGCAATTTTAAGATGGATGAACGAAGAAAAGCATTTTTTTTAGCAGCAAAAGACATATATTCTCAGGAAAGACAAATTTTGGAAGAGTACTGAGTACAGAACTAGAAGAGTATCACAGGAAAACAGTTAGAAATGTAGGAGCTGTGGGAGAAGACTGAAACAGCTATTTCATACAGCCAGGCAAATTAGGGCTGAGAAGGAATATGATTTCTCTCTCTAAAAATGTCAGACACACAGATGTTATCAGGAGTTATTTTGCCCAGAAGGATAAATTATGTGCTAGGTACATGTAAAATCCTCCCATAACTGTTGCAATTTAATTTTTCATTTTAGCTAACGAGAAAAAATTCTCAGGCTGTAGAAAGCGACAGGAAAAGGTGTGGCTGCCTCTCACACAGATTTTCATTGATTTGAATGCAATGTGCATCATTAGTAGTTAAACCAACTACCCATTTTAGGATTGTAACAGGTAGAGAAAGGCTGTAAAAGTATCCCTATAGAAAGTAACCTAAAATTTCAGGGACATGCCTTTCCTAAAGAAAAAGTAATTCTCTTTAGGAGACAGATGCCTATGCTGAATTGTCATTGTTCACAATGAAGCTCACTGAGCTTCAGTTAATTTTTTTTTTGTTGCCACAGCCTCTTCAAATCGTTCCCTTCATCCTACTGATGTATATACAACTTTCCCATACATTTTATCAAACTGTCTTTCACAGAACTCCAAGAATGAGCCACAGGAAATAGCACTGGCACTGAAAATTCACCACGTTGGCAATATTTACAGTTACTGTTACCTAATGATCCATTCATATGATGTGAGTCCATTCCACCCAGTCCACTCATGGGTCCGTCTGAGCCTGGCCCCAGTGGAAACTACAAAAGGAGCAGCCATTAAAAACTCTACAATTATTTTTCGCACAGCCTAATAAAGAGAAAATATTCCTCAGGAGAAGGGGGAAAAAAAAGTGAGGACAAATCCTCAGCTCTGAATGAGAAGAGACTCTCAGGTTCCATTCAGACTTTTAAGAGAAGGTCTTTTGTGAGGATTGAAAACCAGCATTTTTTTGGGTCAATTTCATGATTTTTGGAGACTGTCGTCTCTGTAGGCTGGAATCCAACACAGTAATAATTTATTCATTACTTCGATGCTTTTTCTTTGACTTTTCAGACTGCTGCTGGCAACTCAGCCCTATCCTTACTGAAGTTATAGAGAACTTTTATAACTCTCTTAAATCCATCAGTGATTAATTAACAGCTTTCAAACCCCACCTGACCTATCCTCAGTCAGAAAGCTCCTCCTCACCTCCGCAACTTGAGCAGTTTCCGTCCAATTACATAATTAACCTTAAATTTAGCTCTTCACACATTACCATTATAGCCAAACAATCTGCAGTTTACTGCATAATGACTTAGCAAATCTACATATATTTATTTTTAAGTTCTACTGGCATTTTTTTTTCCCAAAGGTCCATAACTGAAGAGCCACCCATAAAAATGGAAAGCTTAGCAATAATGATAGCTGCTGGAAACTCAGTGTTTGGATAAACAAAAGGCTGCACTACTCAAAGAAAGATGTAAGTAGATTCATATTTACATTAGGTCTGTTGGGCCCAGGTGGCACAGCGTTCATTAAAGTGTACATGTTGTCTCCAGAGTTGGTTGAATCTGTAATAAGAGATTATTTTAAGTGCTAGAATACACTTTTCAATAAAACTGCTCACCTCACACATTTCCTGTCATTTTGTTCTTATTATTACTGTGCCTTAATCCCATACACAGTGGCAATACAATGGCAGATTTTATTCCCTTTCTATCCCTTGCTGCCACACAACAGGGCTATGAAAAGAAAAAATTGCCATGGTCCCCAAGTGACTACTTCTGGGCTCTAGTTTTATGCATTACTGTTAAAAGGTTTATAAATCACCAAGAATCTCTAACTATTTAATTCCTAAAACCCTGTTTTAGGAGTTCTAAATTTCTTCGCTCATCTTCAATACTATCCATAGAACAGGATTTTGTTTCTTATCAATAATTCCTGTAATTTGTCTTCCATCTGTAATAAATGATAAAAAGCTTCTCCTTACACAGACTGAGAGTTACAGTTTTTCACTCTCATCCCTGTCAAGTCCATATGATTTTGAATATATCCAAGTCTTCAGTGAATACTGATCCTTCACTCCTGAGGGAGGCTTTAGCTGTTGTACCTTCATGGTACGGCCTGGTGCAATGCTTGCAAAAAAACCTCAAACTGACAAAAACCCAAAGGAGAATGACCTGACAAAAGTCCGTATACATCCCTAAGGGGACAGTGTGATGTAAAAAAAATATTGGCAATTCTGGAAAATCAGTATCTGCACAGAGAATAAAAGGAGGTCAGCACTCTGCAACCAGAACCTCCACAAGCCCATTCCACACCCAGAGGTCTTCTGTGTGCAACAGGAAGATAAATCAAACGTTTTGTCTACTAATTAATATTTCCAAGTTTATTTTCTAAGCATTAATCCAAGCAAATAATTCCATTATGTATAGAGCACTACCAGTATCAGTAGAACATTCAAAGATACTATTTGAGGAAAAGGGGGAACAGAAAAGCTTTTAGCCTAAAGTAGAATTGACCTATAAAGTTATTTTTAATATTCAATGAGGCAGGCAAGAAGTTCTTTGTCCACCAGATCCTTTTGCAACGCACATCCCTGGCTGTCCCCAGGTTCTGCTGGCTCATATCAGAACTCTCAGGGGGTGGCTGGGCTGTGGAATATTTGAGCTGTTGGTCTCAGACCCGAGTAAATACCTTGGCAAAACTCACAGGTGGCCAATTTCTAAGTGCTTTCATGCTTTGGAAAACAGAATTTCAAAATATCTTTACCTTAGGTTGCCTTTTTTCATTTGTTCATTTTTAGGGGGTTTAATTTGTTTTGGTTTACATTTTTATTTGTATTTATTTAAATCCCTGGACTTGTATTCAATGAAGTTATTATACTTATTATAGCAGTAAGTTTTTAGGGCCAATTAGGAAACTTCCCTAATCTCCTGTGCTGGAGAAGTGAGCAAGTAGGGAAAAAAAACCTGATACAGAAAATATAGACCAAATACTTTAGTTATGATTCTTTAATAAAAAAATAATTAGCATACTGCCTAAAATCTCTTATAATTTTGTTATTTACAAGTATATTTCAGTACCTGCAGGACTAGGCATGATGGGTGTTCCTGGTGGCCCTCCACCTCCTGGAGGACCCTGGGGAGAGTAAAAATTGTCAGTTAGCATGAATTACAAGCTTAGAAAACGCCTAAAGCAGACACACAAAAAACCCTCACATCAGTTTTTTTAAGTTTTGGGTATTTCCATGTCACAAATCTGATCAAGACTAAGAAACACAAAATGCTCTGGCTGTTAAACAGGAGTTTAAGATTATTTAAGATTTTTCCAGGAATTTTATTGTAATGACTCTAGTCATTTACTAAGAACAGAAACCTAACATCTTACTTCCTACATCTGTTGAACCCCTTCAGGTAACATGAAAAACTACCAACTTCCACTTTGACAAAAATGCCTACATCAATTTAAGTCAATAAATACTGACTTTCCACAATAAAACATACACAGACCGCAAGTAATAATTATTATTTCTATTGCCATATGACTATTACTGCACTTTATCTCTTCTGTCATCATTTAAAACAGCAGACACTCTATTTCAGACAGGGATATATTATTAGTGGCAGTGATTACAAGGGTCTGGTTGTTCTGTCTGCTTACAGGATTTCTGTCCATATACTTTTTACCTATTAACTTTTATCCATAATTTTATGTCCACATTTTATCCATAGCCATATGAGTTCCTAAGCATCACAGGCTGTCCATCCACATTTTATCCATATACCTGTGTACTAAGCTCACTTACTTGATTTCTTTTAAAAGCTCTACCTGCCTATTTTCCAACATCACATAAAGACATGTAGGAAAAGCTAACTGATAATTTATGAGAAATGTTTCTTGTCTTCATTAACTTTTGCATCTCATTTTATATTTCCTTTTACTCTCATTGTTTGTGCTTTTTCTTCTCTTAGAGAGTTTCTTGGTATCAATTATTTTCACTCTGAGAATACAATTTTATTTATGTATAAAGAGTATGTATCAGTACATTTATACATATTATATATACTTATATGTTAGTAGACAAGTTTATATATTAGTATGTATTGATATATTATATATAGATAAATCTTATTAAGTTCTCAAAGTGAATAATTTCAGATTACAAATCTCACAAAAAACATTAGGAGCTCTCCAGTCCAACCCTCACCCCCAAAATGCTTGCTCTCTATGAAACCAAATATTCCCCAAATGTCTTTAAATTCTTCAACAATAGAATGTAGCAAACACAGAAAACCCCCTCCACATACAGAGAGTTCTGTGAAGTTCTGCATTGAAAGAACTGAATTGGAGACAGCAAATCTTGTCTATTTTCACTAAGCTGTGACAAACTGAGGTTACAGTTACAGACACTTGCAGTAATCATAACCTTTTCCACAGCTAATTGTCCAAATAAAGGGCAAAACAAATTGCTTTTAATTATACAATCCTCCCTCATCACCCCGTGATACCAGCCCTGTGCATGTCGTAAAAACAGACCATACAATCTGCCTTAGGAGAGCTCCTCAGCCGTACAAATAACCTGAGTGCAGCAGCAACAACAACAGCAACAAAGAGTCTAAAATAATAAACAAAGCTGATCTCTAGTGACAGAGACACAATCCAGCACTACACATGAACACTTTTTTCCTGCAGAAGTTCAGGAACTCTCATACAACTCACTCAGTTGTTTCAGTGAGGAAGCCAAGGGGCTTTTGTCTGTCATTTTGCAGACAATGCATTGCATTAGGAATACAAATGTTTTCTGAGGGCAATCTGGAGCAGGCTGACAGTGATCCTGGTGACGAACACCCACATCTGCACCAGAGGGGGCTGGGAACCTCGGGGCACACCACATCTGTAGCTCCCAGCCAGCACACGGGGGCTTCCCTCAACATCTGGGCTGCTGTTCCCTGCCTAAATGAGATGTGATGTCCACAAAACACACACGAAGGCACTCACCACGTAGTTCCCAGGAGAGGCCGAGGAGTAAGGTATCTGTAACACCAACAGAAAAAACAGTGATTTCCTCTGTCCTGGGATGGGCTCCAGGCAGCTGCAGGTCAGTGCTCATTCAATTAGGGGAACTAAAGACATAGCTAAAATCATGGGGGGAAACGCCTCTGCCGGCAGAATGACGATCTCCTTTCAGCAACTTTAAAATGTCGACTATAAAAATAATACAGTATTAAAATGTTAAGGTATAAGACTATTAAGGCAATGTAGTTTATAAGGTTTATGAACTCAGGCAGGGCATACTTGCATTTCAGTCAGCAGGACTTCAAGCATGAAATGAATTTGTGTGTTCTTAGAGATACTTTATTTTGATTACAATCTTCACCATAAAAGGAAAAGAAGCTACCACATCTTTCACCTTAGAAGATACAGGCATTTATTTCCATTTTTTATTTATTTATTTTTTTCAGGACAGTATCCTGGAGAAATCCTGTGAAAAATCTGGTTTCCTTCTCTGTTACTGCCTTTGCTGTTATTCTCTCCAAAGGAACACAGGCCATTTGCTGCTGTGGGAGCAGCAACTGTACTGACAAACACAAATTTCTCTACAGACAACTTGTCAGCCAAATGATTGTTGCAAATAAATCTGTTATTGAACTTGCCAATTGATTCCAGGGACTGAAAATATTTCAATTATCAGTTTAAAAATATCCATTTTAATCCAGTACATGCAGAAGAAAATAGAAAAAGAACTTCACTAATAGAATTAAAAAGCCAAAAGTGAAAAAACAGGAAGAACTGTTTAGTAGGAGGGCAAGCCAGACCCACCTTATCCATCTGCAGGTGCCAAAAATGGACATTTTTAAACTCATGATATGTGATCCCTGAATGAAAATGAAGATTTTCTGCCTCCTGGAGAAACACCAGACACTGCTGTTCATGTAGCATCCCAGGACAGCCTTTACGTTATGGCAGTGCTGGGCCTGCCATGAAGATACTTCCCTAAATACAGGAAGATGTCAAATATATTTGTAATATTTACTTACAGAATTGGCATTGGTTGGGTTTGGCCAAGGTCTACCACCCCCAGGACCCCTGAAACAGAAGAAGAATGATGAGGCACAGAACCATCCTCATTCTCTGACCAGCTCCCAGGAAAAAAAGCTGAATAACCTGTTTCCAGAGGAAGGAAATGGCTTTTTTCAAACTAAAATGTGTTTACAAGCCGTAACTATACCAAGTCAAAGTGCAAGAGCAGAATTTTTGTTGTTGCAGTGCTATTCAATCATTTGGTGAGTTGATTAATTTATTTACTACTTGGAAAATAAATTTAAGTCATAGAATAAATAAATGTTCTGTCATGAAACCAGTAATCTTGCTCACATAATTAAGCACTGACATAATTATGCCTGAAGTACTGAGGATGCATTCATTTACTGTGGATGTAGAATACTGCAGTATAGTTAGGTTTCATCAGTAAAACTTGTGCAATTAGCTAATAAATGTTTTGGGAACACTTAATTTATTAAAGAACAGACCATACAAAATATGTCGGTATGATCCCTGTATGGTGATGAGGATGATGATGATGGTGATCATGATGATAACAACAACAGCCATGACAATAGATTTGATGTACTAAACCCAGAAAACTCTCAGAGGGTTTTTCCTCACAACTTTTGCTGTTATTTCAAGTTTCTCACTCTCAGCTAAACCCAGAAAAATACTTTGGGGGTGAAACTTCATCTCTTAGCAATTCAGAGGGGACTTGGACACACCAGAGATAAAATCTCCATGTTTACAGTCACAATGTCTCAAACCCATAATTATTTCTGATTATTAATTGCTATTAATTTCTATTAATTTCTAATAGTACCAATAGCTCCTGCTTGTTTATAAACAAGACTCAATCACTTTATGAAGGCTCTGACAATGGAGAGCAGATGACAAAACTTGCACATTTTCAATGGCATTTTGGCCTCATTAGCTGAAGAAAAGCAACATTAACCACTGCAGCTCACCAGGCGTGGGAGAGAGACTTAAACAGAGAGAAAGAATCACCCTTTATTAATGAGTTCTGAAAGTTTTTTAAGTCTTGCAGAAATAAAAACTATTAACTGCACACACTGCCTGAGGGATTTAATATTGAATCTTATTTTTTTATTACACTGTTGATGAAACCATAAAGAAACTGTCTCAAAAAAAAAATCAACAGAAAATTTGTTTCCACTGCCTTTATTGTTGGAATGCTGGAAATCAAGAATATTGGCATGGTCTTTTCTGCTTCATTCAATGAAAGACTGAGCAAGGAAATGCTCCTCAGGTCAAATATTCAGCAATTTCTCCTCTGCTGATGATCACATGGTGAAATATTAACCGTTTTTCCCCCCTAGTTGTTACTTTTTTTCATTGGTTTATTGGATCCTCTCTTTCAGAAAAATCTGGAATATTTGTAACAACACTTAAAAGTCTGTTTTCACCCCAAACCCTTGCACTCATTTCTGTGACATGTACTGACTCAGAGACACAACTGGGTTGAGCCACAGGAATATGGAAAGTCAGAAATTTACACTGAGACATGGGAACTCACCTTTCATCTAAAAAGCTGTTGGAATTTTCAATTTATTGGACTGCTTTCAGTATAGACTTAGAAACCACTGCAGCAGATTCTGCTGGAAAGCCACATGGATGTTGTGGAGCCAAATGCTTGTAAAACACACATAAAACCCCCCAAATGGCTTCTTTTTTTCCCAATTCCATGCAAGCAGGTCTTTTGTCTTTTATTAAATGTTTATTTTGGAAGCACCAACAAGGCCATAAAACATAACCATACAAGTACTGATTCCAAAATACTTCACAAAGTATATGTAGCTATGACCAATTTTTTTAGCTGCTATTTTTTTAGTTTGTCCTGTAAGTGTCAATCCTGGCTCGAAAAAATAAAAGTCTGAAATTTTAGTTTGCCAAGAGGCAAATATATTCCATCAGGAAATGAAACATCTAGACTCAAGTTTGTGAATTGAAGTTAAAAGACAGAATCACACCTTTTTCTTTTTCTTTTTTTTTTTTTTTAAACCTGAGGCATGACTGAGATATTCTTAGTGCTTGAGACAGCACTGCAGGTCACACGGAGTGTTAAAAATCCCCAGTGAAATGTAACACTGCTCCCTGAAATCTGCCTTTTTGTTCCAAAAACTGGCAGAGACATGAGATCTTCCTAAAAATGGCTGTGTCAAGTTCCAACTGGAAAACTAACAGCTAAAATGAAGTTATTCTGTGGAAGAGCATCAGCTGTGTCCAACAGAAATCTGATGGTGCTGTTGATGACAAAGCAAGGAATTACCCAGCATTTGTGGCTTGCATGGACTGAGATGCTGCCTTATGAGCTGCCATTTCTGACCACAAAGAACACTTTCTCACCCAGAAAGATGGTAACATTTCATTTGGCAGATAGTCTGCTCCTAACCAAAGCAGCTTCCCTTCGCACCTTCCAAAAGGAGGAGAAGCTGGATTTTAAACGGCAGCTGTTTCTGTGGAGCACACATTTTTGTACTTGACACTGCCAAAAATCCAAGGAAAAGAAGAGCTGGAAAATTGTCATGTAAAGGAAACACTCAGGTATGAAGGACAGCCTTATGTAGGGTTGAAATGTGGTTTCCTCAGGTGACCCACACTGCTGTTCCTGCACTGGGATAAAGGGTGAGGGGGACAAATTTGGGTCCATCCTCTGCCACTGCCCCCAGCCCAGCCCTGACTCTGAGCTCTCACTGCAATGTCAGAGACACCAGGAAATGCACAGTAGGAAAACACCCCCATGTACTGAAAATACAGTTCAAAGAATCACAACTCAGAGAAACCTTTTGATAAAATGTGTTTATAAAAAGCAGCAACATTAGTACTTCTATCCATCTTCTCTCTTTCTGGTAGGCCAGGAAACCTTTTTGTCATCCAGGAAACTCTTTTCTTATTTTTCCTGTGCAAACTCTCATTTATGTGAATAAATAGTTTCAAAATATCTTACCTATCCCTCAATTTTACTTCCGAAAAGTTAATTTTGTTTTTTTTTATAATTCAGCCTTCTGCTGAGTAAAACCTCCACAGTGCTTAAGCTTGACTCACACTGAATTTCAAATGTCTAAATATTTTTTCCACATCAATTTAATTGAAAAACATAAATCAGGAAGGCTCCTAGAATTGTCTTAAATCCCCACATGTGGTGTCTATGACAGAGGAAAACACAACTTCAGATTTTAATTTATTTGCTTCAAGAATTCAGTGTATGTCTGGAAATCTAAACCAATCAGAAGTATGGTGGACTTTAAAATTACATTATCTATTTCTGTACCTCTTTGACTTCTTCAGGGTGGTAACTTTTTTACTTGAAATGAAAATTATAATTTCTTATTTACGTTTTCTAGAAAAACTAGAGTAAAATAGGTATCTATGATATAATGAGAAAGCATATAGAAATCTTTACTGCTTTCTTAATGTTATAGCTGAAGTATTTCTACACACTTAAAAGGGGAGTTGTTTTCAGGGTTACAAGGAGCAACACTCTGCCATGGCTAAATCCATGTCTGGAATAAATCTGACCTCAGATTATATCCATTTTTATCAGATGATTTTCCAGACCCAGAAATACACAGAAACACTGACAAAAATACTCTCATATCTGTATCTCCTCTATCTGTTTAGACTGGAAATAAATGTTGTTAAGGAAATAAGAATGCAATTTAGGAAGACTTTCAAACCAATTGTGTATTTCTTTTTCTTATAAATAGTTCTACACAAAGGCTATTTTGCTACAATTAAGTACTGATTTATTTTGCAGAAAAAAAAACATTCATCACAAGATATTTAGTAAGTAGAAATATAAATAGTCATTTTTAAAAATATATACAAGGATATATCAGTGATTATATCGACAAAATATTCCCAGTATTTGAAGTCTGATCTGTGAAAGAAACTGAGCATTTGTACAGACTTGTTAGGACAGCAGAGGCTCCTGTAAGACTGTGAGTTCACATCCTAAAATTGCATTTACTGGTCATCAAAGCACAGTCTCCTTGCCTTATCTATCCCAACTGCTCCTCCTGCAATGCAATAATGTCATTTCCTAGGTACAGTAGGATTTATGGGTGCTTACATGTTCATCCCAGGCATCCCCGGGCCACCTAAAGCGTTCAGAGGGGGTCTCATGGCACCTCCATAGTTCTGCAACGACAACCAAGGGTCAGACTACCACAAAACAAAAAAACAAAACCAAAGAGGAGGGGGAAAGAAAGGACAGCAGGTTAATGACATCCCTGTGCAACTGCTGCCAGGACAGGCCATGCCATTCATGCTTTCAGGATTCCCTGACTGTTGACTAAAAAAACGGGATCATTAACCCCAAGGAAAAACAATACAAACAACAGAAATTGGCTAAGAATGGTTAACATGGTTTCAGGGGGAGTTATATTATTTACACACATTGAGCTCAAGTTAATGGCCAGCAAGGGTCAGGTTTTATAATGAATTCAACTACTAAACCAAGGCAATTCAAAATCAGAACCCCCTACAGAAGATTCTGAGATATTAAATGGTATTATTTCTACCTAGATTTCATTAAGTTTGTATAAAATTAAACCACATGATATAACTTTTCTAATGTACCACTACATTTCTCTTTCCATCATTCAATTCCAATAAATCACAGAATCCCAGGACGGAACCTTAAAGTCCATCCAGTGTCACTCCTGCCCTGGGCAGGGACACCTTCCACTATCCCAGGTCTGTGATAATCAAAATGAACAGTATTTAATATGATAATCAATGTCCTAGCAATGCTAACAAATTAAATTCCCAGCACCCATAAAATACGAATTTATGCCCTGATATCATGACCAAAGTTTGACTGCATTACTTACACAAAAAATAAATTACACCTATTTTTATTCAGTGGAATAGAAGCAGAACAATCTGTCCCACCTGACAGTCTAACTTCCAACAGTAATTACTGCTAATCCTAAGCAGATGTACTCTTTTGCCCTAAATAAAAGCACTGCCATACAGATGTCCTTTTGGAGCAGTGACGCTCTCTGCAGAGCTTGGTGGCCCAGGAATTTGGTGATCCAATTATGGAGTCATTTGTGAACTTAAATTTTGTGGACCTAGAATTTTGTGTAGGTTAGGATATTGAGCACAAGAAAAAAGAAGCTTACAAAAACACTGGATCTTAAATGACAGCAAAAATGGAAAAATTATCCTCGTAAAAAGTGACATGAGGTTTGCCTGCTGTGTGACTAATGGCGCTGCATAAAGGATCAGCTCAATCTCATACGGCAGCACAGCAGAGCTTCTCTGCTCTCCACCTCCAAAAATGGAAAACACTTTCCAGGGCCACGTAAAAAAATAGAAAATATATTTAATAACTTTTTGTTGGTCACACAGCAGAGGTTGTGAAGAACTGCACAACTGTTTTTTAGCAAGAAGACCCAAAATCGCACAGACAGTTGTGAACAGACTTGGAAAGCAAAGCCATTCAATCGTTCAGAATGTAGCTGTTATTCAAACAAGAAGCCACCAGAGAGATTATCTGAGATGGGGAAGCAAAAACGCACAGTGTGGGCACAACAAGCACACTGTGGAACAAAACACAGGCAGCAGCAGTGAGGAACAGCACCACCCACGTGCTGCTCCCTGGCAGAGCTGACAGAACACAGAGGAGCCTCCTGCACTGGTGCTCCAGGGGTGCAGCAGGGCTGTTTGTGCCCTGCCCTGGGGCTCTGCTGGGACACAGTCACAGCTCGAGGTGGCCACGGGGACAAATGGCAATGTGGACGTCTCACTTTGCACTAAAACCTCTGCCCCAAAATTTACATCAGCAGTGGAGGAAAGAAAAACTTTCAGAGAATTTGGAGAGGTGTTATTGGCAAAGTTAGAGGGTATTGATGTCTTCCTCCTAAACAGCATAATCAGTGACGAGGAGGAGGAGGAAACACCTACTCCACTTCTGGTCTCCCTTGCCAGCATCAGTCTTTGATTACAACATACACTTTTCTAAAGAAAGCAAGTGGAGGGATTCCTGCTTTAATTCCAAATATTAATGAAAACGACAGATTTTTCATTTCAATTTTGTACAGCTGCAACTCAGAACTGATTTTTTTGTAAAACAGGAGTTTTGTTTTAAAAAAGAATTATGAAAACAAGTCCTGAGTGTCTTCAAGCTACACAAAGACAGAGAATATAGACTAAGAATAGGCCTATCACTAAGGATAAACCATCTGTAGAAAATACCTGTGGTCCTAATGGCACCATTCCCCTTGGAGGAGTCATCCTCTGCATCGGCCCACCCATGTTTGGATGACCTGGAAATAAAACATAAAATACATTATATTTATATATGCAATACAACTGATTCAATAATGCAAGATGCAAGCACCTTCTACAGCTACTTTTAATGGATCATCTCTTTCTAATTAACAGAAAAGCCTAAGGATCTGCCAGCTTGTGAGGACAGCGCTGTGGAAGGGTCCCACACTCACCCTGCTGCCGTGTGGGGTCCATCCCGCTGGGCAGGAGGGGCTGACTCCCTGGGACACCTCCGAGGGCCTGAGGCAGGGAAAACACAGCATAAAGACATGGAATGCCTTCAAATTCATGTTAAAGACACAACACACACGTTTCACTCCTAATTCCTGGACGTTTCCTGTGAGTCAAGAGTTAATGTGCTTGTAAATCCCTACATTAATCTGCCCTCTGGGTTTACTGAATTAGGTTTAAAGCTCATTTTTACAGGATTTTACCTGTAGCTGGGTCAGGCAAAAAACACTTTTATAAATGGATCTTTGTAGCTGATCCATGAGGTGCTATTTAGCATTTCAAAGCACCATCGCATCTTCAGTAAAAATGTATCCTGAGAATGTCAGGATGGTTTGGGTTGGAAGGGACCTTAAAGCCCATCTCCTTCCGACCCCTCTGCCATGGGCAGGGACTCCTTCCACAATCCCAGGACCAAATTTAATCAAAATTGGGCCTAGAGCTGCACCACAATAGTTTATTGCTCTATACTCTGCCCATCAGTGCTGCTAAAGCAGCAATTTGTGAACTTCATGTAATGTGAACATAGCAAGAGCTGCAATTCACTGAGATTCTGTGATTATCTTCCGCTCTGGACTGAAAATACTGACAGAAACACTCCTGAAACCAAACCTGCAGGCTGGCAGTGCTTCCAGCCACCACATCCCACCTGCCAGGATTCGCTGAGCTTGGGCACAGAGGGTGTGAAACCCAAACACTCAGCTCAGGGGCTCAGACACCTCTGCCTAAGACAGAACTGGGAAGTGCAAAAATCAGGAGTACACTGAATTACAGCAGTAAAATGTTATCAAATATGGAGTGCAGTACTAAGGGCACTGCACAGATAATCATTTCATCAAGGTTAATTAAGTCCCCCTCTGCCCTGGTGAGAAAGTAGCCCTGGTACAGATAACTGAACCTGATCCCAAACATCACCAGGTAGAGCAACACCTGGACAAGTCTTACCAAGTGATATATCCAGCTCACTGAAATTTAGATTCCATACCTTCTGGTGATAGTGTGTCAAAAGTAATGACAGATTTGTTGAAACTGTGTTACACAAACATAAAAAATAGTCAGAAATGAGGCTGGAGTATAGTGTGACAATAGAAATGCAGTCCTGGAAGCCAAAGCTGAACCAAACTACCTATTCCATTTATCCTTTCTACCTTTCCCAATATTGTAAATGACCTAGTTTTCCTCTCAGAGCTCCACTGATGTTTTTTTGCCTGCTTGTCTTTAACTTTTCATCTGCTGACAACTCTTTCTCCTCCTCTATCTGCACTATGGAGAACCTGAAAACACAAATGTTCTCAACTTCCAGAACCCTTCTCTCACAGATGGGCCAGAAAAGGTCCTTGCTGATGAACAGCAGCTCATTACTCATCCTTGTCTCCTGGCATTGCACATCCTTTGATGGAGATGAGAGAAAATTGGGAATTCAGTGCTTTTAGACAGTCTTCACAGAGTCTGTGGGAACCACAGAGCACTTTATGAGGCTTGCTTCTGACTGATAATCCCCATCTTTACTGTGAAATAAATATAATTTGAATGTCCAACAGAAATGGGCAGGGAATGATGCATTTGACACAGAACTGAGTCACACAGGGACACAATCCTCACCCTGGGCCAGCAGAGCATCAGGGACCAAGCCTTACCTGGTTGGGTATTCTGAGAGGTGGCCTTGGACCTCCAGGGTACCGGGGGGACATGAAAGGCTGCAGGGACAAAAGAAATACTGCTGAGTAAACATCCTCATCCTGTAAATGCTACCCTGTGCCACTGCCACGTTCACACCCATCCAGCCTGAGCACTGTTCCACAATGCTTAGCAGTGTTACATAAATTCAGAGGTTCTCAGCCAATAGATTTTTCAACATTTTGTTTCAGCACTTGTAAATGCAGAATATAAGAAACTTAATGCATTGATAGTGAAGAATAAACCATAATCAGACATCTGTACTTCCACTGGAAAAGGGGGAAAGATGGGAACCTTGCAACAGAAAACAAAAGTTTTCTTGGGAGAGTTCAGAGGAATTCACAAATACTTTTCATTCACTGTTTCATAGTACAATAAAAAGCAATACAAAATTTAACCTGTGGGGGCACAGATTCCCAGTTCATGATGTAAATATTCAGAATTCTGCTGGTTTCAGTCGTCATGTCAGCTCAGTGCTGCACTCCTGCCACCCCTCCCTGCTCACACACTGGATCTCCTCTCTCACACCTCAATTTATACCCAAATCTGGCACACCATCCACACCTTGTGAGGTTCTGGTGGCTCTTGGCTACTCCTGAGGTATCTCACAGCCCACAAACAAGGCCAGGCCCCCACATAATTGCACTGGCAGCAAAAACATTTCACTTTTCTGCTCATTCCACCCCAAAGTGGCAATAGCCTAGAAATCTAAGAGGATGAGTGGCAAATCTACAGGGAAAAGGCACAAATTTCTGACTAAACAGAAGATGAAGAGGATGGTTTGGCAAGCAGGAGTACCTACAGCTCCAGAAGAAAATGAAGAGATAAAAGTATGCTGTGACTGAGTGCAGGGACAGAAAGACTGATTTAGACTAGCAATAGCTAGCAGAGAAACTGCAATTATTTTATCAATAATTACTACTGGAATTTTTCCTGTGATCTTACATCAATAAATTAATGAAACCTTTCACATCCTGGAATCAGATGAAAGCTGAAATAATGTAACCTACATAAACATGCACTCAAAGCAGTGCTAGAAAGCAATTTAAAGTACAGAGGGTTTACAAACTGGAGAAGAAAGTTCAATAACTATTGTGAATAGATTAATAAAAAGATACTTGAAATGATGTGCTGCAGAAGAGGGAGGCTCCTTTGTGCATGCTCTGATGGTGAGAACCTCTGATAAGAAAGAGAAAGGGCTGTGCATGTGGTGAGGCCCTGGTGAAACAGCAGAAGTGTCAGGAAATTAGAATTTCAACCATTTCCACAAAGGTCAACCGAGTGCAGCCACTCCAGTGAGGACCTTGGGTTTGACTTGTCTCCTCCAGCAAACTAAACTCAACTTTATTTACAACTGTGCCGCTCAAAAAGAAAGGGAAATTTGAACTGTCTCTCAATTCAGCCATGTCTTAAGAGCAGAATCAGACTACTAGTATTATGTAATAGTAATAAAACCCCTGCTCCTTCCAAGATTACAAGGCTTATATACTGTAAATATTAATGTATCTATGTACTCCCCTTACGCAGGTGGAACTGCAATCAGTGACAAGCAGATTTCAAGTCATTCCAATGGTTTGGTTTACCACAAAAAATTCACCATTACGAACTTAAATATTCTCATTTTTGTGTGAGTGACTGAACTTCTCCCTCTCCACTACCAATATATTGTTTGTCCACAAAAAGGTTCCACCAAGATGCTTCAAGACAACAAAGAAATTCTGTCCATCATTTTAATGAAAATATATTAAATACTGTCAGCTTTTCATGGCAGTGGGAGTAGTTTTAAAGTTCATACACATTACTGAGCACCAGATTCTGAAAGACACAAACTCAAGCAGGAGAAACTTTGTGTCATGTGTTTATTCACAACTTCCCTTGTCATTTCCAGAACACCTCACATTTAGTATTTGAACTAGTTTTACTTTAATTTTCTACTTTTTCTTTTTTTTTTTTTAATTAGGAATTGCTGAAATATCCATTAGGGAGGAACCACTGTGGGCTTCTATTTCTTACAGCAGGCATCCTTCTCTCCTCAACTTTTTGGCAGCTTCTTCTTCCCCTTCTCTTACAGCACAAACACCCCTGAACTTTCTGGGCTCAGAATACCTGTACTAAATTAAAACCAGTGACCACAGACCTTGAACTGGTCACTCACATCTTGTTTCTGAAATGTTTGCATGCTGAAGACTTGGGCATTTCTGCCTGTTGCCTCAGCCTTGTGTAACTCAAAATTCAGCATTTTAAATGCACCTCAAATGGATGCTCACACTAAATTTTCAGGAGGATAGACTCCTTATTTGTCTTGGAATTAAGCTGGGAAAATACTCAATAATGCAGCAGGCAGCTTTAACTGCGGGGTAGGAAGAAAACAGAGGGGCTAAAATCAACTATTCCAATGGAATTCAAGAACTGGCAGACATGATAAGGTGTTTGGAAACGGAGAAAAAAACCACTTCTACCAAAGAACCACTTCTAAACAAACAAACAAGAACAATAACAACAAACAAAACAAAAACCCCAAAAAACATCCCCTCAAAAACTGCAACCCCTCCCAAAAACCCAAACAAAAAATCCCAACCAAAGGAAAAAAAAAACAGCACAACCCAAGCAACCAACCAAATAACACAAAACAAACAAACAAACAAAAAAACGAAACCAAAGGACACATATAAGACCCAACTCAATTAAAAAAAACCCCCACACAAACAAAACCAAGCCTCCTCCAAAATTCTTCAAAACTAAAACCAAAACACAGGACGAAAACAAACAAGCAGCCACAAAAAAATGGAGAAAAACCCCAACCTCAAAACAAATCCCAACTAAATCCAACCAAACAACCATTCAAGCAAAACCCCTCAAAAATTAATAAAACAAAATAACAAGGCAAGCAAGCCAGATCTAAGCCACTGCTGAGATAGAGATGCCACCAACATCTGTTGACAGCAATACATTTTAACTCCTACCCACAGGTATGAATTTCACTAATTTGGCATCACAAAAAGTATCCTGAAGGCTGCCATCCTGCAGCTGAGAGCAAGGGAAGAGGAATCTTCTACTAAACTGGGAGAAAAAGAAGGCAGAAAGAAAAAACTTTGTGTAGTCACTGCAGAATATTTGCATTTACCAACTCACAGTGAAGGTTTAAAAAAAAGCCCAGAAACCTAAAAGGAGGAAAGTATTAGAATTCTAGAATAATAGAGATGACACAAAATAAAATCAAGATGTGAAAGGTTAAATTTAATAAGCTCTCTGCTCTTACAGCAACATTTCCTGTTGAATTGTTGAAAGTGCTTTAAAGAAAGGCAAGCTCAGGAACTTGAATGATAGTGCCAGAA